>CM046427.1:58214223-58573814 GCA_025506505.1 Flaveria sonorensis
TTTTGACGAACAATACTGGCGCTCCCCAAGGTGAGGAACTCAGTCTAATAAACCCTTTTTCTAAGAGTTCGTCAATTTGCTTCATAAGTTCTTTCATCTCCGAAGGGGCTAGACGATAAGGAGTCTTCGCGATTGGTTTAGCACCATGTACTAAATCAATACGAAATTCTATCTGACGATCAGGTGGAAGTCCTGGTAAATCTTCCGAAAACACGTCTGGGAAGTTGCACACCACAGGGATTTCATTGATTTGCATTTCCTTTTTAGCATCTATCATGCACAAAAGTAAGGCTATGCATCCTTTCTAAATACATTTCATTGCCTTCACTGCTGAAATGATATTGGTCTTGGGATTTCCATCACTTCCATGAACTAGTAGCTTCTCCCCATTTGGCTTACGTATCGTCATCGTCTTATGTTCACAGTCGAGACGAGCACAATATTTATTCAATCAATCCATCCCAAGAATGATATCATATTCACTTAGAATGGTCGGCATTAAATTTACAGAGAATTTAGTGTTAACTAGGGTAATAACATAATCCTTAAAAATCTTACTTATCTTATCTTGCTCACCACTGGCAGTTTCTACAATATATGCACAATCTAGAGTTTGTGATACTAAGTTCAAATAAGGTACTAAGGCAGTTGAAATGAAACTTCTATTTGCGCCAGTATCAAATAAAACTTTAGCATATATGTTGTTAATGAGAAACGTACCAGCTATAGTTTTATCCCCAGCTTCTTTTAACACATACACTCGGCCCTTAGAGTTGTTCTGATTCTCCACAGGTTGTGTTTGTGGAGGGTTCTTGCAATCACTTCAGAAATGTCCATACTCTCAACAATTAAAACATCTAATTTTTGGGCAGTTCTTTCGTGAATGATCACCCATTGGACATTTAAGACATTTGGAATCTTGATAGTTTCTCCAAGACTCACTTTTATTGTTCCTCCATGGTTTGTTGATACGGTTCCCTTCATTTCGTGTGATCTTTCTGTCCTTTCTTGGCATCTGGTTTTCATCATCATTTCTCTTTCTTTTGTTGTTTTCAGTCATTATGACTTCTTCTTCGTATGCAATGGCACTTAATGCAATTGCAGATTCATAGGTTTTAGGGACAGACATCTTAACTAACTGTCGAATATGAGGAGGTAAACCTTGCACGTATCTTTTTACGCGCTTTGCTTCATGTGTTACATGCTCAGGAAGCAGTCGAGCCATCTCATCAAACTTGGTCGTGTACTGACGATGTGTCATCGTCCCGGCCTGTAGTTGTAAGAATTCTCTTTCAATTTTGTCCCTTTCAACTTCAGGATAAAACTTTTCCATCACAAGCTCCTTTAGTTCATTCCAGGTCAAAGCGGTAATAATTCCATGTCCTTTAGCTTGTTTAACATTGTCCCACCAAAACAATTCCTCAGACTCGAATGAGTGAGTGGCATACATGACAGCTTGCGTGGCTGTGAATCCACTAATTTCAATAACAGCTTCCATCTCATGGATCCACTGAAAGGTAGCCATGGCATCTCTTTTCCCGTCAAATATTGGAGGTTCACATCCCTTGAAAGCTTTGTAAGAACAACCTTGCTTAGGTTCAGTTCTCATAGGAGCATCTCCATTACCATTGGTGTTATAGATATGACCATCTTGTCCATTACTATCATTACTCATATACCCCCTAGAAGCATTCATAACCTCGGCCATAATGGTTGGCAAAACATCTTTGTAGGAACCTCTGAGGTTATGAGGCTGATGCAGCCAAAGGATACCAAAATAACCAAGTCTTCCAACATGCACTAAGGAACAAAGAAGAACTAGCTTCGGAAGTTTTACACACTCAAGTAAAATGCTAAGTGTAAAATCTTCTGAAGCTAATGTTCAGAAGAAACTACTGAGGAAACTTTACACCAAGTGTCAAGTCTTCCGAAGCCAAAGACTCAACTCTTCCGAAGGTTAAAGATGAAGTCTTCCGAAGCTCTCATAACAAAGTCTTCCGAAGCTCTCAAGACAAAGTCTTCCGAAGCTGAATAAAGATAAGACTGGTTACTTTAGAAGAGAGAGAAAATACACTTTTTCTATCAACTTTATCATAAAGCAACCTCCTGTCCGCTGCAAACTCTAGTGGTTCACCAACTATCATAAGTTGGTGAAACTTCCATGCTTTATGATAAAGTAGATAAGGTCTTTGTCTGCAAGTTTATGTATTTGTTTCTTTTTTGGCTTTTTGTAATAGGAAAGTCAGTGAGCTATGGCCTGTCATAGTCACTAGTCAAAAGGCAATCTGCCTTTTGACTTTAGGCTGATCTTGTTGTCTAGATTATTCACATCCAACTGTCTTTTTGCATATTGACGGTTGTAGGTTTAGTATAAAGAGTCAAAGGTTCTTGTATTTCAAATATCAGTGCAAACACCTGTAATAAAACCTAAGAAGCAATATACTACTTCCTTGAAAATTATTTCTTGTGTTCTTGCTCTTACTTTACTTGTGTTGTGCATTGTAACATCTGTTTAAAGTTCTAAGTTCCCCATTTGAATTGTTAAGTGATCCTAAAGATCCTCCTAAGTGTGTTAACTAAGTGCAAATTCCTTTTTTAACGGTCCTGCAATCTTTAATTACGCCAGCTACAGCCGCCTGGAATTGCGGTCCAGCAAATTGTTGCGCCTCGGATTCATTATTATGAAGATTTTCATGATCATCATTTGCAGATGACATGATTTGCCTTTTACTACTAGGAGGTCTACCGCGACCCCTACCATGAGTACTTCCTCCTCTTGTCATAGTGAAAACCTACATGAGGGAGCAGGGAATTAGTATTCACATGATGGATTATGATCCAGAACATAATAGTACTGATAGACAAAAAATAACAGTGGCCAAGTGTCATTGCTTATCTATTGCACTTATAATGTTCTAGCCATTATCCTCCATGTTTTACCAAAACCCGTTACCCAGTATCTAAGTAGTTAATCTATTTGTCTCAAAGCATCTTCCCTAGTTTAAGTCTAGATACTATCTTTGTACCTAGTTCACTTAAACTATGGCTCTGATACCAACTTGTAACGCCCACCTCCCAAGGCACACCCTGGGGAGCGTTACGCATCGGATATACAGAACACATAGTAATCAGAGCATACATAGCGGAAGTCAAATTATAAATTATAACATATTATACATGTGTTTTCTAATACAATACTAATATTACATCAGTTTAACTATAGTAGGGATTCAAAATCTTCGGCAACATTTTAGTCTTTTATCACCTCATAAGCTTAGTCCATAATCTCTTATTCCTGTAATCACCTGGCACCTAGGATGTGTGTCCATAAAATAAAAAAAAAAACATTCGAGACTCAGCATAAAGCTTGTGAGTTCATGAACGTAGCATTCTTTAAAATTCAAAAACATATTAATATTGACTATTGCATCAAGCAGATACAACCATGGCAAGCAGATAGGAACAGAGTAAGCATAGTATAAATTCACATAATCAGGCTATGTATACAAACTCCACTGGCTAAAGCAGAATTATACAAGCAGCCCTCAAGCATCCTATCAAGCATTGCCACATATCACAGATGCTATTGATAGTCAATTCTTCAATTATTACAGTTATCAGAACATCACATCCCGTTTTAGAAAAACAGTTCAAAGGAACTCACCTATTTAGCAGTTGTCCAATAGCTGATAATCTTTCCTAGTACAATCTGGTAATATCCCTAGGTCCTGATATAGTTTAAGTAATCTTAGGTTAGGTAATGGTACAACTAACTGGTTATTGTAATGATTGGATATTGGTTTACGCTACCTTATTTAAGCATGAGTGATCAGTCCATGCCTAACTAAGGCTAGGCTACCCAATAGCCACTCCTAACAATAACCCTAACACCTAAAAATAATAATACTAATAAGACTAAAACCACTTCTAATACTAATAATAATCTAAAATAAATAATAATTAACTTGACATAAACTTAAACGAGAACATACCTTAAAACTATCTACGGCAATCTGATGTAGAGTCTCCTTACTCGCGCTCCTATCCGAGCTCTAAAAACAACTAATAACAATACCCAATGGGGTATCGATTACCTGGAATTCTCTTTATAATAGAGCGTTTTCAAGAAAACTTATAATCTAAACTCAACCTTAAGGTTTCTATTTATAATGGCTTCTGAAGGCTCTTATTTTTTTCTTCTAGTCGATGTGGGAGGCATGTTGAGGTGCCTGCTTGTTTCAATTCGTTCCATTTGATATTTAAAGTTTGATATTATATTATTATAATATTATATTATTATAATTAATTCAGCTGCTTAATTTGTTTTTCTCTTATAACTTCTAAAATATAAGGGTCTATAAAATTCTGAATATGTCGTTGGGACGAGCTTATTTTTCTCTACGAGTCCACCTAAGATTCGTTAAAAAACAGAGCATGTTTAAATATAATATATTATTATATTTATATATATTTAAGCGGTCTCTTATGACACTAAAACTCATCTAAAACTTTAAATTTAAAATAGTCATTTCACTCATTAGTGACTCGTTTAACAATATACAAAATGTAAAGTTCATAATTCTTTTATTTTAACTATTACATATGACCCAGACGTTCGGGATGTTACATGTACAACTGATGAATGATACATATCAATGGGCTGCCCCATCTTTGGCTTATGTTTAGAAGCATCACGAATGTTTTCAAGGGCAATAATTGGTACAAACAAAACGATTTTCACACTACCAACTCACTTTCTACTCACACTCAACAGGTTCCCCCCTATAACTTGTAGTGTTTCACAAAGATTGTAGGTCGACACAAGTAGTTTATCCCTGCCAACTTGTACCTAGTTCACTTAAACTATGGCTCTGAAACCAACTTGTAACGCCCACCTCCCAAGGCACACCCTGGGGAGCGTTACGCATCGGATATACAGAACACATAGTAATCAGAGCATACATAGCGGAAGTCAAATTATAAATTATAACATATTATACATGTGTTTTCTAATACAATACTAATATTACATCAGTTTAACTATAGTAGGGATTCAAAATCTTCGGCAACATTTTAGTCTTTTATCTCCTCATAAGCTTAGTCCATAATCTCTTATTCCTGTAATCACCTGGCATCTAGGATGTGTGTCCATAAAATAAAAAAAAAACATTCGGGACTCAGCATAAAGCTTGTGAGTTCATGAACGTAGCATTCTTTAAAATTCAAAAACATATTAATATTGACTATTGCATCAAGCAGATACAACCATGGCAAGCAGATAGGAACAGAGTAAGCATAGTATAAATTCACAAAATCAGGCTATGTATACAAACTCCACTGGCTAAAGCAGAATTATACAAGCAGCCCTCAAGCATCCTATCAAGCATTGCCACATATCACAGATGCTATTGATAGTCAATTCTTCAATTATTACAGTTATCAGAACATCACATCCCGTTTTAGAAAAACAGTTCAAAGGAACTCACCTATTTAGCAGTTGTCCAATAGCTGATAATCTTTCCTAGTACAATCTGGTAATATCCCTAGGTCCTGATATAGTTTAAGTAATCTTAGGTTAGGTAATGGTACAACTAACTGGTTATTGTAATGATTGGATATTGGTTTACGCTACCTTATTTAAGCATGAGTGATCAGTCCATGCCTAACTAAGGCTAGGCTACCCAATAGCCACTCCTAACAATAACCCTAACACCTAAAAATAATAATACTAATAAGACTAAAACCACTTCTAATACTAATAATAATCTAAAATAAATAATAATTAACTTGACATAAACTTAAACGAGAACATACCTTAAAACTATCTACGGCAATCTGATGTAGAGTCTCCTTACTCGCGCTCCTATCCGAGCTCTAAAAACAACTAATAACAATACCCAATGGGGTATCGGTTACCTGGAATTCTCTTTATAATAGAGCGTTTTCAAGAAAACTTATAATCTAAACTCAACCTTAAGGTTTCTATTTATAATGGCTTCTGAAGGCTCTTCTTTTTTTCTTCTGGTCGATGTGGGAGGCATGTTGAGGTGCCTGCTTGTTTCAATTCGTTCCATTTGATATTTAAAGTTTGATATTATATTATTATAATATTATATTATTATAATTAATTCAGCTGCTTAATTTGTTTTTCTCTTATAACTTCTAAAATATAAGGGTCTATAAAATTCTGAATATGTCGTTGGGACGAGCTTATTTTTCTCTACGAGTCCACCTAAGATTCGTTAAAAAACAGAGCATGTTTAAATATAATATATTATTATATTTATATATATTTAAGCGGTCTCTTATGACACTAAAACTCGTCTAAAACTTTAAATTTAAAATAGTCATTTCACTCATTAGTGACTCGTTTAACAATATACAAAATGTAAAGTTCATAATTCTTTTATTTTAACTATTACATATGACCCAGACGTTCGGGATGTTACATGTACAACTGATGAATGATACATATCAATGGGCTGCCCCATCTTTGGCTTATGTTTAGAAGCATCACGAATGTTTTCAAGGGCAATAATTGGTACAAACAAAACGATTTTCACACTACCAACTCACTTTCTACTCACACTCAACAGGTTCCCCCCTATAACTTGTAGTGTTTCACAAAGATTGTAGGTCGACACAAGTAGTTTATCCCTGCCAATCCCCCCCCCCCCCCCTAATATTTACAATAACTATACATTTGATGAATGAAACATGTAAATTTCAGCCTTATCATCAAATTTATCTAGATGAACTTTTCTGTGCGAGTCAACGTACCAATAAGGAAACAAATAAAAAATAAATCATTCAACCTAACTGTTGGATCAGGCTCTTTGAAAATGCACACACACAACAGTGACATATGAATGTGAAAGTAATTTGCAGAAGGAAAATTGGCGAGAAAAAAACTTTAATTAATGAATGAAAGGTCCATCCTAAAATAATTAATGCTACTACTATTTATAATTAATGATAAACATCACATGCAAAATAAAAACTCAGTCAACGTCTCTGTGAAAATCAGAAACAAATTTGAAATATTCACTTCCACTCCTGTTTTCCACAATAAACTAGGTCATCCACTACCAAGTCAAACCAAGACCAAGTTTGGGTCGGCTGACCCGTATAAACTCACTACTTATCCAACCCGTTTAAGCTACTTAGCTCTATAACTTGACCCGAACCTATTTTCACATCACACATGACTCTCGAATACATATTAATGGCCTGCATGTAGTCATTAAATCATTGACAAAACAAAAACTAACGGATGTGGGAAAAACATGCATCATCCAAAATATACTAATGCAAATACCAAACAAGCATAATGCTCTCTGAAATTATCTACTTATCCGACCCGTTCAAGCTACTTAGCTTTATACGTCGCCCCTGCTTTGTGGTTTTCGGCTACCAGTTATATGGCTTCGTTTCCATTAGGTTTTGTTGAAAGGTTTATTTCTACATTTGTTTGTTTCCTGTTCCTAAACCACCGTGTTGCCTGGAAATTGTTATGACATATTTTCTACATGCCTTCACTCCTACATTTGTGCTTTACTTGCTTGCTGTTAATTGACCCTCCTGTCTCCAAATTCCCATGATTCGTATATTTGCCAGCATGACTTTTACAATTTACTCACTACACTACATGAATGTGTACTTTCTAAGGTAACCCATTCTTACCCTCATACATGGTACATACTTGGCTCACCTCGCTATTATTGGTAACAAAATGCAACTAATAAGGCAATATTTGATAGTATTAGTGGTCTGTTAGTATACCATCTGAAACATATAGCATCTCCCCCTATTAACGGGCTGCCATTGCATTTGCTTAATTTTAAGCAGACTGATAAAACACCCATGAATTTAAGCACCTCAGGCGAACTGAATACATACTAATTGCCTGAAACAGGTTGTTCCAGAAATTTAACATATCAGATAGGTAAACAAACAACATTTAACGCAAACAAACAAAAGTTCCCCAGCCTTAGAATTATCAAGGATATTTGTAAGTCAAAAAAGTCTTTCAAATAAAAGGATTGTCACCGTAAGAATACACTTTCTAATCACACTGAACAAGTTACTCCCGTTTAACTTATACTGTTACAACAAACTAAATAAAAATATACGAGGTTGACCCCGTCACTTAAAAAAAAGAATGCTATAGTAATAATATAGTTTAAGTTCACCTTCAGCAAATTACTACCTTGAAACTGACCCATAACAGGCATGTGAACATTCTAATTTCACATGTAACCCCTTCCCCAGCTATAATAGCAACATTATTAGGCTTCAGGTTCCCCATTGTTTGACCTAAAATACCTGCTTTAACATGTAACATGTTGTTACTGTAAGCAATTAACAGAAACATGGACCTTCCGATAAACAACACTTTAACAGTTCTACTCGCTTGTAACTTGTAAGCGAATTCAATACAGAATAATCGGCTGCGTCAACTTTTGCTTATTTATAAGGAGATGTCAGAGCCCAAACTAGAACATTTAGTCCTCTGCTAAATAACACCTCCACGAAATTAACCACTTCAAGTGAATTGAATGCCTACTAACTGGTTGATACAGCTTGTGTCATAAATTTAACATATCAAACAGGTTAACAAACAAAATTTTACTCAAACAAATAAAGGTTCCGCAGGCCGTAAGATCGAATACCCTTTCTAATCACAATGAACAACTTAGTCCCGTATAACTTATACTGTTAAAAAAAACTAAATAAAAAGATTTGAGGTTCACCAAGTCACTTTAAATAATATGGAATGTTACGGTAATACTATAGTTTAAATTCTCCTTCAAATGTTAGGGAGGTTGGTGCTGCATTGTAATATAATATATATTTTTTCAAATGTTCTAAATAAGTTGTTTATTGTATTCACACTTTCCGTTGAAGGGTTGTCGATTCTTCAGGCACCTGTTCTTTCGTTTGTTAACACGTACACAGCCGCAACACGCAGCGTCATTCGATGAACTTTTGACTACATTAGGATCATTTAAAGGTTTTTCAAGCCGTTCATTGTTACAAAGTCCTGTTTCTTTCATTTAACATGATGCTTGCGCCGCAACGCGCGCAGGCACCCACTAGTATATATACATATATGATTTAAATTGGTTCTCTAAGATGGTGGATTCTAACACACTTTTTGAATGTTTTATCTCACATATATATATATATATATATATATATATATATATATATATATATATATATATATATATATATATATATATATATAACAAGTTGATCTGTTAAGAAAAAATTGATAGTATTTCCTTTAACTCCTCAAGTATGTGTATGAACCACAAACTCAAAAAGTAAGGAGAAATAACAACAATTTTTTCTTAAATGTCAACCTGTTAAAATATATGCATATCCTAAAGAGATAGAATATTCAAAAAACAGTCCCAAACAAGAGACAATCATAAATTTATCTTTATTAGATAAATTTAGGACGGGTATTCTAAAAGGTTATGCTAAGTAAATATGAACACAAGTATATAAAACATACACATATACTTTATACATACATAAAAATATCATAATATGCATTAATCAATCAATAAATATATATACATACATATACAAAAACCAATATATATAATCATATGCACTAATCAATCAATAAACATATATACATATGTACACATATACAAATATATATATATATATATATGTATATATATATATGTATATATATATGTATATATATATATGTATATATATATATGTATATATATATATGTATATATATATGTATATATATATATGTATATATATATATGTATATATATATGTATATATATATGTATATATATATATATGAGACCTTAATAACATACGTGTGACTAAATTAAAATTACTAAACTTTATAGATCTTTGATATGATGTTGGATCTGAACAAGAGCCGGTTATACTTGTAGCCACTAAAAACAAAAAAATTACACACATTCATTAACTAAAAGAAGTTAACAAAAATATAGCTTTAACAATAAATTATAAAAGAAATAAAATTTATGTACCTAAACATAAGAGAGATTGTTAAAAGATTAATAGAGATTCTCAGATATAAATGAGTTATAGAGAAAAGGTGAGTTATAGTGAGAAAACATGTGATTGATGAAATTAAGAAGAATAAGTTATTTTGACTGAGTAAAAAAAATATAAGATAATTTAAAAAAAGATAATATTGAGACATTTAGATCCGCCTAAAAAATATTAGAAATAAATATTTATGAAAAATATATTTTTGGAGGCGGTTGAATATATAGAATTTTTAAGACGGTTTATACAAAACGCCCCAAAAATATTAAGAAAACAATAAAAAATGAAAAGATAATTTTAGAGACATTGATGTACAAAGATCGCCTCAAAAAATACAAAATTTTGTTTTTAGAGGCATATATAGAACCGTCCCAAAAAAATATTTTAACTGCCTCTAATGGTTGTATTTGTAGTAGTGATAATGTTTACAAATGAAGTATAAATTAAATAACAAACTAAGGTATTTTATTAAGTACTAGGTTATAGAATCGTGTATTCACGGGTTTGTATAATAAAAATGATATAACTATATAATGTGTATTACACGTGTTGAATTATTATACCCGTCCATAGTACAGGTCGTTCAATATAATAACAAAAAACTTTTTAAATTGTCAAACTCAAACAAATCTAGTAAAAGTGAAATTAATAAATGTAAACTAATAATATTATTTTCATAGCATTTGGTTTCCAGCAATAATGACAAAATGAATCCCACAATAATGAAAACATGTTTAAATAAAAGATAACAAAATTTTTAAGAAGCTAACTTAAGCTTTTGACAAACACTATTACATTTATCAAGTTATAATACTATTACGAATATTTAGAACTCCACATTTTAACATGGTGAACAAATTTAATGTAACTTGACTATGCATTACTTAATGTAAACATGATTATTAATTAAAATCTATGCCGAACAAACAAAATTAAATCAATTTTCTAAAAAACTAAAAAGTTGTACTTGAGCAAATTTGTATTTATATACACTGATATATCTTTTTACCAATATCCTATGAAGATTTTGATTATATGTTAACTACTATCTTTTCGTTTTGTTAGGTAATTTGATGTTTTTAGTATATTATCCGATATCAATATTTTTAAAACAAATAATAAAAAAACATTATTTTTAATAAATTGTTTGATATATAAAATTATTTAATTTATTTATACGTGCATCATTATTAAGTTATCTGGGAGAAATTATTATGTTTTTTTGGTAGTACCTAAAAATGGGTTGATTTAATATGTATGTGGTAATTGAAACTTGTAAAAAGATAGAAACCAAATATTAATAATAAATTAATTATAACCAGAACTCATTCTACTGATAGAATTAAAAAAAAATAAGAATTTAGTTATTCATTTTAACATTGAATTAAATTTAATCACTCGTCTTCTATTGTAAAAAAATAGAAACCAAATATTAATAATAAATTAATTATAACCAGAACTCATTCTACTGATAGAATTAATTATATTTGTTATTGTTAAAATTAATAATAAATAATAAATTTCTAGTAAAATATAATTAATATATATAATAGAGTAGGGTGTAATTGAAAAATAGTGTAAGGTTCATTTACAAAAAAAACTCTTACTCAAATTTGAAATTTCGTTATCAACATCGTCAAATGATCCACATATATAGATAAAATTAGGTAAATTAATTTAGACGGGAAAAACATAATGAGATTAAAGAAGAGAGTGACACGTGTCCCACAGATATAAAGATTTATTAGGATTAGATTTTATAGGAGTTATATTTTTTGTCATGTGACCCACATCGAATCGATAATCTAAAATCAAAATGATAAACATCTAAGCATTTAAAAATTTAGACACCCATGGACACAAAAATTGTTATAAATCAAATAGTAATCTTAGTCACAAACTCAAAACTAATGACAAACTATTATATTATGATTTAAAGCAGCAAAGAAAAATAACGATGGCTTAGCCTATTCGTCTTTTTTATATTACCCCAGGGAAACAACGTAGGTTAAAGTCTTGCTCCTTACGTATTATTATGATTTTAATTTTTTATTGTACAATTTCTTTTGTTGAATTGCATTGTGCATCAAAGATGCATATAGTGAATGAACAAGACCCACATCATAGTTGAGAGTAAGACAACGAGAAGGGCTTGACTGGGTTTTAGGTGTTGATCCACGACTTTCGTGGGTCAGAGATATAAGACGATGACAAACATTGACGTATTTTATTATTGTGTCAACATTCACCATGTTCACCAAGTACAAGTTGGACATTTTTTTATTATCAATAACACATATTATACATAGAATACTCGTGGATTCGCATAAAGAACTCCACTAGTCTAAACAAAATAATACCTTATGGGTTTGCATGAAGAACTCCACTAGTCTAAACAAAATAATAACAACTAACGTTTAAAACAAATCCAATCAAATTTTAAAACTTAATAATCTAGCCAGATAACAAAAGTGGGACAAGAGAGTTTCAAGTAAAAGTGGTATCACACTTAACGGTGGCAATATCTTCTATAGCTTGTCCCATGTAGGAAGAAGCAAAGTCGCTAGAATCGCTATAAGCCAGCTTAGGTTGAGCAGTAATGAACCCAAGTTACTTTTAGTTAAACATATGTTTTTTCACACTCTCGTAATATTTGAACAAAATGGAATGAATTAGACCACTCGAGTGTTACTGTGAGAGCCAAAATAGCTCTAGACCATAATTTATGAGGTTCATTTCTAGCTTTTCACCAGATATTCAGAAAGAACGACAAGGTTTGAATCCTAAAAAGAGCTAAGAACCAATTCTCTTTGTTTTCAGAAACCACAATGAAGTTCTAATAGGACACCAATGAATATTTTTTGTTCGAGCCATTACCACACCACAAGAAGCCTTTTCTAACCCTCTTCAAAACGTTAACTAATAGGCTTAAGAAAGATTTGATGAGTGTGATTCTACCTTTATCTGATAAAACCTTAGCTTTCCAAGAAAATAGTTTATATTCAGAAATTTAATAACATGCTTTCAATTCTTTATACAATTCATGTTTGCATCCATTGGTATCCCAATATACATGAATGGGAACTTATTGGTTTGTCAACGTAAAGAAGAAACCAAATCGTCCAATGTTAGACGACATATCAACCAATGTTAGACAAGTTGGTTTTATTTCTCGTCGTTTATTGATGAAAGACCTCTAATGACGACCCTACCTTATCACACTCATCCTTAGTCAATGACGTTATACTCATCGAGAGTCGCCTACGAGTAATGTTAAAAGAACAATTATTTTTTATTTTTACAATTTTAAAAAGTCACAACATATAAAAATTTGTTTTAACGCACCACATTGCAAGAGTTATTTTACAACATTCCGTTCTTTGTTATTCAATTTTCCAAAATACCATCACTAGATTTATGCTGTAACATCTAAAACATAGCTTAACCCCCCTAACGAAATACGCACCACGCGACCAAAAATACTAGTAGACAAGTTCACCTTCGTAAGTCGTAACCGACCGAAGATCGTTCCGCTCATAGACTCCAAATTTGCATCTTTATCTCCTACCTGTAAACCCTCACAACAAAACCACCAACACTTCGAACTCATCGAAATCAATAATCGAACAAATGGATGAAGAATTACTCGAACTTCAGCGACAATTCGAATCCGCTCAACAAGCTAAATCAAGCATACGATTATCGGAACGAAACGTCGTCGAATTGGTTCAAAAGCTCCAACATCTCCACATCATCGACTTCGATCTTCTGCACACTGTATCCGGCAAAGAGTACATCACTCCGGTACGTCTGATCGGTAATTTTTACTGAATTGTTTTAATTTGTTGTAATTGTAATGTTTGTGTGTGGTAGGATCATTTGCGGCTTGAGATTGTATCGGAGATTAAGAAATTAGGGCGTGTTTCGTTGATTGATCTCGCTGATAGTGTTGGTGTTGATTTGTACCATGTGGAGAAGCAAGCGCAGAGTGTGGTGGCTAATGATTCGTTGCTAATGTTGGTTAATGGTGAAGTGATATCTGATTCGTATTGGAATAGTGTTTGTGAGGAGATAAACGATCGGCTTCAAGAATGCAGTCAGATTGCGCTTGCTGAACTTGCGGCTCAATACCAAGTTGGTTCGGAGTTGCTTGTGATGGTGCTGGAACCTCGACTTGGATCCCTGGTAATATTAAAAAATTGCTTCTTTGTTGCTGTTGATGATTAGTAACTTGAGACATTAATGAATTACGATTAATGAACTTATTAGGGAAGGCGTATATAGTAGTATCACGAGGAAAACACATCAGAGCGATGAAGGCGAGCCTCATGTAGTTAAGGGTAAAAATTGGTCAAAATAAGGGTGTGTAGGAGGTTTATTACTTAAAAACAACCTAAGGGATGTATAAATAGGTTTATATATAAAATAGGTTTATATATAAAATAGATCAGAGATATGCCAATTTTGGTTGTAAATAAGCTTGTTTGGTTGTACACATACATGCGCCTCATGTACTGATGCACGTGACATGTTACTCGGCTTTTGGGACTAAAACGCCTCACAACACCTCATGTTTTTTTTTTAACCAATAGTGGGGTATTATAACAGATATGATAGGATATACCAGTTTACTGAAGTAATAGTCTCTTCAAGCTTCCATTTACTTATAACCATATGTTTAACTGGTCTAATATGCTTGATGAGTACCTGTTATGTTGTATGGCATGTAGATAAAAGGCAGACTTGAAGGTGGACAGCTGTACACACCAGCGTATGTTGCACGTGTTGATGCAATGGTCCGTGGTGCTGCTAGAGGCATCACTGTCCCTATGAATTTATCAGCATTATGGGGCTCATTGCAGCTAATACTACAAGAAATGGATGGTGCAAGTGGTGTGGCTGTTGAAGGATCGTTTTTCCAGTCTATGTTCAATGGATTGGTAAAAGAAGGGCAAATTCTTGGATCAGTTCGTGCTGGGGTTCATTGGACACCTAGTGTTAGTGACTAATCATCTGCTCTTTATTTCTTTATTCTTCATAAATCATTATTTGTATTATAATCAAGTAAATTCATTATGTAGGTGTTTGCCATTGCTCAAAAGGAATGTGTGGACTCTTTCTATTCACAGGTATGTAGTCATAGTTAATAATTCCATTGCATTCTCAATTTGAATTCATACATCCAATGACAAGTTTATTGATTTAGACAATCATTAAATAAGGAGAATGTTAGCTTTATAAAATTTGTTGTATTGTTTTCGGTGATGCATTGTGGACTAAATGGTACTGTGTGTTACAGAACTCTGTTGTCAGCTATGAAGCTTTGCATAAACTTGGGATTACACAACCCACTCAGTTCCTGCAGGTATTGTAACTCTGTAATGTGCTGGAAATATCTTTTCATGGGAATAACTCCATACGAACTTATTTTTTTAGGATTAGAGTGTTAGACAATTGGCACAACAACAATTGATAAAAACACACTCACATAATTTTATTGAATAGAACAAAGGAATACTTTTGGTACACTTTTCATCTTATTCCTACCATCTATTTATAAGGAAGAAAATAACTACTATCATAAAAGAGAATCATAATAGATTGCTTAAATCAAGCAATTGCTTGATTTATGCTTTGACTACTTTATTATAATTGATTGCCTAATTACTAGTTTATTAATTCCAAAAATAGATTTTGGATAGATCCAATTTTCTGACCCATGACCCATTTAATCAACTTTTGACCCGTGAACATCTTAACCCACAAACATGATTAGAACCATCATTCACCCCCCTAATCATGGTTTGTTCACACCACTCATTCATGGCAACGCAAAATCATTTTCTTCTCGAACAATCTCGACTTTTTTCCGGACACCCGATCTTCACCCCGATCACGTCCAAAGTCTTTTCAATTCAACCAAATCAAATTCACCACACTTGCAACATCTCACATGGCAACCCGTTAAAACCCCGTTCATTAACGTCTTGACTCTTCACGGATAGACGACCTCTTCCCCCGTCACATCTAAAGCCAACCTGACTTGAACTCGAACGCCATAATGTTCACACCGCGTAGTTTCTCCAATATCTTTCTTTTTTTTCTTTACACCTTATATCTTTTCCCAATCACCCTTGTTCAAAGAGCTTCTCCACCGACTAAGAAAGCAAAGCCACCGCCTTTACCGTTTTCTTTCACCTGCCAAACGAACCGAACCCAAAGCCACCTGCTTTAACGGATCCTTTCTGCCCGCTTTTCACGCCTGTACGCCGGTCTCCTCTTATCACGAAACAAACCGATCAAATATTACAAAATCCGACAGCAGCACCCCCTGCTGTAAAAATATCTCGAAATAGCCTTTTTTCTCCCAATTTCATCACCACTAACAGCCACAGAACACTGATGTTCATCACAGGTCACCACCGTCGTCTCTACCGAAACACGCTTCCGCCAACTCCGTCTTCTGCTGTAGAACAGTTCCAAAGCAGCCACCTGCTGTCCCGAAACACGCTGGTTACCTGCTGCGTTTGCCCCGCAGCGACGGGCTACTCGCCTCTTCGAAACCGACTCTCAAAACGGCCTTCTCCGCCTCTCGAGCCCTAGGCTCTGATACCAAATGTTAGACAATTGGTACAATAACAATTGATAAAAACACACACACATAATTTTATTGAATTGAACAAAGGAATACTTTTGGTACACTTTTCATCTTATAGGAAGAAAATAACTACTATCATAAAAGAGAATCATAATAGATTGCTTAAATCAAGCAATTGCTTGATTTATGCTTTGACTAATTTATTATAATTGATTGCCTAATTACTAATTTATTAATTCCAAAAATAGATTTTGGATAGATCCAATTTTCTGACCCATGACCCATTTAATCAACTTTTGACCCGTGAACATCTTAACCCACAAACATGATTAAACCCATCATAGAGGAAGTCTTGTTGTAGTATTTATCTAATCAAGGATGTCATTCATGCATGTGAATTTAGTCCAGGTATCCTGAAGGTATACCCTTGGTAACTTTGTTTGTTCACCCATCGACTGTTGACATGCTGGATGCTGCGGTGGAGGATGCCATAGAACGTGGTAGCTGGTAAGGCTCTGCTACATCATTTTCCTCTTTTTCTTCTATTTTTCTCTCCTTGATATTAGCACTGTATCTGTGATGCTTACTTGTTGAGGTGCTCTTGTTTTAATTAACATGTTATGAATGCTTCTACTTATGATTAGATTGTGTATGTTGTACATATTTGTGCAACTGAAGTGGTATATTGTAAGTAAAGGTTCTAAATAATAGGATCATATTATTTAAGAGATGGAATTTGAAGTTTATATATTTTCCATGCACTTCACCAAATCTTTAGAGTTTTCCTGCTGCAATACTTGTAGCATATTAAGGTGTGTGTAATTAGTATGTAAAACCTCAAGAAAATTCATGCCCTTGAGAAATCAATAATTAAGAGTGTATAGTCTTCTGGATACCCAGATAGTGAACTAGTTTCTTTCTCCCTTTTATTATGTCTTTTAAGGTCTTTGTTTGAAACATTTGACTATTATGTTAACATATGATGAATGAAATCTGCCACTAAAGAAGCAAAGAGGATTTTCAATTTGGTTTTGGGTTATGCTTTTTCATACATTTCTTTGTTTCTTATACAAGTTATACCCAATTATTGTTGCCTATCATAAGATATTGCATTGTTTCTTCTTAACTACAGAGAAATTAATTTTCTATCTTTTATATTTAATATAAGCACAGGTTGGGGTGTTGAAAGCATGCATTTCACCTGAACTCATCTCTGTTCCCTGCAGGATTGATTCACTTTCTGTTTTACCAGCATCCTTTGTTTCCCAGGATGCACAGAAATTGTTGTCTCTTTGTCCATCCATACAGACTGCACTTAAGGTACACCTATAAAAAATTTCAAACTTTTGTTTACATGGTTGATGGAATCAAAATAGGTTGCGTAATTAGTTGTTATTATGTTTCTTTTTCAGGTTAATAAAGCAATCATTTTAGGGGATTCGTATGTTTTCAGCACTGGTTTTGTCAAGGTACAAACATATAACACAAGATTTGCCCTCCCCCCAAAAAAAAGAAAAAAGAAATAGGTTAAAGTATTTTGTGTTTTTGTGGCAGGATTTGTATGAACGTATGGAAAAAATTTTGGACACCATTAGTTTATCTGGGCTTACAGAAGAATTTCATGTCACCAGAGTTGCTAAATCAGGACAAGAAACAAGCTACACGCCTGATTTTAATGACACGAGTAGTGAAAGTGGGTCCACCAAACAAGCAGCAGATAAAGGTTCAAAGAAAAAGAAAGGGAAATCCAACACAAATACAAAAACAGTTGATATTAGTTCAGATAATCAAGACCCTGTTCCTAGTAAATCAAAGAAAAACCAAAGAAAAAGCAAGAGTACATCTTCATCACTTGGGCCTGACCCAAAATCAAATAAAATAAAAGAAGAAAGTCTTGGTATTTTCTCAGAAGAAGAATTATGCCAACGGTTAACTGAACTTGTTCCAGAGTTTGAAGATCAAGGTGAGTTCATGATTGTTATTATTATCTTTATTTTAACAGAACAATTGTGACCAGAGTATATGATATTGTAGGCGTTGACACAGAGACAGTTCTTGTACCTTTAGCTAATCATTTAAGACCCATGCTGCTCAATGCATGGAATGAGAAAAAAAAGGCTGCATTTACAGACAACACACAGAAAATCAAACGTGTACTTGATAATTTGCAAAAGAAACTTGATGAGGTATTAAATAATTATGTTTATGTTGTCATAAGATCAATTAAGGCAAATAGCATTCCATCTTCTAATGTCTCTGGTATCTCTTTATTGCAGTCCTCACTGAATATTCAGTTATATGAAAAAGGTTTAGATTTGTTTGATGACAACCCAACAACCTCGGTAACCTTAAAACCTTAAGTTTTATAAATGATGTTTGTTATGGAGGGAACGTTTCCTCACTTTGATGCTACAGGTTCTTTTGCACCGACATATACTAAAAACTACAGCTGCTCCTATGGTGGACATGCTTTTATCACATATGGTAACATATGCGATTCTTTGAATCTATATTTCTTCTATTTTGTAGCCCACATGACTTTATTTAAAAGAACTTGTATGATTTATGGTCCCAAATCAGGATATGCTCCATAAGTTGAAAAATGGTATTGATGTTCAAGACTTTGACAATACAGAATCCATTTCACTTAGCTCCGGGGATCGAATTGCTCTGGTATGAGATTCTTTGTTTTGTAACTTCTGAACAATTAATTTTTACCTTTTGTGTTTTTGTTTTCTTTTATCTCACTTCTCGTTAGATTAATATATTTTTCTCTATGGTCATAGGCAAAGAAATTTGAAGGACCTCTATCTTTAAAGGCTAATGCAGTTGTTGAAGCTTTGGAAGGGAAGGTTAGTTCTTTGGTAGTGAAATGTATGAACTATGTTAGAAATAAAATATGAATAATTTTTTTTCTTTAATGTTTAACGTGACAGCGTGTTGAAGCATATATGACAGCATTAAGAGCATTTGCAGATGAGTGGTAGAAAAGATGCTTCAATCTTACTTGCCCTTTTGGTGTTTCTTAATTTTCTTTTATATTGAATAATTGGAATGGATAATTTAATTTATTTGATCATTTTTCTGTATTTGCAGTGGGTTGACTGTGAAAAAGCTTGACAAGAAGTTGGAAAGAACTCTCCTCCATTCGTATCGCAAGGTATCTCTTCTTTAAAGCTTTTATAGTTGAAAAAGGAAACTATCACCGTTAGGTATTACGTGTACGCGGCTGACCCGAGGATTCGGATAGGGCACGGAAATCAATACAATACTACGGCTCAGGCCTTAAGAACTTGTCGGTATTTCTAATTGATTTCTAAAACGAGTGACGAGATAACGATAGCAATAATGGCAATAACATAAAATTACTACGCAGCGGAATAAGATCACCAAACAACCAATAACTTGAACTACTCAAACTGAACAGAATAAACACAACAGAACCTGTTTTGAAGGCTGTTCTTTGATCAAGACAAGACAGAAAACTGCAGCACAAACGGAACAGAACAGCAGCCTGTTCACTGCAGCAAAACACAGCCCCTTTGTGGCTGCTGTGATGGCTGCTGCTGGTGGTTGTCGATGGCAATCAGCAGCCTTGCTGATTGCAGGTTGGCGGCAGCAGCAAAATAAAGACAGCAGCAGTGTTGCTGCTGTTCTCTGCAGAAACACACACACAATCACACGAGCACAGAATATAATAATCAAAGCAGTAAAGAACACGGCGATTTAACTTGGTTCGGTCAAGAATTGACCTGCGTCCACGGGCTACGAACCAGGGTTTCTTTTTATTACTTTCAAGACTCAAAGATTACAAGTACATATGTGGGTATTTATAATAAAAGACAATAAAAACTTAACAAAAATAAGTTGTGGCAGATTAGGGTTAGGGCCGGCTGCCCCTAACCCCCTTTCTGCAGCTTGTCTGCGGGCTGTTTCAGGGCCCGACCCAATATGGATCGGAGCCCACAACACAACAATCACAAATTTAGATTTCAAGTGGTAATTCCTTGATGCTTTGAACAGATTACAATAATGAGAAACCTAGTCAGATTCTTACAGATCATCAATCTTCCTAATCTGAATATACCTTCTACTAAAATACATACTAGCAGAATAATTGCAAATCCTAACAATTTCTTTCCACACAATAACATGATATGACACTCCCTTTAGGCCGCTGGATAGATGTCCTTACGTCCAAGCTTGCTAATAATTTGCTGAAACTGTGTATTTGACTCCCCCTTTGATTTGAGAGTACATCTGCTAATTGATTTTGAGTTGAGACACATGGAGGAAAATGTTATATCAGACCAGTTTCATGTTTTTCCTAGATAAACTGTTTTTCCAACCCTATATGCTCCATTCTATCATGTTACATACCTGCACATGACTTCAGCAATGCTAAATTGCTAATAGCTGATTTGTTATAACAATATAGGTGGTGTTTGTTTTTCCATAAAAAGTCTGCGCAGGCTCTTCTGTCTGCGTCGCGCAGACCACGTGCAGACATTGCCATCTGCAGACTGTTTGTTTTTTTGAAGACGTTTCATTAAAAAACGTCTCTGCGAGATTTGGCTCAGCCACTTCTAAAATCTTTCAAGGTCTGCAGAGGGTTAAGCACAACCACCCACCACTACCCACTATCCACCACCACCACTGTCCACCACCACCCACCGTCCACTATCACCCACCGTCCACCACCACCCACCGTCCTCCAACACCCATCGTCCACCACCACCCACCGTTCACCTCCACTACCACCCACCATTTACCAATCCCACCACCACCCACCGTTCACCTCCACCACCGTCCACCACCACCCACCTTTTACCATCACCACCACCCACCTTTTACCATCACCACCACCGTCCACCACCGTCCACCACCACCCATCGTCCACCATCCACCATTGTCCATCACCACCCACCGTCCACCTGCACCATCGTCCACCACCAGCCACCGTCCACCTCCACCACCGTCCACCACCACCCACCGTCCACCATCACCACCACCGTCCAGCATCGTCCACCACCACCACCGTCCACCACCACCACCACCATCCGTACACCACCACCAGTTTATTTTAGCAGTTTATAGACGTTAAAAACCAAACATTCTTCTTCTTGCAGACTGCAGAGGTTTGGTCCGCATCTTCTACAGATGTCTATAGATGTGATCCGCAGACTGCAGACATTTTACCTCTGAAAAAACAAACTGCACCATAGTTTCTTTTGCCATTCTCACTTAATCTTAAGATCCTCCAGACTTCCAGAGTTATTTTCAGCTATAGTAGCATGCATATTTCCATTGCCATTGATCTAAACTCAGACTTTGTACTTGAGCTTGCCATCAGATTTTGTTTTGTACACACCTGAGTTACATGATTTTCTCCTAAGAAGGTGCAATAACCCAAGTTTGGCCTCATGTCATCCAAACATTGTGCATAATTGGCGTTGGTATAGGCTTCTAACATCATGTTTTCTCCTATCTTGTACTATTTTACCTTTTCCGGGATTCCCCTTCAAGTAGCGTAAAATCCTAGATTCCTCGAACAACATTGAAATGTGTTTGTTTAGGATTATGCATAACCTACTAACACCCACCACAAATGCAATATCTGGCCTCTTATGTGACAAGTAAATCAACCTCTGATGGTCTGATAGGAACTTCTGTCCACTGTTGGATCCTCCAAGGCATCAGCTAGGCCATGGTTGTATTCAATAGGTGTCTCACCTGGGTTTCTACCCGACTTCCTTGTTTCTTTTTGCAAGTCAAACATATACTTCTGTTGGGAAATGAAACAAAAGGGGAAGTATTTCAATTTTCCATCCTTCTTGATGCCAAATTCAGCAGAAGACATCTTTTCAAATTCTTCATTTCTTCTACATCATTCTTGATCTTTGCCCCTTCTCACTTAATGGAAGTATTTCAATTTTCCATCCTTCTTGATGTCAAATTCAGCAGAAGACATCTTTTCAAATTCTTCATTTCTTCTACATCATTCTTGATCTTTGGCCCTTCTCACTTAATCTTTGGCCCTTCTCACTTAATCTTTGGCCCTTCTCACTTGATCTTAGGCCCTTCTCACTTAATCTACCAACATACCAACAATCTTGTCTCTCCTCTGAATCTAAGTGTCTTACGAACAAGAATGATCTCCTTGACTCTATATATGTCCCAAAGTTATCTAGATCTCCAAAACCATTCCTTTATATTAAAGCTTGTGGGAACCTCCGTATAAATTTCTTCTTTTAAGTCGCTATGTAGGAACATATTTTTACATCTGGTGCAAGTTCCGCCCAAAATTAGCAGCCAAGGAAAGAAGAATCTGTATTGTATTCATGTTTGCCACCAGGGCAGATGTCTCAAGATATTCCATTACCTATGAGACTTGAGTATACCCTTTGGCAACCACTCTTGCTTTATATTTTTCTGTGGTACCATCAGACGTATATTTTTTTGGTGAAAAGCCATCTACATCCAACCAGTTTCTTTCCTCTTGGTAACATAACCAATTCCCATGTCTTATTCTTTTCAAGCTCTGCCATCTAGAAAGTCATAGAAACATCTCTGAGTTAAAACCAGCTAGAAGGTCATAGACACGGCTTTCTCTACAAGTTTAGTAAAAGCTGCTGAGTCTTTACTGCAACACATCACAGTGCAGTGCTAATGATCCATTACCCGCCATAAGCCTTGCAAGAGACACATACTCTGTGACTCTATAAACCCCCTGTTTGGCTGCTGAAACCTTTGTCCTGATTTCATATACATGTGGATAGCATGAGTAACCTAGAGTAGGTTTGTTGAATTAGATACCAATTGCTAAATCTTCTTGGCGATACTTAAGAACAGCAAGTATTTTACTAATTTCAGGTAGCACCGAACTCCACACCATGACATCATCATTCAATCCTGTTTATCCCATGCTGCAGACTTCAGCTCTGTTTTTTAAGGACTTGAATGAATGGCTCAAATTCTCTTTACCCTACAGGAATGATCTAACCAGTTGTGATCACTTCAAGAATACTTTCCCATTCAATAGATAAGTTGCTTTAATGTTCTGTAAACCCATCTTTGATACAACATCATCATCAGATGTAACAGTATTTGAGACGGTGAAATATGTCAGAATATCTTAAGAGATAAGAAATACACAAGACAGAATAGGGATCAATGGTTGTTGGTTTGAATTTGAGCAGAATAATAAATAAAGAAGACCACAAGAAAGAGCTGATGGTTGATGGTTCTAATACCATATTGTAGGAATTTAGATTTAAGTGATAAAGAATTCCTTGATGTTTTGAGCAGTTGACAACAGAAAATATATATTTATACAATGAGAGACCAAATCAAAATCTCTACAAATCAGCAATCTTCCAAATGTGAATATTTCTGGACGAAAATACATACCAGCAGAATAATTACAGATTCTAAAACTCTCTCAACATAATTACATGATTTGACAGAAAACTGGGTTGTTTTTGTTTGCTGTTGAGCTTCAAACAAATTTTGTTAATTGGTGTTAATGATTGTATGATTTGTACTATTGCCTAAAGGTGGCAATATTGACCCATTATATAAAAAGGACTCAGATTGAGTTTTAAAAAAAAAAAATTATCCCTAGCAAGTCAAATGGGCTTTTGCTAAAAGAAGCTAGAACCTTCTAAATCACATAAAACCTTTTTTTTCATTTGAAATGTAACTAAAGGCATAAAACTTTTTAAGTGCCTTAATTTAAAACTAGATTATTGTTGCAGTAAATATAGTCTTGCAATCATATTTAGCACACTAGTTATTTGTAGAAAAATAATAGCAAGTGTTTGCAAGTCGATTCAACCCACATGACCCACACTAACTTATTTTGACTCACCAAATGACTCGTCAAATTGAGCACTTTCATTCTTACTGTTGAGGTGTGAAGGCTTTGGGCTTTTGAATGGAGTTATGGGCCTGGCCCATTGATAATTCTTGAAACCCTAATTATCTCTATATATAGAGCATGTCATTGTATTGTAATCTTGTCCCTTGAGCTTAATAAAATACCTGGTTGCAGAGAGTGGATTTAGATCATCTTGACCAAACCACTATAATTCTCGTGTTCTTATTGCTTTCGTGTGCGTGCGTGTAATTGTGTTTGTTTCCGCTGCGTAAGATACCTAACAATTACACCACTTATGTCATCCAGTAAATGTTACATGACACATCTTTGTAACTATTTTCAGGATTTGTCTGCTCAAGTTGCTGCTGAAACTGACCCGGTCACCATTCTGCCTAAAGTTGTTTCTTTACTTTATATACAGGTTCTATATCTCATCATTACTTCTTTGTAATTCGTACCACATATACATTGGGGAATTGCATATCTTTCTTAATTTTTCTTATGCTCATTCCATCTATTGACTTTATTGTTGGGCCATAGTTTTATGGAAGGGCACTTCAAGCACCCGGGAGGGCCATTTCTGTTGCAATATCTAAACTAAAGGTATAACATCATCCATTTAATTCCATTACCGAGAGTTTCACAAAAGCATTGAAGGTGAATATAGAATTAATCACGCGACAATTATTTATTCTGATATAAAGTATAATCCTGCATCTTCATATGATTTAGCAATTTGTTTAACTCTCTAAATATTGATCAGTGCTGATGAATGGTGGATTTATTTAATGTAGATATCCTTAGCCATGTTGTGTTAATATCACAGGATAAACTAGACGATTCTGCATACAAAACCCTTGAGGAGTACCATGCTGCAACAGTGACACTTTTGACACTAATTTCAGCATCAACAGGCGATGTAAGCTATTCTCTGTTTTGCTGATTGACATAAATGTTTGCTAATTTTAGAATTTTTATATCTGCATGGTTTATATACGGTTATTTGTTCTTGGCCTGCTGAATGATGCTCCCTACTGAAAAGTAACATGCAACATATAACTTGACATCATAGGTTAATAGAAGGGTTACAAACGTCAAATACCTGTAATACCACCCCTAAAAAGACAAAATTGTGAGAACTTGTGGGCTACTTTCAAATACCTGTAATACCCCTAATCAAGAAAGTTATTGCATTACACTTTGATATGAAACACTTGTTGGGGTTCATGTAGATATCAACTTCCACTTCATAATGTTTCCTAAGTTGCACAGTTGCACTAATAAATCTAGAGGTGGCCGTTTATTCCCGTTTAGTAATGAATGGGTTGTGTAATATATAATAAAAATAAGTGATAGAAGAAAATAGATCAAAGAAGCCGGAAGTTGCTGAAGGTGTACTTTTAACGCATACAACCTCCTAAACTGCTTTGTCTAGAAAAACCTGAAATTTTTTTAACAATGGTTACTTTTATCATATTTAAGAAGTTAGTTATTTCTAATCTTTTATTGAAAAAAGGGACAAAAAAGGTGTTTCGGTTCAACCCAACCTGCTTATCTTTCCACCTACAGAATAAGACCTTTTCGTAAGAAAATTTGTTTGTTTCACCGACTTGTGTACATACTTACATGTTATTTATACTGTTAGGAAGAGGATTGTACATCTGACAGAAGTTTAAGCAAAAAAGAGTTTTTGGAAGGGATGATGCCAGCATTAAAGGGCCTAGTCTCTCAATAGATGAAGTATGGATTGGAAGCTTGAGTTATCTGTAACTTTTATAGGGTTTTTTTTTTTGTTGGTTTAGTTGCATGAATTTAGATTAGATGTCTGTGTAAACCAATGAAGAATGTAAACCAAAGGATCTCATGGAAGATATAGAACTGAATATCTGCTAGAGGCGGCAAAATGTGGTGTGACGGGTCAAGGTGGTAGTTTTTACATATGGGTGCAACAGGTAGGGCTGATATGAAGTTTACATGTTTTATACAACTATAAAAGCTTTGTTGTTTACAGTGTATTGATCTTCTTTGTAGTAAAAGCTAGAGGTTGGCAAAAAAAAAAAAAAAAACTAGGTTTAGAACCGGAACCGAGCCGGTACCTATAAAGACTAGTTTGAACTAATATAAACCAAAGGTTATTAACCGGTCTGGGTTTCTCGGTGGTAAACTGGTTCGAAACCCAAACTGACTTGATTGAAATTCCTAAAACCGCTAAGCTGGAGAAAACCAACTCAAAAATCCAATCAAAAGAAACCCAAACTAAATTGATTTTAAACTCAAACATGTTTTAAACTAGGAACAATACAAACCGCTTTGGAGAAAAACCTTAGACATCTTGTTAACACTTCTGCACCAGAGCGAGATTTTATGTTGGCCACTGAACCTAAAAGGGATGGTGTAACTGAATTCTATATAGAAAAGTTTTTGGTTCATTATCTTACTTCTACTTCACTAGTCAGTGGGTTTGTATGGTCAAAACAATTTACCAAAAAAATATGAACCGAAAACCCAAAAAGTTCTAAAGAAATATGCTAGAAGTCATAACAGAGATAACTACAAGAAAACATAACCAACTTATTATCATGTTTGTAACCCATTATTTGTCATCATCGTTGTTTGCAGCAGAATTTCATAGAAGCCAATAATGTGAAACTGACAGTCGCCATGAAAAACAAAACCAGTTTTAGCATTGGCAAGTAATAATATCTCAACCACAACCGAATATATAAACAGAAACTAAACTAATAAAATCAAGTTCTACAGCAGCACCTAAAGTTGTATCAGTCAACTCGAAGATAAAACATTCCCGACAACAAAACTGGTTATATTTCTAAGTATCACTAAAATCTGCCAATTGTGAACACCAAAGAGTAGAAAATGTAACATTGCTTGATACTATTTCTACAAGAAGCTAGAACATGTTCCTGATGATCACTAAAATGGATCGATATGATATTACCATATAATTTAACAAATTAAAACAAAATCTAGAAACCAAATATTTAACAAATCAAAACAAAACTAGAAACGCATCCTGGCTAATTAGCATAACCGCCGAGTCACAAGACAGACTTTACATGTGAAGATAAATTATTGGTCAATGTTGAGGTAGCGCTGGTCTTTTATCCAACATCTCATAGTACATAACGAAGTTATCCTGCACCCACATTTTGGTCGAGTTGTGGTAAGATTATGAAAATAATTACGTTCCATTTACTTATAAATGGATCAAATTGAGTTATGTTTCACCTCACACGCATCATGCAAAATAATGCCAAAAGGGGAACGGGTCAAAATTTGCCCAAAATCTATTTAGATGCATACAAGCTCCTAAACTGTTTTATTGCATCCGATTCATTATAAAAATTTTAATGGATAAAAATGATTGATATCAACAACACCCATCCAGTTTTGACTACCAAAAATGCATACCCATATCCGTTTTGACCCATTACCAAGTCCAAACAACCCGCCGCTCTAATAGAAATGGATTAATAAAAAGAGCCAAAAAGTCAAACCTTGCGCATTGTTTCCCAAGTGTTTGGATCAAAACAAACATAAGACCCTCTTTCATATGTATTTGTCTTCACAAGAGGCTCCATGTTTGGAGGCCTCATAAACCACAAGCGGTGCTCTCGGTGATAAAACCAACCTCTGTTATACCTGAAACAGCAGTCATCATTGACGATAATTATTTTATTACAAATTTAAAATTTCTGGACAAAAGCCAAGGCAACCCGACCCAAACCCTTCATCCCATCCATCCAACCCATTCATTTTGCCACCACCTTTACCCGTGAATGAAAAACTTCATGTAAATAAAGCAGACTTCACATGTAATGGGATAACTTACAGTTCATTAGCAGCATACAACTGGGCTTCATCCTTAGGCATACTGCATATATCATAAAACAATTAATACTTGGTAGTAAAATAAACATTAAAGTTGGAGAAAAACAAATAGGCACTGTAAAAAATTTAAATCTACCTGTAAAAGATATAAAACAGTGTGTTCAGCTGAAATTTAGAAAAATACCGTGGCTGCAACAATCGCAAAAGATATTAAAGCAACAAAATGAATGATTAAAAAATTGATAGCAGACAATAGTAAAAAACCACTCACATTCAAAGCAGGTGCTTGTTTAGAATAATAACATTGTGGCACGGTAAAATCAGGGCCTCCTTTGACCGGCTCATCTGACCATGGAGAACCAAATGTCCTGTGAAGATTTTCAGCTGAGTTTAAATTTAATCCAAGAGTTGTTAAGTCGATCCCAAGCGCAAGCGATGTTAAATCAGGGTCACTCATTCTAATTACACTTAATAAACCAAGCAAACCGAATCGATCTATAGTGGTTTGACTTTGACCAGCATGCATTGACTTTATGCCCTGATCCCTGTATGGTTGACCCGCACCAGATAATTGCTGCAGGCGAAATTGAGATTGAGATTGGTTCTGTTGAGGATAATGCTGCATAAGTTGGTCAAACGAACCGATTCCAGAAATTGTGTTTTGGGAATTTAGAGGTCTTGAACCTACACCTAGAGGTCCACCGGCCTAAAGAGAAATTCAAAAGATAGCATATTTTTATTATTCATAAGGACACCATAAAGAATTTGATTAATTTCAATCAAAATTACCTGTGAGTGATACGATGAATGTGACCCTTGAAACATATCTGAACCATGCAAGCTGTGTAGATCTTGATTGCTGCTTTGCTGATGTGGACGATGTGACGAAAACGTTGCTCCCAAATTGAATCCTGAAGACCTTCCCATCTGCATTTAATCAACCATAGAAATTAGCACTTCGGATGCAGCGTTGAAAAGACTGAAATACCCTCATAAGCATAGCATATAACTCACAGAGAAATGTGGAGATTGCATCATGGAAACATTATTGTCATGAAGTTGTTCCTTCGAGTGCAAATCCATTGTATAATCAGCATTGCCACCTGTACAAATTCTAAAACATAGTTAAAAATGTGCGGTAGCAATTACAAACCCAACCCACACACTTTTTATTCTTTCTTTAACGTATAACCAAACAATATAAATGTACTGAATATGGTTATAAAACCTTTAAACCCTGGTAGAGCGGGAAAATCTTCATTCTGGATGCTAAACTCTTGATTCTGCTGCACGATGGGACTAACACCAAGCCCTTGTTTTCTTAAAGAACCTGAAACTTTCTGGTTTAATAAAAGAACATAAATAGCATCAAGAATCAGAGATGCAAAAATAACTTAATATTATATTCACCTATTTGTCCTTGGGCCCCACCAGAAGAGCTAGGCCGACTACTAAGCTGAGGAAAGTCATTTATATCAAACGGTGAACCATCGTTGTTGTTCACATCATTCATCATTCCCATCGAGTTAACATGGTTTAACGAAAGTGGCCCCCCTGAATGATAAGAATTTCCTAACATAGACATCATCTGTGGAGAAGCTGCATAATTAAAAGAAAAAAAATACCACATTAACAGACGCTAAGTTTAATCCCTCAAATTTATACGTCATCGGCATTAGTCCCTCAAAATATAATGGTCAACAATACACCAAAACAATGTACCTTGTTGAAGCATACCACCCATTAATCTATTTGATCCCTGCACGCCTACATTTCCAGGCCCACTATTAGTGTTCAAACTTAAGCGGGAAGATAAGCCCGGTACGGATAACCCGCCTCCTGTATTTAAGCTTCTGCCCACATTACCGCTACCGATAATATTTCCTGCTGAGTTGGCAATTCGTGAGTTTGAATTTCCTAAGATAGGAGACACACCGCCCGCATTTATGCGGTTGCCCATTGCAGCTGAAGTGGGAAGAATTCCAGGAATTGAACCGCCAACTGGATTTGAGCCGCTGCTAAACCCCGGGTTTCCAACGACACCCATGCCACCTGACCCACCTCTATTAGCTAGCCCCGGATGACCATGTGAATTCCCGTGAGATATCTTCAAAATAAGAAATTGCAGAAAAAGAAACCTTAAAATGGAAATACACTAAAAAATATATTGAGGAGCGAAAAAAAAAAAAATTAAGTACCTGGGAAAGAGCAACAGGAATATTTGATGTAAACCGACCACCAGAAAGATTTCCACCGGCCTGCTGAAGGCCGCTTGAAGGGACATTAGCCATTGATGAATTTCTTGAAATGTTGGGTACACTAAAACTACCATGAATATTATGTATCCCTTGAAGAGATCCTGCATAGATGATCATTCAGATTAAACGAACTTAATAGGATGAAATATGTAATAAGTATAGTAACCAATGAAACACACTAACCGCTGTGTTGAAAAACAGGGGAAGGTGCACCAGATTGAGCAGGGAAAGATGTTGAAAATGGCTGCGCGGAGATACTATCTTGAAGATTGGAAGCTGATCTGTTTAAAGACGACTGAAAATAAACTAATCAAATAACATGACAAGTTATAATTGAACAATAACTAACAAAAGTAATAGCATATAATGGTGTCAAACTGCTGGAATCTGAATTCTAAACGTTAAAGGTTCGAGTGTAATGTTTGAAACACGAGCTGACTGAATTGTGCAAATGTACAAAGTTGTCCAATTCAACCTTCTAAACAGCTAAAACTAACTAACTAATTATATTATAATTGCTTTTTAATACCATTTATATAAAAATTTAGTCAATCCAAATCTTATCATTTGTGTTAGAACTTAGAACCTTTCTAATAATATCAGGCCACATACAGATCTTAATGAAAACAAACATAATAGATTCCAGTATGTCTAAGCAAACTAGACATAAGGTGAGTTTGTCAAAGAAGAAATTGGCCCCTGCAACTCCTATGGCTCAACAAACATAAAATGTTCTTACAAGTACAAAAAAGTAGAAACTCAAATAAGCTACTTAAAAACGTTCGCATGAATTATATAAGGAAGGTGCATTACATTATTAAGCAGCCCTGACATTGATAAAATGTTAAAAACTCATGCAGAGAAGTATTCCTTGTTGAATTGCCTTTGTTTTCAAGACGATTTTCTTAAAAAATTGCTTTTTAAGCTCCTTGTTGTGCCTTAAGAGCCTTTATCTGAAAGAAAGACCAAGATCAGATCATCAAATCAAAATATAAACTACAAATATCCTGAAAATCAGAAATCATATGCTTAACTCCCCTATTTTTCGAATCAAACTATAATTGCATAAAATCAGTACCATTTGTAGCTTATAGATCATCTTATAGATGCTATAAACATATAACTGTAACACTACAATGATAAGTTTTAAGGCAAAAACAAGTATCTTGAACAATTTTCTACAAACATGAACATTGCAAAATAGACCCCATGCCCCATTCTAACTTAATAGTATGGCTCTCAACAGAAAACCATAAAAAAATGTAACATGATTCATCTACAATCAAACCTCTATTGTCAAAAGCCCACAAGGCCTAGGCCCTCAGGCGCAGCCTTGTTGCCTCGCTTTTAAAGCCCCATTTTCAGGCACTCAGGCGCATTTTAAGGCCAAGTTCCAGCTAAAATTTGTCTAAATAGGTCTGAAACAAATACACTAGTACTAAACAAGTCAGAAATCAACCTAAAACACTCTAATCTAGCCCAAAAGAAGCCTAAAACATGTCTAAAACCCCTAAAAATGGTACTTTTATACTATGCGTCTTGCTTAAAAAACCCTTGCTTCTTAAGCGCCTTGCGCCTAGGTCCAACGCCTACCCTATGCGCCTTTAGTGCTCCTTACGTCTTCGACAACTATGAATAAAACATAAACACATCTTACATCAGTACATCAATCATAACAACCTGCACCTAGTTTCATAAAGCCCAAACTTTTCAACTTCATACATCAAGAACAACATAATCACAACCAATAAACATAAAAAGCACCCACCTTCATCATATTCACCCTACTTCAACTAAATAACACACATCAAACCCCTAAATCACTTCTGCAAACAAAACCCAATTGCAAATCACCTTAACTCACGACCGATTCTTTATCCTCAACTTTCAATCGATTACGGGAAACCCCATAAACCCTAACCCAAAAATATTCGAAATTTGTATGAAATCAAGCATAAGAATACATGTGCACACTTGTGATTGAAAGATTACCTGAGATGCAGAAGGGTGAACAGATCTGCAAAAAGGTTGAAAGGGGGATATGGGTTTGAATTTAAAGGTGATAAGAGGATATTGGAGACGAAAGGAGAGAGAAACGGTGGATGATTGTAGTCATATGGGACGACCCGAAACGCACGAATATTATTATTGACGATAGATGCACGCACCTGAACTCACTCGCACCGTCGAACATACGCACACGGGCTTCTTAGATTTCGATGCCTTCTTTGGGTTTTATCGCGGTTTTTTTATTATACGATGACTGGACGGTACTATTTTGGGGTTTGGTTATTATCAAGGTATGTATATGATTTAGACCGGATTGTTAAAATCAGGTTTTAGTTTATTTGAGCGGTTTATTGTCAAGTATTATTTTTCTTATTTGTCCGGGTGTAATATCTATGTCGCATTAACAGTTTCATATCACCGTAATTTATAGATTTAGATTAGTTTTAAGCCAAAGTATAAATAAACACACAAACAAATCCTACATCTAATAGGGTGTGTGAAAGGATGGACAAATTAGGGTAGAAATTATAAAGGACAAAACAACTTGCCTTCAATACTTCAACCAAGTGGTCAAAAATTCGATTTCAAGAATCTATTCGAGATTCAATAGGATAAAGAAGTTCTGCAATTCCTTGAGACTTCACAATTGGGACTTAAGAGAAGCGATTTCTACTTCATAGCTGACGTGTGTTTTGAGACCTCAACATCACATGTCGATGAAAGCATAAAACCGTTCCGCAACACTCAGACCATGGACGCTTCAATTTCTACAGAGACTTTTGTTACCTTTATACTAATGTGTGTTAGATTTCTTTCATCTCCTATTCATTGTTTGTGTATCTATGCTTAGAGACGAATAAATGAGTTTGTGCCTCCTAAAAAAATAGGGGCCCAAAACGATTGATATATTTGCCTCCCGATTGGACCAGCCTTGTAAGCCCTTATAACTACAATAGTAAAGACTCAAAAGGCATGTCTAAGGGTAAGTCATAAGTAAATAAAAATCCTTTTGTATCTAAAGTCAGTCTTATAACTAAGGTCTTATTTAAAACTAAAGTCACACATATAACTAAAGATACGCTTGTACTATAACATGACTATACTAAAGGTATCCCTAAGTTCGAAGGACTGATTATCATAAAGACACTCCTAAAAAGTAGGTATAATCTACACCTATGACCATGGTCACCTAAATGAAGGTAACATGAGCAGTAAAGATACGACTGACCAACCAATCATGTGTTCACACTCCCATCTAAAAATATTTCATTCTTATAGAGTGTCTATTAGAGCTTCCATCATCAATCATATTTTTTGAGAGGTGCAAGTCTAACAAATAATGTCTAATCTACTCATACCATGTTAGCTTTAGTCTTCCTCTACTCCACTTTCCTTCCACTGAGAGGTTCTCCGCTCTTTTCATTGGAGTCATCGTTTATTTTCTGGCCATGCCCTAACCATCATAATCTATGTTCTCTAGTCTATTTTCTCTAATCTTTTTTTGAGATGTGTGACCCAAACTACCTTTGTAAAACTTCATTACTTATCCGTACATCCTTGTGTCCTCACGCATCAACCAATTCCTCATCTCTGTTACCTCTAACTTTTTTGCTTGCATCTTTTTAATTAGCGAACAACCTATTCCATATAACATAGATGACCAAACTGCAACCTTATAGAATTTCCCTTTCAATTTATTTAGGAATCTTCTATCGCACGAAATACACGTGGTTGCTTTCCAATTACACCAACCAGTCTGCACGTGGTCAGCTAGATCACAATTAATGTCTTTGTCGCTCTTCATGAACGATCCTAAATTTTAAATCTGAAACTTTCTCATGTTCTCTAATATTTCGATGGTGTATCATCCTTGAAGTTCACTCTCCTAAATGCTACAATAAAGGTACTTAGTTCTAGATCTACTAATGCGCAAGCCTTTACTTTCAAGGGTTGTTATCCACTCCTCAAGACGCTCATTTTGGCCTTCCTTACTCTCAGCCACCAACACAATAAAATTTGCAAAAGTCATGTAAAAAATTTGTCATTGTATCATTTTGACAACTCATCTAGGATTGCTGCAAAAAGAAATGAACCAAACGTCGATGCCTGGTGCAAACCCACTTCCACAGGAAATGGGTTCGTATCCCCACTGGTACCCACATGCTTGTCCTCGAACTCTCATACATATCACTAGTGATATCGATATACCTACCTGAAATCCTTCTAGCCTAAAGGGTCTCCCAAATCATTTTACGAGGCGTACTATAGTATGCATTTCTTAGGTCAATGAACACCATATGTAAATTCTTTCTTCTATCGTATATATTTTTTAGATCAATGAACACCATATGCAAATTCTTTCTTCTCTCCATGTACTTTTCCATCTCTCTTCTTATCATGTGTATAGCTTCAGTAGTAAACCACCCTGGCATAAAACCAAGCTAATATTTCTTTACCTAAGTCTCTTGCGTAATTCTTGACTTAATCACCCATTCCCGTAATTTTATAGTATGGCTAAACAGTTTTATTCTCTTATAGTCACCACAACACTAGACGTCTCATTTCTCCTTGTATATGGGAATTAAAACGCTACTCCTCCACTAATCAAACATCTAATTTGTTTTGAATATACTATTAAACAACCTCATTAGCCATTGAAGCCTTTCTTCCTCCACGTACTTCTAATCCTCTATTAGTATGTTGTGTGATCCAACCACCTTGGCTTTTTCTAGTTTCTACAAGCTCTCGTTAATTCTTCTGTTATGAAATTATGGAAGTAATAGTTGTTTTGATGTATGTGTTGGGTAATGGGTTGGTCATTTTCCTCTACCTAACTACTTTCTCTACTGAAAAGGTTTTGGGGATAGGTTTTCCATCACACTTTGAAGTCTTGGTCCTTAAATAAAATCCGTCCATCTTCTTCTTTGATGAACTTTACGACCCGAAATCACTTATCCATCGTTACCTAGCTTAGGCAATCTTGAATATCCAATGTCCCCCTTCTCTATTCTATAATGCTTATAAATCTCGTCATATGCTTTGTTTTTTTATTTGTGTCTGACACTATATTTCTTCCTCTATTTTAAGTTCTTTATATCTAACTTATAGTCTATCCTTATCTCCCTCGTCGATACACCTTAAAAGCTTAATGAAAGCCTCTACTTTGTTTGTTACCTTGTGTTGCATATCCTCATTCCACCACTAGGATTTCTTTTGGCCACTAGTTGTTGCTCTTGTTGTAACCTCTAAAGAAACTTTAACTATCTATGTAACGGTGCTCACCATAGCCTCTCACATCCGATTTGCATATCCACATAGTCCAAGCGCCCACGCCCCCCTAATAAAACATTGTCCTTGAAACCTCAATCCTGTGACCCTTCAAGTGTTCCTAATCCTCGGTGTGTGTGTGTGTGTTGTCTTCCTTGCTTTCAGTTTAATTGTATATGCACAAATCATCAATGAACTTTCATACATTTTCAAAACATTTTCCATATCGAAGGCTATCTAAATCTCTTATGATGTATTGCTAACTTTTAAGTGCAGGTTTATTTATCTCTGATAAGTCCAAAAAGTCAAGTTTGTTTTCTAAGATTATTTAGTTTCCAAACTTACTTTCAATATCTAATGGAACCCTTCACTTGACCTCACGTCACCTTGACGAACTTAACTATTAGGCAAACCAAAGCAATTCCATTAAATAACAAGAATCATAAGACCCAAGGCTCATCTTGACACACTCTTTTCAAGATAAGAATCACTTGCATACACCACAAAAATGTTGGTAATTTTAGTGTTATTAACATATGTTTTAATATATTGGATTAACTTGTTGATCGAAAAAATAACCTTAAAAATTAAACGAGTTAAGTGTCGCAAGAGTACACTCTCGATTTAATGTTAAACATTATCTGGGCTTTGTATTAACATTGGGCTTAAGTAAATAATTACCTGAGCTTAATTAATTAATTAATATTGGGCGTTTAAATTTGTTTGGCCCCAGAAGAAGATGACCAGCATCTAAAATTTTGTTTGTTCACAAAATTAAATGGTCCATCTAGTGCATTGGGCCTTTGGGTCATTAGCCACAGAATATATTAATACAAGAAAGGGACTTGTGGTTGCAAGTTGCAACTTTAGTCTTTCTTTTTCGATAAAACAAAGAAAGAAAAAGGAATTGCTGTCTCTTTCAAATTTTCGATCATGAAGACAGGGTTCTCTCACGGTTACGATAACCATAAATATAACTTCACAAATTCAAGAAGATCTCTGTCTCTTTTGATAAATCATTCGCGTGTAACCTGGGAAATAGGTTTATCTGATGGTTATCCAAGTGGATTTTAACGTTTGAAGATTGAATCCGACAAAGGTATGTATTGGTTTGTATTATCATTCTAGATATCCGAAACTACAACACAAGATATGCAATTTTTGCATTTCTCATTGTTACTTATACACATAGAGATCGCTTGATTTGTGTTTTGAAAATATTTGTAATATTTTGGTGATTTTTTATGTTAAGAGTTGCAAAACACACTACATTTTATGTCAAATTTTAGTGCTTTTAATTAGATAACTATATTGTCATCATGTAATACTTGTTACGTGTTAGTGTCATTTATGTATTCTTGTATACTATCTTTGTAATCTATTCATTTATAAATATATATCTCCTTAACTAAGGAGATCATTGAGAGTCACATTCAATCATGGTATCAGCCAAAGGTTGATCTCCTCTATCCTTTCCTCTTCTCCAGTCGATTCCCTTTCTCCCTTTCTTCTCTTTCTCTCTTCTTTTTCCTTTGTTCTCCTCTCTTCTGTTTGTCCATGGCTTCCTCCTCCTACTTGCACACATGCTTGCAATCAAACTCTCATCCTCAAATTATTTGTATTGGAAAAATCAAATGATACCCCTTCTCACCTATCAATATTTACTTCATCATAATGGGTTTAGAGTTTATGATGGTGATGTAGACTATGTGCTTATGGAAAAAATGAGTTCGATTTTGGTGCGGCCTCAATTGTGAAGGAGCAAGTTATTTTTTTAGGCTCAAGATCTTTTGTCCAAAGGGGTTTCATTAAAGTAGCCATAACTTGGGCTATAAGTTTTCGTTTTGGGCTTGTGACCAGTCGAAATGACCGTTGGATCGAGGAGCACGCTTTCACAAATAGTCGTAGGCGGTTTGGGTCATTCCTAAATGGTCTCTGGTGTTCAATATTGAGACCGGACATCCAAATGACTTCAAAAAACCAATAAAAGGTTTTCTGTGAAAAAGAAGTTCACAAATAGACCCGTTTATGTTTTGTGGCCCATTCGATTTTTGATTTGCTTTTTATATGCATGTAAGCAATGGGAGAAGTTTTTTTTGAAGTTTATAAAAAATACTTTTCTTTTTATGACAGTGTGTGTTAGTGTGTAAAACCTTGATTATCGATATTCTTTGTAAATCAATGATAGTTAAAAGAGTTGTTCATGCTATTCTCAGTGAATCAACGAGTTCAATTATTATCTTTTGCTTCCGTCTACATTAGAATTTAAAGTTCAACTTTTGACATGACAGGACATAAATTGTCTAAAAATCATTTTCAAGCTAACATATTTACTAAATATGAATCAATACAAATAGTGATTTACAACATGTTCTCAATTTTTACGTTGACCTTCATGTAGCAACGGTGTTGGTGAGCTGTAAAACCGCTCTTGCGCGTTCTCATTCAACTCAACGGCAACTTCTCTAGTTCCTCGCATACCGCTACTTAGGCCATTTGCTCTGTAACTCGTATTCTCTGAAAGTAGCCATTACAAAAATAGTCAAACATGCAAATAAAACTCACAACACAACAACAAAGTAGCCATTTTGTAATGAAAAACATGTGGAGACGAGCAAGAAATGAACATAATATCTACACAAAAGGGATCTATAATGTTGTAAAAGATATAATATTGATGTAGCGATATATTGTTATGAACTTTTAGGGTCGTAAATAAACAGAACAAACACAAATTGATAATTATTGGTGCTTGTTCTTTTAAGTCTAACCAAACAAACATAAACGTTTCAATGGGCGGAGTTTTTGGTTTGTACTTGTTCACATTAAGAGATTATGTTTATTCAAATATTCATGTTAAATGGAATAAATCTAAAACTATAATAATTATAAAATAGCGTATTAATATAAAAAAGCTAATATATGTTTATGATTGTTCATGTTAAATGGCTATAAATTTATATTTAAAAATATCTATGATACTCACACACATATATAAACGAACATAGAAGAACAAGAACTAGAAACTTGTTCGTATTTATTTATTTAACTAATTAAACATAAAACTTTGTTTATGATTGTTCATTTAGGGTTGTTTGGTAGTTTTTTAATAATTATTAAGAGGTTATTTCTTAATTGTTTATAATCTTTTAATGGTTAAAAGTTTACTTAAGTTTGAATGGTTTAAAGTAACATCTTAATAGTTACTCTTTTAAGTCTTAATAGTTCAGACTTAAGGTTAATTTTTAAGGTTATAAACCATTAAAAAATAACTTTTTATAATCGTTAAAAGGTTACCAAACAACCTTTTAATATACAAACATAAACCAACTTTTATAGAAAGTTCACAAGTGATTCATTAAACGCATTGGGTTTGTTTAGAGTCTCACTGGCAATTGATTAAAAAAATCTAACCTGAACTTGACAGAACACTCTGCTTGCATCGCCTTTGTCTTATGATCACATAAACCATGAAAGCGAATACCAAAATCGTCGGCACAAAAACTCCGAATAGTATCGGTAATTTACTCTTTATACCGTTACCACTCTCTGACCATGACGTCCCATTGATACGCAACATAGGGTTTCCAATATATCTGTAAAATAATTGAGGGGAATATAAACATTTTAAGAAATCATTCAACTAAAACTTAATAACTAACAAGAACAAGAATTAACGTACGATGAATTTAACTCGGAATTTCTTGATAACGATCTTGGTATGTATCCACTGAACTGATTATCTGCTAAATTTCTACATGAATTTCTTTTATTAAAAGATTTATCATCAATATTAATATAAATAAGAATAAATTTAATTATTCAAAGTTGAAGTTGGAATCCGAACATAACTCACAGTTGTTTCAGATTTGGCAAGCTGCCAAGGAAATTAGGAATTGGTCCTGTCAAGCTATTATTATGCAAATCTCTGAAAAAAAGTATAAATTATTATAAATATTTGATTATATATAATAGAAAAAATTATATATTATTAAGGAATATATCTATTTAATGGAGTTCTATGTACATTGTTTCAAGAGCATCCATTTTACTAAAGTCAGGAAGTGGTCCGGTGAGTTTAAACCCATTAAGATTTCTGCATACAAAAAATAATGTTTTTACATTTTAAAAACTTTAGAATAAAAAAAACTAATGATAAATGAAGATATGATCTTTACAGTGATGTTACGCGAGGTGTATGATCACCGTTGCATTTTATCCATTCCCATGAATATGGAGCGGGTAGACAAGGGTCCCCACTCCATTCTTGTAAAACGCTAAAAGCGTTTTGTAGAGAAGCTAAACCTTCGACTACGTACATTGATCAAACAAATATATAAAACATCATCACAAGTGAACATGTCTATATCAAAAATGTTATATTAATGGACTAAAACAAGAAGATAGATACCATCTTTGTTGTTGGTGCCGTCGGTTAGAGCATCACTGATCGAGAAAAACTCACCGGCGTTAATGAGTGGGGGAAGCGTGGAACCACCAAGCGGGTTTAAGGAAAAGTTAGTGTTGAAAGTGATCGAGAGATTTGATATGAAATATTCGATTACTTTTCCATAATGTGGTACAATTGGAAGTGAGAATGGTAAATTATCCTTAAAGAGCCTAAAAGATCGAAATTCTGAAGAATTGAGCTCTTTGACTTCCGAGAAGTACCAATTTATGTAGACTGGGTAACGAATCGAGTAGTTAAGGGTACCTGTACCTAGGGTTATTATCTGACTTGTGTTTGGTGTAGCGACCGCATTCCTAAGGACCGCTTGAGGAGGATTATTGGGCACGTCAACATTAATAACCGATGCATCATTTCTTAAGTATACTAGGTTAGTGCTCAGTGCTGGCAACCACATTCGATCGTAAGGGTCCAATGGAAACCTTAAAAATTGACACGATTTGCATATGTTAATTCAAAACAAAAAAAAACACGATTTAATTTATAATACACTACTGTAGTCATTTGCAACTCTTGAAAGAATCACCAATCAGTCTCTGTTGCTTTTTTTTTTTGTGACAGTCATTTACAACTCTTAAAAGACCAAATAATTTGAAAAATAACTGCATATTGTCATTCAATATATGAATAGATTTGGAAATAGAAAAAATGCATACCTTATAGTTTGATTTATACCATATCCAAACCTAGAGTTCAACAACAACGCATAGTTTGAGCCAATTTTGCTGTAAAGTTGCGAGTCAAGGCTACGTACTTCAAGGGTCGACATGAACGGGAACTGGTCAGGCTTTGTTCGCGCCACGCATACACTAACAACTTTCTTTTTCACGACATAAATAGTTTCGTGTATTATCAATTGAGAAGCATTCACATTGACCCAAAAGTTTCCATCAAAATGTAGATCGAAACTCGGAGGAGATGACTTTTGGTCATAGTTCCCATAGTTAAAACCAGCCCGAACCAAAATCTTTTCCCCCTCTTCAACTTCTATAGAGTAACAATTTTTCCTACGGGCAGTGAAAACCCGCAAGGTGTCCATAACATGAGACGCCGAGTGGTTTTGTTGCACTACATGTGCAACACCACTTGAGATCAAATCATTATCTCCTTTCCACACAATGGAGTTTTCATCGGTGAAAGAACCCGACGCCCCACAATTTATGCTCACAAACACTGTAAACAAAATCAAATTAAGAATACGCGATATGATATCATATAATCTAAAGCTGAAAAAAACAATAAATCAAACTTACCTTTACCTGACACCGATATCATACATAAAAGTAAGAGATGAACTATATGCCATAGATGGTTTTCCATTGGAGGATCAATAGAAAGAAGATGTGATGAAATGGTGTTTTGTGTTTTTAGTTGGCCACTTGAATGGTATTCAATTCACATGCTGTAATGAGTCGTTGACATTCATAGGTTGACGTTGACTTTCTAATTCAAAAGTAAACGTTTTGAATATAGTAGAAAAAAACATATGCTGGGGTGCATAAGTCAGAAACGTTGGCTGAGCCACAAGTCAACTGTCGAAATTTCTTAATAAAAGTGGTGTAGCTTATATATTTAGTAAAAAAAATAATAAACTTTAAATCCGATTTATGTTTTAAATTGACACAAAAAAAAATTAATATTTTTGAAGAGCCAAATGGCTTTGTCATGAACCAGGTCTTTGATTTCCTTTCATTTAAGAACATACTAGCGGATAATTACTTTTGCTTTGTGGCCGGATAGTCTTACTAAAATTTAGGTGAGAACATAGACAGAAATAAGTAAGACGTAAAAAATATATTCAAAATTTATGAGACCATTACATGATTGTGAAAATAAATGTTGAAGTTAATTAAAATACAAATAATCATATATCTATTTAATAAGCGTACTTGAACTTTAGAAGACTGAAACAAAGAAGGCGATATAAAATAATAAAAAAACAAAAATCAAAAAAATCCCACACAAACAAAAAAAAAATGCAATTGATTATTTGTAATAACTAGAATTTCTCCCAGTCGTGCCGTAGGTAGATTTAATCATACGAAATGTGTGCCTTTTAATCTACCTAAAAAAATCTAGACACGTGTATTGTACCAAAAGTTCATATTTAATAACGATAATAATATCTTAGTAATGATAATAATTATTAGGAAATTGCCGTAATCATTAAATAGTTATAAATAATAATAACATTAATAATAAAAAAACACAAAAATTAGAAAAAATTAAATTTTAAAGCTATTAATGATAATAACGAAACTAGCAACCAAGAAAAATTAACGATCTTTTGTTTGGTAGCTAGCACCTTGAACATAATTCTGTGTGCAGCAATTAATGATATTTATAGATGACACCTTGTGCTTCTTAATAAATTTACTAGCGTTCCCGCGCGATACTGCAGGTGCAACACTTTTAATTGCGATTCTCGTGGCGCGTAAAAATCGTATGCGAATAATATTGTTTACGAACGAAATTTAAACTTTTACTCCGAAATCATTGAGATGAGTGTAATCATAATATTAAAGAACAAAGTTTATATAAGTTATGAAGTAGGTAAATAAAACGACAATGAAATAAGGTAACACACGGATCCGCGAATTCAAGTCTTGAATAACCAAAGCTGAAAAAGTAAAATCATAAACGTGGAGCTAGTTATATGATTAGAACAATCAACCGTACGCCTCACAGAGCTTGATGATCTCATCCAAGTCGTTTGATGTTGATCTACATTGTACAGTATATCTTTCGATGAAATCACCAACCCACATTGTTCAATCTCGACTGTATGTTTGTCACCCTCCCTGTGTCGTTGTAATCGACAATCGATTAGGGTTTTCGGACCTTAGGGTTTCACGATTCACCTACCTAGTCCAAGTCATTTGATGTTGATCTACATTGCACAGTATGTAAGATGGTTGTGTAGCTTGTGTTGATCGATTATGAATTCTTAATTTTAAGGTTGTTTTGTTTTTGGTTTATGGATATGCTAAGCTTGAAATTTAGTGTCATAATGTTTGCCTATCATGATATTGTTTGTTCGAATATAGTATTGGACACATGCGTATGCATTCGGGCAGGATTGCATTGACTTAGGGTTTCTAATTTTTCACTGTTTAACAACGGGTTGGACAGATTATGGGTTGTACTCGATGTGTATTGCTGTTGAATAGAGTTTTATTGATTTGGATCTCAATTTTTTAGATGTTTAGGGTTTTTGGTATTAGGTTATTTGATATGAGATACTTAGATTTAGGAGAGTTCCACTTCTCTAAGTTTAGGGTCTATATTTGGATGGTAGCGATCGTGTGCTCTCATCACTTGAACTCCAATAATCATCGAGGATAGGTGCCTTGTTAGTCATATTACAAGTATTTTGTTTATCTGTTGGTTGCATTTGTTATTGTCACATGCATACTATATGATTTTACAAAATTAAAACATTGTTGGTTATTAATTTTATTGATGTAGATTGGCCGTTTGATGCAACTTCAGGATGGTTTTAGCTTTGAAAGATAACTGTAATGGTATCTAATTCACTGTAAGGCATCTAAACCAATACCTTCACCGGTGAGTTTCCGACAGGAATCGGGAATCAACTGCCCACTAGTGTTTAAACTTGGACTATAGGCGGGTACTTTTTATTACTTGGTTATTTTATTTTGTTATAACTATTTGGTTATTTTATTTTTATTTATTATGGTTGATGTGTGTGTCTTACGTGCATATTAGTAGTACTATAAAGAACAATCATACTGATTGTTTAACTCCTTAGACGCGCTTGTCCGACCTTCATTAGAGAGGTTAGGAATCAGGCCTTCGTCTAAGCTTTGTTAATTATTAGTATGACTGGTTTTTTATTTTGTTGATGAATGTTTCTATAATTGATCTTAATATGATGATATCCTTGTTTATGTGATTGTGCTTGATATGATGATATCAATGTAATTGTACATCAAGTGATTTAAACTTGCATTTTGTAGTTTTAGTTGTTATGGTAAACGTGTGTGTCTTATGTGTGTGTTTGTGTAGTTTTGTGTGTGATTGTGTACTTGTGTAGTTGTGTGTGTGTCTTATAATTTGATTTTATATTTGTATGTTGCTAGGTTATGTGAATTAAAACTATACAATAATTATAATTTTTGTAAATCTATCCTATAAATATTATATCTTGTGTATGTGCCTGTGTATCTGTGTAGTTGTACTTCATATGTTGGTAACCTTCTTAATATGTACTAATATTAAAATATATGAGTTGTCTCTTGGTTATACAATCTATGAATTCTCAATTCGTGCATTTATAAAAAAACTTTTGTATAAATGTAAAAATTAAATATAAGCTTATTTATAATGTAACTTGTGTTCTTATAAAACTGGGTATTTTGTGTCTGGGTTAAAAACTTTATGTATTTTGAACTTGAACATTGAAAAATATCATTTTATTTTGAACTTAAACATTTAATAAATATAATGTTTTTAAATGTAAATATAATTATTATAACTTGAATGTTTACTATTATTAATATTAGTATACCCAAGTAACCACTATATTTACCTATATTTAATGTTGATTGATATTCATAAATCTGGAATGTAGTTTTAAAGTGTTTGTTTATGTCCATTATTTTGATGTGTAAGTTTTGTTGCATTAGTAGGACCGGTAATCAAATATGATATATAGTTAGATTTTATACGTTACATGTATGGGTGTTGTTGTGTGTGCATAGAACATGTTAAACCTAACATAAAAAATCTAACATTAAACACCTTACATAATAATATAATCGCAAATCAATAAAAACTAAATTACATACCAAGCTTTCTTAACAATACATACCTCTGAGAAAACTGTGAAGATAAATCTTTAGCAAAACAACTGAACATATAGATAGTTGAGTTTAGGTGTTAATAAAAAACAACTAATCAAATAATGCATATGAAATCAAAATATTATTCACAGTATCAATCAATAAATATGAAGCATACCTTTAACCAATCGAAGTTTGATTTCTAAGAACCCAAAGTTGAAAAGTAAAAACTACAATATACTCTTGATGATAATTGTTTATATTGATGAAGGATTCACGTAGGCTGTCCCTGAAAAATAGCAACAAATTTTGAAATGACTGGCCCTAAAAACACTACACAAACTTCTACATTAAAATTTTCAAGTTTTGTTGGTGGTCATTGTGTTTATCCTAATGATATTTCAGGTTTGAATTTAATATATGAACCGACTAAACATCATAAAAACATTATTTTATAAATATTAAAATTTTTAAAGATTTATTAATAGTGACTTACTTTTTCAATACCTTGAATTAAAAAACACAAATATTTAATAGCATTCATTGTATGAAAATATACAACTTAATAATTTAGAGCATATTATAAACATGTTTTTCTTACAACCGGAATCATAATTGGGCTTAGGAGCTTGATGCTATAAATTTGTTGAAATTCAAATTTTTTGTTGACATTCTTATTATTACCAATTATTTTATGCGTTAAATAATGGCACTAACTAACCAACCACATTTCTGGCTATAATTAATGTGAAATAAGATAAAGTGTTATTAATATAAATAACAATTCCAGATTCAAAATCGAAATCATCCGCAAATATTGGCACTTTTAAAATTTTGGTTTGATTTTTATTATCTCGAATAACAAAAAAATTGCACTTTACTAAGATAACAATGTTTTAAATAACAATAAGTTTAGGTGTCTTATTAAGTTTAAAACTGTGACATCTAAAATTGGATAATTTATTAAATTACATAGATGTGTTTTATCACTTATTTTATTAATGTAACTAAGTAACTAATCACTGTTTTATCTGTAATTAATATAGAATAAGAGAAAATGTTGTTAGTATAAAGAAATGTCCAGATTTAAAATGACACTGATCTGTAATATAGTGTCACTTAATACCAAAAAGTAAAAGTCTTTTAACATAACAATGTATCTATACTATTATAAATATCAAAATGTTTAGGTGTTTCAATTAAGATTAAAACTATGACTTTCAAAGTTGTATAAGTTATAAACTTATATATATGTGTTTTATAACTTGGTACAATTTAAGAGATGAATGTGCGTAACTTTTTTACTGATATATGTCCACCATATTTATTTTCTGTTAATGTATATTTATTTGTTATTAACATACAAAGAAAATTACATTTTATTTTCAGTTTGGACCTCATCCTCAAAATGTTTACAAATAGAAATTTTGTTTGGTTTGTTGTTATTGACTTTTTTTAGTGGTGTTGTTTTTTTTAAAACATCTTCAGGTTATAAATTTCGCCATCTTTACCATATGGTGAAAACTTAAACCAATTTGAAGTAACATAAAATGGGTACACTAAAACCGGTTACAATGTTAGATTTGTAAAATAAAAAAAAGCCTTTTATAAAGTTTATTTTATAAAATAATAGCAACATAATATTTACATCTATCTTTGAAAACTATGGTATTAATTTTTATATCCAAAAGGGCTTATACAAATAGTTTTTTGGATTTAGATAAGACTTTTGTAGGTTATATATTAATAACTTTATAAACTATTAAAGTTTTTCATAAGCATATGAGGTATGCGTATGTATTTTACGTTTACTTATTGTTTTTAAAGTTTTAATATATGTACTATATTTATAAACAAACATTTTAGTTTTGATAAATGGGTCATGTTGTATTCACACACACACACACACACACACACACACACACACACACACACATATATATATATATATATATATATATATATATATATATATATTTTGTTTATCTATACTATATTTTATATTCAAATGTATTTTCATTGATATATAGGTAATTTGTTTTTTAGATATTGATTGATGAAACAAAGATGTACCCGATATTTATTATTTCATATTTCTTTGAATTTTTTTACCTATAATGCAGCATAAAACACATATTTCTATTTCTGTTCGGTTTTGTGAATTATGGTAGCAGCAATTACGGAAAAAAGGTATATATTTCATATTTTTTCACTTTTTGTATATATTTGTAACTGAACCTTAAGATTCGGAATTTTTATATTACTGGCTTATGTTTGTTCTATTTTTCAGGTTAAAATCGATCATTAGCAATTTCAGGTAATACAAGTGAATCAACAGGTTATACTATTATTTAATCCGGACTCTTTATTAAAAACTGGACATTCATTTTGATGTATTTGGTAGGTTTTTAGAGACCATTAAGTTTGTTTTTATATTTGTTTACGCACACCCTTTAAGTTGCATATGTAAGGTAAATTGTATTTATGTCGCATATCGTATGTTCGTTTTAAAATAATATATTCGTAAAAAGGTACAGGCACAAAATATTTTAAAAAATCAGAATTTCTTCTTTTAAGCCTATTGTAACAACCATGGAAATATTAGATATATTTAAAGATACAAGGGTCTAAGTGTAAGTAATTTTAAAATTTTATTTTTATAGGAGTGTTTGAATAACTCAAATACCTTATAAATTGAATTTTTGGACTGTACGTTATGCTTAAAATGTTCAAATCTCTTAAGTTATGACAAAAACCATTCTTCATGCATTATAATATATTATAGATATAAAACATACTGGTGTAGGCCCAAGTATGTAGTAACAATCTATTTTTTTTGAAGGTCCAATATCGATTGTTCAAATGGGCTTCACTAAAATTGGCATAACTTAGATTAGAAGTCTCCCTTTTGGGTCTGCGACCAGTCGAAACTACCGTTGGACCGAGGAGCACGTTTTACAAACGCCGTAGGCGGTTTGGGTCATCGTTTCGGCCCAAAGACGGCTTATTTTATGAGTTATTTTACTTTTTGTCTTATTTCTAGATTTTGATTTTTGGTCCAGATTTTGGTCTGTTTATGTTTTGTGGCCTATTCGACTTTTGGTACGCTTTTTATAAGCTTGTAAACAATGGGAGAAGTTTTAATTTTGAAGTTTATAAAAATATTTTTTCTCTCTATCATAGTGTGTGTTAGTATGTGAAAATCTTGATTATCGACATTCTTTGTGAATCAACGATAGTTATAAGAATTGTTTCTGGTATTTTTGGTGAATCAAGAGGTTCAATAATTATCTTTTGCTTCCGCCCACATCACATGCTATCCTTAAATTAACTAAAAACAAATAAAGACCTTACAGTCAGTAATCATAAACGTGCCACCACACCATGAGCGGGGAACCATGGAATTAGGTTCAAGGGAATCAAACTTCTTTTCCTTATGCTTACCAAATTTGCTACAGACCAGTAATATGCATCTTCCACTTCTTATAGCCACTAACACGAACCTTGAATCCAAACTTCTTCGGATAAGACTAGTACATCTTAAGCGGTTCATCTCATGTGCTGATAGCCAACAATCGCTTCTTCGTCCTATACACGTAAGACACTAGTACTTTGTTCTATGAGGGGTTTGATAAACTAAACTAGAGTGAGTGCCTACAAAAACAATACACACTCGATACTTGTTATTAACTACTTCAAAGTAAAGATAAACTACATCGACAAAAATCATAACAAAAAAGACTATATTCCCATTTAAATACAACAAGATTACACATAAAAACAAGACTAGCACATTTTTTTTAAAACAAACAAATTAAAACCTATTTTCATGTATCCACTTTGATAAGAAAAAAAACAAAAACAATGATTAGCACAAATAAACATTGTAGACAAGAAACAGAATTAAAAACTAAATCTTTACATCTAGTTCTGTAAATGTAGATGTTTCGACTGGAATGAGGTATGGGTTAACTGTAAGAAACTAATATCAGATCTAAAAAAAAATCTTGGTTTATAGATCAATAATCAGCGTAAAGTGAAGGAAGGAACCTGTACATACCTCAACTATCATAATCGACGTAACACAAATGAGAATTGTTGATTAGGAGGTCAAAAGTTTCATCAACAACACATTGTTTGTCCTCAACTTTTGTATGATCATCATAAGGAAGACCATCATGGGTTCCATGTGGGTCATCAATGTCAAAAAAGAAATATTCATCTAACAAAGAAAATACGTCTTGGATCTCCTTGCCGAAACAAGGCTAATGGATTGCAAACCAGTAAAAAGTTCAATGATAATGGAGCGCGATCTTCACAGCATCAGCGAGACAAATTTAGCTGACAAAGAACGATATCAAAGGCTAGTAGAGAAATTGATATACCTAGCATATACAAGATCGAATATAACTTATGTAGTCAGAATCATAATCATGCCCAGGGAAGGGTATTTATTTACTCGAAATGGACATCTTGACGTTTAGGGAGACATAGAGGATGACTGGGCTTGAAAATAAACTAGTCGAAAATTCACATAAGGATATTTTACATTTGTAGGAGGGAATCTAGTAATCCGAAGAAGTAGAAAACATAAGGTTGTGGCATTATCAAGTACCGAAGCAAGTTTCAAAGGCATTGTAAACAGAGTGGTTGAGCTTCCATGGATAAAAAAAAAGTTAATGATAAAGATAGGCTTTCCACCATTCAAGACATTTAGAATCATTTATAATAATATTGCTGCAATCAATATCTCTCAAATCTGATTCAACATGATAGAACGAAGCATATTGAGGTAGACCAACGTTTCATAAAAGAGAAACTTAACGAGTGGATTATTACCCTTCTATTGGTTGATCCAAAGACAAGTTGGCTGATGTAGTAACCAAAGCCGTATGTGGAAGGATATTTCACAACTTTATCCACCAAGTTGGGTATGTGAGATCTCACTACCAACTTGAGGTGGAGTATTGAAGAATCACAACCATAATACAATTGTATTCATAACCGGATCAAGGCAATTAGATTAACTAAAAATCTAGGAAATCAATTTGTGATCGATATAGTTAATGTTATATGAAGTAGCTTGTTTGAGATCATCTTATGACTTGTATAAATAAAACCTTATCATTCTTTGTAAAACACATAAATTAATTCACTTCTCTCATCTCAGTCTCTTTTTTAAGTTTTTTTTTCAAGATCGGAAGAATGACAGAGAGATAATGATCAAGAGTTGTCCAATAAAACCAAAACATTTGAATTTAAATATTTTATTCATTATCTAGTTGTTTATTTTTAATAGTTTTATTTATTCCCAACATTTATCTTTAAGATTGTCAGAATTAGTATGATTTTTTGATGATTTATCTGTAAGGTTCATGTTAGGGTATAGTTATGTTATATGATGAACTTTAAGTGGTACTAGTTTCTAGTTGATCATCGTAATGAAAATTAATTCTTGAAACTTTCGGTTCATCTTTTGAATCATGTGGTTCTAAAGAAGCCTATGAATAAAACATGTTATTTTAATTATTTTAGTGTGCATCCGCCTTTATTAAACTTCTAAGTCAATATATATAGGGCAATGTTAAAAAAAGAGTTTTAAACTTAAAAAGTGAAAGAGTTTCAAATACAAAGTGTATTTTTACTATAAAGTGTGAGAAAACACAATGAGTCAAAACAAGTCACAAAAAAATTATATCTTATAATCTAAATCGAATTTCAAAAAGGTAATTCTGAGTTTTTGTTCCCCTAGCCGTCCACACTAAGAAAAAAAAATAGACGAAAAATAAAAAAAATAAAAAAATTAATGTTTTTTTATTGTGTCATTTATGAAAGACACAATGACGTCATTGTGTTATTATGAAAGACACAATGACGTCATTGTGTGACTATGAAAGACACAATGACAGAATGACATAATAACGTCATTGTGTCATAAAAAGACACAATGAAATTTTATTTATTTATTTATTTTTCTGAAAGATGACGACGAGAAGAACAGAGACTTCGAAGTACTTTTTTGAAATTCGATTTAAATTTTGAGATATAATTTTTTTTGTGACTTTTTTAGTCTCATTGTGTCTTCTCATACTTTGTAGCAAAAATACACTTTGTAGAATAATCTCACCTAAAGTGTAATAAGTAATGTCAATCATCTATCTCCTTAATTAATGATTGATATCAATTTTTAGGAAAAAGTTTCTTAAAGTGCTATTTTAAAAATAGTCATATTTATTGACTTTTTACAAGTTCCTTCAATTTTTAAAATGTTCATACCTTTTATGTACAACGTTATTTTTTTTTATAAAAATTACACCACAAAAACGAGCCGTTTTTTATCTTTAAAACGAGTATAGTATTGTTATTAAAATTTTAATAATTTAATACGTTTTTAAGCTTATATCTCGTGATTATGTCTTTTATTACAATTCATTGTGTATTTTTGTTTTTTTTAAATGATGAATTTGTAAAAAAATATAATGATAGAATAACATTGTTGTGCATTTCTAATATGTAAAAAACACAATAATAAGTTAACAATTAATTAATCTAATACGTTAAAGATAATGACAAAATTACACATATATCATTGTGTTTTTCTATCGCATTGTGTAATCTTGAATACTATAAGTTATGAAAAATGCATTGGTGAAATAACATTATTATGCACTTTTAATTGTAAAACACAATGATAGATAACAACAAGTTTATATAATGTATAAAAAAACAATAAAAAAATAACAAATTGTGTTATTCTCAACACTATGAGTTTTGATAAAAGAATTGATGAAAGTATATTTTTATGCACTTCTAATTGTAAAACACAACATAGATAACAAGATTATATAATTTATGGAAAAAATAAAAATAATAACACAAAATGATAGAAAACGTAAAATAAAATGATGAATACATATAATAAATTATGTAAAATATATGATACAATGAACGCATATGACACAATGAGCTGATGTGTTTGACGACCAAAATGCGCTCCCTTTAAAACAATAGAAGTAACGTATCAAGCCCACAATCCTTTTTAAAAATTTTATATTAGATACCATTTTTACTATAATCCTATCTTTATATATATGTTTTTACAATATCGTGATGATCAACACAATTAACACATTTGAGACCATAAGAATAAAGAGTTAATTGCTACCAAAATCTACTTGATTGTCACATAAATCAGTATTGCAGCTAACCACAAACAGTATTCCTGCATCCTTATCCTTTCAAGATGACAACCAACATATACCGAAAGAATCCAAATTTATTATCTATTATTTTTTAAAATGCTTAACTCATAAATCCTTTAAATGTATACCACGCTACACGACGGGATAACGCTTTCAACATATTAACTAATTTTACTAGATGAAGTTTATTGTGCATTCAACTAAACCTAAAATTACCTATAAAAACATGCTTTAATAGCATGTCTCAGGCTCATAAAAAGAATAAAATGCAGCCTCAAGAACGTGAATATTGAAAAAAATCACATTGTTATGTTAAATTAACAAATATAAGAATTTTTTTAAAATGTAATAACCAATTAAAATCTTTAAATATACTTATGCATTTAGGTAGAGAATAAAATATATAATAAACAATTTTAAAGAAACCTCAAATTAAGATATTAATATTAGTTTTTAACTTAAACAATAAAAGAAAAAAAATTAATGGAAAAAACAAAACTATAAAGATTTTCCAAAAACTGGAAGTGGGAATGGGAACTATCAAGATCGAAGCTGGGACCCAAGGTTTGGAGCATGGGGTGGAGACCAATAGGCCACCAAAAGAGAATTTTTTTTTAAAAAAATAGGTGAAATTTAAAATAATTGTTAACAAAAAGGGTTTATCTTGAAAGAATTAGAAAATAAGGGTACCCGTCATTGTGGCTGGCGGGTTCTGCAGCGGTTTCAGAATTCTGAGTACCCGCCATTGGGTTCCCAGAACCCGCCCTCCACAATGGCGGGTTGTACTTGTCACACCCTCAATTTTCACGAACGAGGTATTACCGTTAGGCGTGTGACATACCAGGATCTCAGCCACTAGTTACACCAAACGACACGACAATTACAAAACATAAATGTTTGTTAACGTTTGAAAGTTTCCAAAAGCAGTATCATTTAAGAAATCATAATAATAGTTGCAGAAGCTTAAATAAATTTAAACTCATAAATAGCGCTACACGCGCAAACCCATTAAATAAAATTCATGAAAAGAGTAAGTATGTCCCGTGAGATGATAAGTGTATGAATGATGATCCTAAGCGTGCGAGTCTTGCGAACCTGAAAGAAACATGCTAAAATGTCAACATAAAGTTGGTGAGTTCACAGAGTTTACAGAAAACAGTAATTGTCAGTGATGGAAAACCAGATTTAGTAATCAAAGCATATCAGTAGGTAGCTAGCCTACAACAAGTCACTATGTGTATGAATTTCGCGACCGAGCTGACAGTAATGTAATGTAATGAATGCCCCGGCTGTGGGTACCAAACCACAACACTGTATAACAGGCTAACCATTCACCCGTTTGACCTCCAGTCAAGCTAGCGCGACTAGCCCGGGCGGGGTTTGTCAAACCCAGTAGATCTACTAACAATCACCTCGCTACTACCATATTAACGGTCCGAATGAGGCGTAGTGGTAACACCATAGTACACAAGTATATGCAGTATTACAAATCTAAGTAACGTACAGTATATAAAAACAGCATGTTTCTCTCCCCCAAAAGAGAGTATAATATGAAAAGTGGGGCTGTAAACTCACCTTAGATGCACAGCAACAAGTAAACGCAACACAAACAATTAGGTCTCCGAATACCCTGAATGCACATTTATTATCTAATTAATATTAAATATTAAGTATTAACAATGAAGCGTACGGTTTCGCGTTCTCGGTTCGGTTACGGTGTTGGTTATCAACATTTATTTAACGTACACAAACAAGCACCCCCAACATATGATAACCCCCATGTGCCTAAACCAATCCCTGCTTATGTGCTACATTCACATGCAAGAATCCATAAACCAATGCACACCCACACATCAGTATACATAATACATTACTCATATACATGGAATATATATATATATATATATATATATATATATATATATATATATATATATATATATATATATATATATATATTATATATACAAATCACAGATGGAATATGCATGCCATACATACCCACGTGACCCATTACCCATAATTAACCCACACACATACATGAATGAAAAACCAAAGTCAAAAGTCAGAAACTAAAACCCACTGCCACCCCATGCCCCTTAACAAACATCGATGCATACATACACATACAATCACACCTCCATGCCAACCCACCACATACACACATACCCTCGAAAGGCATACATACATACCCACACTGTGGAACACCAAAAATCGAATCTACGTACATATAAACGCAGAACACACACGTTCCATAATAATATACATACATACATGCGAAAGAACATACTGCACATATACATACAAACACAACAGAAAAACGCTTGCACACATACGAATGACACGGCATTCCCGTATCCGAAGTGCAACCCGGATTCATCAACCATTGAATCCGACAACCCGGACACGCACCAAAACCGTATCCACCAAGCCCGAACCGTACGAAATCGAACAAAGTTAACGAACAAGAAAGAAACGTACCGAATGAAACATGGGCTGATTTGGTTGATCGGTTGCAAGCGGAGAGGCCATCCAAGGGTGTACGGTCGACAAGGGATCACGGTTGATGACAAGGGAGATCACCGGGAATGAACTATTGTAGATCGAGGGGTTGAAGAAGAAAGCTTCGCCGAAGATGCTGATCGTGGATATGAGGCTGCCGTCGAGAGGTGTAAGGCTGCTAGGGTTGAAAGGTTGGGTGATGATGCGGATGCAAGGGAGCCGTGGGTGGGGGGTTGGGTATTTAAAGGAATTCATGTTTTGCAAGTTGTCAACTTTAGTCCTTTAAGTTTACATGGCTTGTATTTCGAGTAATTTAAGTTTTAGTTAGTTTAGAGTTTATTATTTATAATCATAATAAAATCGGTTTATTTTTACAATAAATATCGGAGAGAGGTTGGATAATGGTAACAGTGTTAACCTGAAAATACGAGTTGTCACAGTACTACCTTGTCAGAACCCGCCGGCCCCAATGGCGGGTACTCAGAATTCTGAAACCACTGTAGAACCCGCAGACCACAATGGCGGGTACCCTTATTTTCTAATTCTTTTAAGATAAACCCTTCATGTCAACAATTACTTTAAATTTCACGTATTTAAAAAAAAAAATTCACCAAAAGATTATTGCTTCCATTGGAATAAAATTTATAAAATATCTAGGCATATTGTATTTTAATAATCCGAACTATTACCTATTGGCTGATAATAATCTATAGAGTAAATTACACAAACAGTCCCTGGGGTTTGCGCGTATTGCAACTTTAGTCCTTATTTTTAAAAAATTACAGATGCGGGCCTATACTATGCAAGGAGTGCACGCTAACGGTCCCTGACACTAACAACTGTTAAGTTTATATGTTAAGTCAATGTGAAATTACCAAAACACCTCTAAACTTTAAATTTTTTTTAACCTTACTTAACTCACCCCTACCCCATGATCGGTGTCGAAGACCCGATCAAATAAGAAAAGAATTTTGCTTGTTTTATGATTCCTAAATACCTTAACTAGTTAGGGTAAATAGGGTGTCGATCCCACGAGGAGTCCGTGGATGGTGTCACGCGTAACTGATTCAAAATTACTATTGTCACTAAACTGTAAATTAGAACTAAATGAAATTACCAATAAAAATAATCACTTTATAAAGCAAGACGAAACTTGGACTTGGTTGAAAACTATTGCGATGAAAATGGATCACACCCGGGTTTCAGGAATGTAAATGAATATATAGCTAATGTTTTACCCAATCTTGAAGTTACATAGACATAACTTGCTTATCACGTATGTTGAAAAGTAATTGCGAACTTGATATCCGATTATGTAAATTAACTAGTAAACTAACTAATGCCACAATCTAGAAACTTTAATTGCAATCACCAATTAATGAAGATAACCTAATTACTACTCAATGGTTAACAATGTAAAACTGATAACTTGATAAGTAATAATCAAATCAACTAACACGAATCTTTAATCAACACATCGTTCAAAACACATAAACGAATAAAAGTTGTTAAACAATCAAAGTTTATGTCTTGACTAGGTAAACACATACGCATGCATAATCCAATCACAAACCGTCCACCCAGGGATGATCACGGGTGGTTTAGCCTTGCATCTTCATCATAATCGCTTCAATCTTGTCTTTTTGCATACGAATCCTCGATCACTTGATGATTAGAGAGGGTTTTAATGACTCAAAAATGCTCCAAGATTCGTTCTTGGGGTTGGGGGGCAGTATTTTTTCGAAACCCTAATGTTAGGGTTTAAATAGGTTTTGAAATTTGAAACAACCCCCAAAATATCGCCTTAGACTGTAACTTACGGCCTATAGACCGTAGGTTACGACCTACCTTCAACCAGACGGCCAAACCTTCTGTCTTACGGGGTTCACAGACGGTGTTGATACAGGGCCGTAAGTTATGGCCTTAGGCCGTAGCTTACGGCCTCCCTGCAGTTTGCACAATTTTCTTTATTTTCAACACATTTCAACCCGTAGTCTTAGTATTCTTTGTATCCTACTCAAATAATGTCCGTTGAGCTTCATTTATCCTACATTTCAAACACGCAACAAAGTAATATTGTTCGACATATAAAATATATTAAAAATGCAATATTAACTATACTAAGTGCATGCATATTAACCAATCATCACATCCCCACACTTACCCTTTTGTTTGCCCTCAAACAAACTCTCTTGTACACTTTAACACTAATTACTCAAATGCATCAATAATCTCTTAACCTTGTGTGAGTTAAGATCCCAAGGCATACCTGGCTCTAATGTTTATATTATTCAAGATTGACAACCCAACAAGTAGCCGCTTGTTTGAAATCTTAGGATTACCTAACCAAGCATAACTTACCTTCGGTTTCCAACACACATGCATTCACCCTCTCACAATGATCACTCCTCTCGGGTTGATTTCTGGACTAGTGATTATATACTAGTATATCTGGAACACTCAAACCAGTAATGCACATTATCTCCATCAACTAACGCACTACAATACACAAATCAAGAGGTCTTTTACGGGTTGTACTATTAGGCTAGGGTTAAGGGTATGCAAAAGGATCTAACGTGGTAGATGGTGAATGAAATTCAATTCAAACATGCTAAATTTAAGAACTATTATAACTTGGATCACATTGACCCGAACACACTACAAGAATTCACACTTTTTTTTTTTTTTTTTGCTTCATACTTTGGTCATTTTAACCTCATACATCGCCATTTTTTCTTTTTTTTTCAATTTTTTTTTTCAAACAACTTAGACATGTAACAAATTGGATTTCACCACGCGGCTTAATTAAAAAGGCTAAAGGTTTAATAGGGTTAATGATGTGGCTCATTCAAATGACACGTTGGGGCTCAAAGGGGCGTCTAAGGGGAAAATGTTAGGGTAGGGGAGTCAAATGAAATGGTCTAAACAAAATGGCTATCCTAATGCCTCTATCACGTTTGTGCAAAGTAATGGTTCATGATCTCGACATGTATTAGTTACACGAGTTCTAAAATAGATGCACATTATGGTAAACACTAAATATAATAAGAAAAGAGCAACTAGATATATCATGAAAATGCTCAATTAGGCTCAAGTTCTCACGGAAACGAAGAAATGGGTTAAGGATGTGACACATGCATGTTGTCAACTGTCTAGTTCGTTATACTTAACAAGGCAATCCTACTTAATTTTATAGAAACTACCAATTGGGCATACCTTCCTGTCACTTATAGCTAACCATGCCAAGGGATCTCTACCTATACACAAGCAAGTGATATTTAGCGATTTACATTGAGAAATTAGGTTTGATGCACAATTATTATTTTTTTTTTTCAAAATTTTTTTTTTCAAAATATTTTCAACTTTTCTAAATTTTAAGATTTTAAACACCTCATCCCCACACTTGGACTACATTGTCCCCAATGTAGAATGAGTTTATTAGGACCTTAGTTCCCCCAAGTGCAAAGTTAAATCCCTTATAATTGTGTTATGCATACTGAGACTCGACATTAACTAAAATGCAAATTAACACATTCCCAAGACAACAAGTTTGTTACGCCACCAAGTACATAGAAGAAAACGACCAGTCCACATAACACAACTAAAAACAAGAAGTGACAACTTAAACATCATAATAGCATAAATTCAGAGAAAAGCACGTGGACCTGATCTCATGTGATCAGAGAATGCAAGATCATCCATCATATGATGGTCGGGGGTATGGCTGACCAAACATGCTCTCATACAAACTCCGCTGGATGCTCCTCATGTCATATGGGTCGGCTTGAGTAGAACTACCATGTGCTTGACCCATGTTAGTGTCATATGGCACCCATTCTGATGGAGTTGATTGAGGGTAATGGGGCATCTGATGGCTTTGCGCATATGGAACAAGATCAGGAGATCGCCAGTCAGTCGGGTGAGGCCTCTCGGTGTATGGCAGACCCTGCTGGAAGTCGTGATAATGTCGAATCTGTTCATGATATCTGAAGTCTTCATTCCGGTAGAGCTCTTGAGTATACATCATTGTTCGCCTGTTCCTCCGATTTTCTTCAATTTCCTGCGTTTGCCTGTCAAACATAATTTGCTCACAGTCAGTCCATCGATTAAAATTAGTGGGACGCGCTTGTGCTATTGCGTTCCCATCACTACGTTGATGAGGTCTCCAGTCCTCGCGAGGCACATCCTCCGCTGCCGCGGCTGTCGGCTCCACTCGTTCTTCTTCCTCAGCATCTTCTTTCAATACCTCCATGCATCGCCCACTTTTTCTGTCGGTCAACCGGTAAACACGTGCAGTCTCTTGATACAACCATTCTGTAGCTGCTAATGTATCTAGGCGGAATGGTACGTGCTTAAATTTCTGAGGTTTCACTCTGCGGGGCAACACATTAGCCCTTTTTAGCAATTTGGAGAGCAGTCGACAATGTGGAACAGACTTCCTATCAGCTTTTTCTCTGGTTTCCCACACATTCCACAAGATAAGATGACGGGCTGATAGGACAGGTGTTCCCGTCACAAGAGCATGCAAAATCATCACTTCATACAATCTGACTGACCCTTTATCACCTAGTCGGGGCATTACATTCTGGTTTAAAAATATCATAAGTAACTTGGGTAATGGTTTGAGATGTTGCCGACGTAGAGGCCATCTTGCTACATCTGTGCCTTGAGGCACAACAAACAGTTCTCTGATCATATCTCTCCACGTGTCTTCATTGGCTTTCTTACAAGCTAGTAATGCATCGGAGGGATACTCATATGGTTCATCATCTTCGGCCCCCGTGTCGAAGTTGGCTATTCTACTCAAGATCTCAAATGATAATGTTACGGGTTTGCCATTGACCTTTCCTACTAACTCTATTGTCTCCGGTGGGTTGTTGCCTGGCTTCTTTTGAAGTGTTGACATCCACTCTATAATTGCATCCATGTAAATGTCATCGCTCCCATCATTGTTAAAAGTCATGTGTTCTTCCCATCCCAATCTTGTAAAGCAATCAGTAATCCCGAATTTGTCAAAATGATCTTGATTAATTTGCCTCTCACAGATCAAGAGGGATTGAAGTGACCCTTTAATGTCCCTCATCTTCTTATGATACAGTAAAGGTTGAATTTCTTCTGCAAATGAGGATAAACGTCTACTTTTTCTCCACTTGGGTAATCCATCCTCATCATATTCTGCCTCATCTCCAGACTCTTCTTCTTCCTCCATATCAATGTCTTCTTCCTCAGTCCTAGGTGGATCCGATTCGGGAAACTTCCTCCTTTTAGTGCCTGATGTCGAAGCAACCGCTTTCCCTTTACCTTTTTGGTTATTACCTGCCATCGATCCTGCAATCAAACAATGATTAAGTTACTTATCAGTAATTAACGTGTATGATAGTTTATGATGTCGTTAGTGATAATCTTTTACATGCTTCTTTTACTTGTTGAAAAAGGAGTTTAAACCTTAACAAAGATACCAATTCCATCAAAGAAAAGTGGCATATATCTTATTACTACTCATTGTGTTTGTAATCATCATAATTCTCAACATAACACATTCTTAGCAGCATGAACTAAGTGACCAACCTGGATACCATTTCACCCTTTGACTATAGACATTAACCATTCAAGGTTCTCCCATTATACACATAGAACATGCCAATTCGAAAGATCTAACAATAATAACACCTACAAGTAACCTTTAACCCAAAATCTTCCCCACACTTGAATCTTACTACCACATTGATATCAACCATTCGTTAATTTCTACAAATTAATGTAAAACCTGTGATATGTCCCAAGCAACCTAGTTGTACTAACATCATGTAATTCATGGTTTCAACAACGCAAAACATGCCATGTTCCCGATAAATTTACTCAATAATCATCATAAGTAAGTGAGTACCTTCAATGATAAGCGAAAATCAGTAAATAACATACCTTGTTGTTGTTAAAGTGATGTCTACAAAGAAAAATGCAACCTTGACAACAATGTCACCAAAACCCCCAAAACTCTCGAGTCCTCTTGTAACTAGATCTAACAAACGACCATGAATTGGAGAAAACTACACCATGGGTTGTGTTTGTCTCGAGAAATTAGCCCAGATGCATATGAATTTCATATGTTTTGATGAAGAATTGAAGAAGTTATGTGAGGGGGAAGAACTAGGGTTCTTGAGTGTTTTTGAGAAGGAAGGTGAAGATGGATGAGTAAAACTGAGATTTTGGTGGTGGATTGGAGTTAAAAACAAAAGGGGTTTGTGGAAATTGGGATTGGGTCGGGTTTTTATGTAATAATGCGGTCAAGATGTGCCCAGCCTCGACAGGCCGTAAGTTACAGCCTAAGGCCGTAGCTTACGGTCTCTTGTGTTATGTGAGACCGTTTGTGGTGACCGTAAGGCAGAAGCTTGGACCGTCCGCATTGGCATAGGCCGTAAGTTACGGCCTCCCCCCCCTTTTTTTTTTTTTTTTTTGAAAAACTCATGAAAATATTTGAAAAACTAATTATAGTTCTTTTGTTATTTTAGTCGGCGAAAAACATTGCCACTCCCCCCACTAATTGTGCATTGCCCTCAATCGCACCTATATTTACCTGAAAATCTAAAGGCTTCCACCTGCTGATTAGTATGCATCCAAAGACTGAAACGCAAAACATACCAACTACACAAATACAAAGACACAATAATTGACGAATCTAAAATAAAATTCTAAAACTCACTTTCGTAGGAATCACGGTTGCATTTAGCATATGCAACAAGCCTTTTAAACCTCTCGGTAGGCCCGAGCGGACGAGTTAAGTCTCGTGAGGGTTTCTAGTGAACATACCCACAAAGTTCTCCGAGTTGCCTCTCGGAAAGCGCTAAGTTTTAAGTCTTCAGCCAGACCGTACCTGATATACTAGTTTGTCGCATATGTTGGTGAATCCACAAGGAATTTCACCGAATCCATTTGTACCTTGTTGATGTCAGTCGCCTCCAAATATGGTTTCAATCTATGACCATTCACCACACGCCTTGTATGATCTTTCAGATCTTCAATTTCAATATCTCCAAAGTGGCCAACTCGTGTAACAATAAACGGGCCTGTCCATTTGCTTTTAAGTTTGCCTGGAAAGAATTTAAGTTTGGAATTGTACAGCCACACCTTCTGGTCTACTTCAAACAATTTCCTTCGGATTTTGGCATCGTGAACAGCTTTCATTCTGTCTTTATACACCGATGCACAATCAAATGCTTCGTTCCTTAATTCTTCCAATTCACACAGCTGCAACTTTCTCTCCTTACCTGCAGTTTCATAATCCATGTTGACAGCTTTCACTGCCCACAATGCACGGTGAGCTAACTCGACAGGTAAATGACAACCTTTCCCATAAACCAAGCGATATGGTGTGGTTCCAATAGGTGTTTTGAAAGCGGTTCGGTATGCCCATAAAGCATCATTTAAACGTAAAGACCAATCCTTTCGGTCGGTTCTTACCGTCTTTTGCAAAATCTCTTTAATTTGCCTATTCGAAACCTCAACCTGACCACTTGTTTGTGGGTGGTATGGTGTTGCGACTCGATGATTTACACCATACCGTTTGAGCAACTTTCCAAAGTTAAAGTTTTTAAAATGAGACCCCCCATCACTTATGATCACACGAGGGATGCCAAATCTTGAGAAAATATTGGTTTGTACAAATTTGCAAACAACAGTATGGTCGTTTGTTTTAGTAGCAATGGCCTCAATCCACTTAGACACGTAATCCACTGCTACTAAAATATAATAATTGCCATGTGAATTCGGGAGTGGTCCCATGAAATCAATCCCCCAAACGTCAAAAATGTCAACTACAAGGATTGGTTTCATGGGCATCTCATCCCGTTTGGAGATACTACCAAGTTGCTGGCATCTTAAACATTGTTTAGCATAAATTGAAGCATCTTTAAAAATTGTGGGCCAGAATAACCCGCAAGATAGAATCTTATGCCCGGTCTTGTGACCACTAAAATGTCCTCCACATGCAGACGAATGGGTTAGTGTCAACACTTTTTGCACTTCCTCTTCTGGCACACATCTTCTGATAATCTGATCAGCACCAACTTTAAAAAGGTCCGGTTCATCCCAAATGTAATGCTTTGCTTGAGCTAGAAATTGTTGTCTTTTCCTCTTTGACCAATGATCTGGAACTATACCTGCAGCTAAATAATTAACTATGTTAGCAAACCAAGGTAAAGTGGAGATTGTTAATAGTTGCTCATCAGGAAATGTTTCGTTTATCGCTTTAGTATCATCCGCTTCCATAACAATTCTGGATAGATGATCAGCCACAACATTCTCACACCCCTTCTTATCGCGTATCTCCAAATCAAACTCTTGTAATAGCAAGACCCATCGAATCAACCTTGGCTTGGCATCCTTCTTCTCCATCAAATACTTCACTGCACTATGGTCTGAATATATAATGACTTTGCTTCCCCAAATATACGACCTGAACTTATCAAGAGCATATACCACTGCAAGCAATTCTTTTTCAGTAGTCGTGTAATTTAATTGAGCACCATCTAATGTCTTACTAGCATAATAAATTGCCACGGGTTTCTTGTCTACCCGTTGCCCCAATACAGCCCCGATTGCGAAATCACTAGCATCACACATAATTTCAAATGGTAATGACCAATTTGGTGCTTGCAGAATCGGGGCTTCAACCAATTTTTCTTTAAGTGTTGTAAAAGCTTTTAAACATTCTTCATCAAAAACAAAGGGCACATCTTTTATTAGCAAATTACATAACGGTTTGGTGATTGTGCTAAATCCCTTTATAAATCTCCTATAAAATCCCGCATGACCCAAGAATGAACGTATGCCTTTGACATTCGTGGGGGGAGGTAAAGTTGAAATTACTTTGATTTTTGCATGATCAACCTCTATCCCACGTTTAGAAATGACATGTCCTAGAACAATACCCTCTTGAACCATAAAATGACTTTTTTCCCAACTTAAAACCAAATTTGTTTCGACACATCGCTTCAATACTTTGGTTAATTGTATGAGACAACTGTCAAATGATGGACCAAATATTGAAAAGTCATCCATGAAAATCTCCAAAGACTCCCCAACCATATCTGAAAAGATACTCATCATACACCTTTGAAAGGTGGCTGGGGCGTTACAAAGTCCAAATGGCATTCGCCTAAACGCGAAAGTACCATATGGACACGTAAACGTTGTCTTTTGTTGATCATCAGGATGAATGGCAATTTGATTATACCCTGAGTAACCATCTAAAAAGCAATAAAACTTCTGACCTGCTAGCTTCTCAACTATTTGATCTATGAAAGGGAGCGGGAAGTGATCTTTAGAGGTAGCCGCGTTTAACTTTCTATAATCAATGCATACCCGCCACCCGGTAACGGGTCTGGTAGCAACATGCTCACCTTGTGCATCTTTTACAATTTGGATGCCCGATTTCTTGGGCACCGTCTGTGTCGGACTTACCCATGTGCTATCGGAAATAGGGTAAATGATTCCGGCATCTAACCATTTTAATACCTCTTTCTTGACAACTTCCCTCATGTTGGGATTGAGCCTTCTTTGTGTGTCACGTGCGGGTTTTGCATCTGCATCAGTAATAATTTTATGCATAACAATTGATGGACTAATACCTTTCAAATCCGCTATGGTCCATCCAATTGCCGCCTTGTGCTCTTCTAATACCTTCAACAGTGCTTCCTCTTGATCATTCTCTAAATCTGATGCGATTATCACTGGTAATGTTTGGTCTTTTCCGAGGAATGCATACTTTAGATGCTTTGGCAACTCCTTGAGTTCCATAATTGGGAAACTTTCTAACGATGGCTTCAGCTTTGAGTCAATTTTCTCGGGTAGAGGCTCCACTTGATGAGTCCATGGTGGTCTACCTTCTTGAATTGCCAATACCTCCAGTTGCTTTTCTTCTTCCTCCAACTGTTGCACAAATTCAGCGTCTTCCCTGTCACATAAAACACATGTCTCCTTGGTGCTATCCTCATTTTTATGAGGATCACACCCGTCAATAATGTCCGCCATAAAGCATTCATTACCAACCGGAGAATTAGATGCATTTTCATAAACATTGACTCTTAACTTACGGTTTCCAAATGTCATGTCGACTGTTCCATTTCTACAATTAATTTGAGCATTTGCGGTTGCTAAGAACGGTCGGCCAAGAATGACGTTAGATTGTTTGTTATTATCAATAGCCGCATAATCAAGAACCAAGAAATCCACAGGATAGTAAAAATCTTCCACCTTTACAATTACATCGGTTACTATTCCACGGGGGAGTTTAAGAGTAAGATCAGCCAAAACCACGGTGGTTTCGGCTTTTTGAAGTGGACCAAAGTCATATTGGTCATATAAACTCCCTGGTAGGATACTAACACTGGCTCCGAGATCCAACAATGCCCTAGCCATTTTAAAGTCACCCACTTGAATGGGAATAACCGGCGCTCCTGGATCCCGAAGCTTTGGTGGAAGGGCACCTGATAGAATGGCACTCACATTTGCGGGCACATCAAGTTTCTTAGGAAACTTATGGTTTCTTTTCTGAGTGCACATATCTTTCAAGTACTTTGCATAAGCAGGAACCTGTTTAATTGCATCTAAAAGAGGTAGATTGATTTTAACTTGTTTGAAAACTTCCCATATTTCTTCTTGTTGTGGGCCTCTTTTATTGATAGATGAAGCTTTCACCGGATCAATTAAAGCTGCTGGATAAGGAATGGTATTAGCCTCCACACCTTTATCCTTGTTTTCCTTTAGTTCATCATTTAAAACCAGTTTAGTGTTTTCTGAAAAAGTTACTTTCTTTAATGGTTTAGACACAACAGCTTCATGCTCATCATCACTATTTACACTTTCATCAACATCCTCCACCACTCCTTCTACAAAAGGTGGTGGAGGGATGACTTTGTTGTCATATACCTTACCATTACGTAGAGTACTTACCTGATTGACATGATGTTTCCCATTAGAGCTTTGATGCTGTGGGTTCACTGTTGTATCACTTGGTAATTTGCCCGGGTTCTTTCTAATTTGAGCAATATCTTGTGCAAGTTGTCCCACTTGTTTGTTCAATGCTTCATATGCTTTATCTCTTATTTCATTCTCCTTCTTATTTTCCTTCATCATGTTCATAAGTGCATCCAACTTTGAGTTTATAGAATCATCATTACTTAACGTTCCCGTTTGATTACCTTGGTAATTCTTAGATGAGCTGCTTTGTTGACCACCTTGATTGTAGCCACTTTGATTGTAGGAATTTCTTTGAGAGCTACCCTGATAATTCCCTTGTTGGCGGTTTGGATACGGATGATTACCTTGATTGTAACCTTGAAAGTTTGGGTTCATTTGGTTAGTAGCATTTCCATACCTGAAATTAGGATGATTCCTCAATCCGGGGTGATAAGTATTGGAGTTCATATCAAACTGCTTTCTCTCTCCATATACTTGATTCACTTCTTCATGTTGTCCCAGCAACAACGGACAATCTGCATTTAAATGCCCCAATTCCCCACATTCATTACACACATCAAATCCAACTGAAGCTACATCTTTGGCTCCCCCACGTCCCAGCTTGGCCAATTGCCTTTCCAAAGAAGCAATTCTTTCTTTAGTCTCATGGTCAATGGTAGTTGATCTTGCTGGAGCAGGCTTTGACCTTCTGCTAGCCGAAGCTTGAGCCTTGGAGTTCTTGCACATTCTTTCTAAAAACTCCCAATCCATGTCTTCATGATTAGATAAGAACGTACCGTTACTTGTGGAGTACAAATATTTTCTTTCCTCCGGTGTTAATCCATCTGAAAATGCCTTAATCAATTCCCACCTTTCAATGCCATGATGAGGGCACATGCGGATCAACTCTTTGAATCTTGTAAACGCCTCATGAAATTGTTCACCCACTTGTTGTTGAAAGGATCGAATGGCATCTCTTGCATCACTAGTCTTCCCCATAGAGTAGTATTCTTCAAGAAAAACCCTTTGCATCTCTTGCCAGGTATGGATGCTGTTATCAGGTAGTGTGAGAAACCATTGCTTAGCTCTATCTTTCAAGGTGAATTGAAACAGTCTCAGTCTCACTTCATCTTGTGTAAAGTGATTTCCACCGATAGTGCTACATATTGCATCAAATTCAGCAAGATGTACATATGGTTCTTCTGTTGCAGTACCTCTAAACGCGGGAAGAATAGTGAGATAGTGAGGGCGTACGTCAAAAGATCTTCCTCTACGATTTGGAGGTGCAATAGGATTCGGGTTTTCAGAAATAGCTGGTCTGAAATGACTATCCACGCCTTGTACAGGAGCTCTCTGAGGTCTTCTTTGTTGGTTGACATTATGATTATTAACCCCACCCCGTTGTTGATTGATAGGTGGTGCATTCCACCCGTATTGGTCATTTCTCCAATTGTGGTTTCCATTATATCCATCACCTCCACCAAAATGTCCCTCCCAAGCATCATAATTTGCATCATTATATGGTTCTTCATTGTTATTCCACTCATCTTCATAATCTTCATCACCAGTGTGGACACTATGCATGCTCACATGATCAAAGTCATCTCCTTGATTACGGTTATTTTGATTCATGTTATTGTTGAGTGGTGGTTGATTCAAGGTGTTGCGGTTGTTATTCGGTGGTGGGGGTGGATTCGGATTATTAGGGTTCACGGGTGGGTTTTGGTTCGGAGCTACATTTCCTCCTTGTGGGATATCTACCGGTTCCATCTCTACTGACTGAGATGAACTAGAAGCTGCTTGTTCAATGGCACGAGAAATTGGTGGTACTGGAATTCCCGATCTATGCAAAACACGATTTTCTCTTGCTGATCTCTCAATCTCTGGATCAAAAACAAGTGGTGATTTCCGACCCGAATAACGAGTATGCATGCAACCTGTCACCTGCACACTGAAACACACCAAGCGTAACAAAGAACAGAAAGAAAAACAAAACAAAACAAAACACACGCAATTAAACAAAATAAAAACTAAAGCAATCAATTAAACTAAACACCAAGCGCACAGTCTCCCCGGCAACGGCGCCAAAATTTGATCGGTGTCGAAGACCCGATCAAATAAGAAAAGAATTTTGCTTGTTTTATGATTCCTAAATACCTTAACTAGTTAGGGTAAATAGGGTGTCGATCCCACGAGGAGTCCGTGGATGGTGTCACGCGTAACTGATTCAAAATTTACTTACTTACTATTGTCACTAAACTGTAAATTAGAACTAAATGAAATTACCAATAAAAATAATCACTTTATGAAGCAAGACGAAACTTGGACTTGGTTGAAAACTATTGCGATGAAAAGGGATCACACCCGGGTTTCAGGAATGTAAATGAATATATAGCTAATGTTTTACCCAATCTTGAAGTTACATAGACATAACTTGCTTATCACGTATGTTGAAAAGTAATTGCGAACTTGATATCCGATTATGTAAATTAACTAGTAAACTAACTAATGCCACAATCTAGAAACTTTAATTGCAATCACCAATTAATGAAGATAACCTAATTACTACTCAATGGTTAACAATGTAAAACTGATAACTTGATAAGTAATAATCAAATCAACTAACACGAATCTTTAATCAACACATCGTTCAAAACACATAAACGAATAAAAGTTGTTAAATAATCAAAGTTTATGTCTTGACTAGGTAAACACATACGCATGCATAATCCAATCACAAACCGTCCACCCAGGGATGATCACGGGTGGTTTAGCCTTGCATCTTCATCATAATCGCTTCAATCTTGTCTTTTTGCATACGAATCCTCGATCACTTGATGATTAGAGAGGGTTTTAATGACTCAAAAATGCTCCAAGATTCGTTCTTGGGGTTGGGGGGCAGTATTTTTTTGAAACCCTAATGTTAGGGTTTAAATAGGTTTTGAAATTTGAAACAACCCCCAAAATATCGCCTTAGACCGTAACTTACGGCCTATAGACCGTAGGTTACGGCCTACCTTTAACCAGACGGCCAAACCTTCTGTCTTACGGAGTTCACAGACGGTGTTGATACAGGGCCGTAAGTTACGGCCTCAGGCCGTAGCTTACGGCCTCCCTGCAGTTTGCAAGTTTTCTTTATTTTCAGCACCTTTCAACCCGTAGTCTTAGTATCCTTTGTATCCTACTCAAATAATGTCCGTTGAGCTTCATTTATCCTACATTTCAAACACGCAACAAAGTAATATTGTTCGACATATAAAATATATTAAAAATGCAATATTAACTATACTAAGTGCATGCATATTAACCAATCATCACCCCACCCATCTCACCTCACCTCCTCTCTATCATCTTCTTTTTCCTGCATCTTGATCTTCATCTTTAACATCTTCTTCTTTTTCTTCTTCTTCTTCATCACTTAACTCCACCACCTCTTCACCTTCATATAAGACATCAAACACCACCACCGGTCACAACCACTACCACTGGTTGCTGTCACCACCACCTGTCAATGGTACCACCACTAGTCATAATCGTCAACAAATACCTGCTTTTAGCACCAGAAAAACGAGATCCAAAATGAGAATGAAGACTTTTTTGTTTCAGGAATGTCATTTTCAGATCTGACCAGCGAGATCTGAGATGGTGGTGATGATGGTTACAAATCAGGTCTAAAGGTTTTAGAGGGTTGCGTAGGGTGGTCGGGTTCATGTTCTTTTGGTGGGGGTGTCCGGTGGTTTCACGCAAAAAGAAGGATGGGACGGTGCTAGTGGTGGTTAGGAGAAAAAAAGGGCTTAGGGTGCGATGGTGGTGATGATGGATTGAAGAGATAAAGATGATGGTGGCGTGATGGTGATGACGGTGGCTGCTAGTATGCCATCGGAGGTGGCGATGGTGCTGTCGGAATATGCATTGGGAGAGGGGGTAGGTGTGGTAATTGTTTTGATCTATTTTTTTTAATGCGGATCCCATTATTTAATATGATTTTGAGTAAATTTATTTTAAAGTTAAGGATACTATAGTCATTTCTTATAGACTTAACTGGTTAAGTTAACATCTGTTAGTGATAGGGAGTACGTGTGTGCAAAACATGCATACTTCAGGCCCTCATCTGTAGTTTTTTAAAAGTAGGAACTAAAGTTACAATACGCGCAAACCCCAGGGTCTGTCCGTGTAATTTACTCTAATCTATACTATTAATTTGGCCGATAACATTCTCAACTTTCACTTTTATAATCAACAACAGTCTCAGTGACATAATTTTTAAATTTTCACACTCGATTTGTATCTATCTTAGTCTCAATTTAGCTTGTATGTTTTTTCATTTTGTTTATAATTATTGTTGCAAACCGAATCGGGTCCAAGTCAAATGTAAAAAAGTGAAAATTATATCATTAGGACTGTTGTTGGTAATAAAAATAAAAGTTTAGAGTGTTACTAGCCAAATTGATAGTATGGGTTATTATCGGCCAATTAGTAATAGTTTGGATTATTAATATCCAATTTTCTTAATATCTAATATTAACGTAATAACTAAAATAAATAGAGTTAATAGATTTCAATAATCTAAAATTTTATTTATTAGCCGGATTAATCTAAACTCAAAAAATATTTAGAGACACTTTCAATTTTGAGTTTATTTTTCTCTAACGATCATTTACTAACTGAGAGTTAACCACCGTTAGGTTTTTTTGATGACCCCCCGACCAACTTTGAGCCATGTTTCAACTCCGCCGCCTCCCAGCTTCTATCAGGTCTATTTTTCGATATTCAGCCTCCACCGTCATCTTAAATCTACCTTCAATAAGTCAAGTGATTTAGATCAGGAGGTGTAGATTGACAGGCTTCAAGATGTATAATTTCAAATGACGGACCCGATGGTTGATTTTAACTTTCTCCTTAGTGTTTTGACCATATAAGTAATTCATGTTATCAAAACTAACGATGTTAACTTTTAGTTAGTATGAGATTGTTGGATGGAAATAAGCTTAAAGTTGAGAGTGTTTATAAATATTTATTGAGTTGAAATTAATTCCGACCAATAAATCAAAGTTAAGATTGTTAAAATCAAAAGTGAAGCTTCTATGGGGGCGTCCAGCCACATGAACCACTAAGGACCGGCTATAAGGACCAATCACAACTAAAACTATAGGCCTAAACTTCTAATTGTTATATATGTGTACTCATTTATAGTCATTTAACTTTGTATAATTAGGGTATAGAAAATCACTTAAAAAAGGGAAAAAGATATAATAAAAAGGCTAGAACTCTAGAAGGTTACAAAATAACTTCTTTCATTGATCTTTTTTCAGTGAGTGGGTGATTCCTAAAATTAGACGATTTTATGTAAAGTTTTATAAGTTAAAGGGTTGTTTTCATATATTACGTTGGAAACATTGTTTTTTAATGATTTCCGGTGAGAGTTTTTATTAAACCTATTCACAAGCATGCCAACTTGATAAGAACAATTTTTAACTTCCCGAAATTGGGATGTAGCATGTTAGAAATATTTTATTTTTTCGTTAATAAAGAACATGGGAGCAGACATGGCAAAACACATACATCTTAATACGACTAGAGAACCTGAATATGACACTTTCGATCAATTTAATATGTATATTTTAAACATTACTAAGCAGGTTACATGATAAAAGGCGTTTAATACAAAGGCGTTTGAAAAAGGATGCGATCTAGGAAGAGATATAGTGTTTTTAAGTGAAGATTCTAAATCTGCTGTGAGTTGGTCTTTGAATTGGTTAGAATTAGAGATGCTCTAACATCAAGAAAAAAGAATCTATATCTATATTTATATATCTATATATAATACTAAAAGAATGATTTAAAGAGACACTTGATACATTTCTAAGCTCTTTAAATTTATTTTTCCCGCATCTCTCTGCTCTTAAATAACTACCTAAATTAAGAAATATTAAATAATTTTAATTCGTATTTAGATTAATTTTTTAATAAATTAATAAAGATGTCTTTTATTAATGTTATTTCTAGAAAATATTTTTTCATAAAATAAGATTTGTTTTCTAAAACATCTAACTTTTTCTTATATATAAAATATTTTAAAATTGATATTTTTAAAAAGTAAATTTTTTTATAAACTAAAAATAATTAAAATTAGGAGTTATAATAAAAAAAATTTAAAAATGATATTTTGAATACGGTTTGTTTTGAAAAAAAAATGTTTAACTCTCTTTGGATAAAAAGTTTAAAAACTGATATCATTATTTTATTACTTATAGTTATTACTTATACATAATTTTAATCATATTTTATTTTATAATATCATTTTATACTTCATAAATTTTTATTATATTTAATATTTTATTTTTCAACCTGCATAACACACGGGTTTACTAAAGTTAATATTAAATAAATAATAATCAACAACTAATAAGAGATATTATAAATATTTATAACCCGATCCAACCCGATTCAATACTATATCTAATTACATGGTCAAAATAATTTAAAATTGATCTAATTATTGCACATAACTTTTCAGTATATATTATTCAAATATTAATTTATTCATACTAATATCGTTACACCCACTCAATATTTAGCTCACGATTTGACCTGTCAAAAGGATTTCTTTTAAGTATAAAAAAAGACAGTTTTCTTTGACTGTATATTTTGCTATGACAATAAATAAAAGTTAAAGTCAATCTTTGTCAATAGTCGGTTTGTACTTAAAAGAGTATTTTTACGTATGATTAGCTTTATTTCGTCTTGTCACAAGTTAAGAGTAAAGATAGATTGAAACTCTTACCTTTAGATAATGAGAGCAAGCCTACTAATATTACTACAAATGTAGTTTACAATGATGTTTTTGCTTATTTGTGACCTTATAATCGAAAGTTGTTATTTCTTATTTAATATATAATACGTTTGGTTTTATTTATGTTTTTATGTTGTTTAATAAATAACTTTTTAACTTCCAAGTGTGATACACGCGTAACTAAAGCTAGTAAATATATATACATACGAGGAGATCTTAAATTCCTTTTCACAAAGAATATATTATGTATCTAGGTTTTTTGTGATGTGTTCTTATACGAAGAAAATAATATGAGAAACTTGCAAGGTTCGCATCTAACAACATGCTGACAAAATCTACCAACTCCATTATCGAGCAAAAATAAAGATATTCGACCACTAAGACACAACTAGCTAATTGTAACATGCTGCCTATATATGGCTCACTGCCATTGTCGTTTTCATATATAAAAGATACATAATAGCCAAAAAGGTAGTTAATATAATATCGTGACAATCAAACCTCATAATAATATTGAATTTTTTTTTATTTCAAGCTGGTTTAGGATTTTGGTAAGCACTTTTAGGTAATTTTTGAAGAATTCTTTGATTTTCTAGTGTGGTTGGGAAAACTTTAGTGGTTTTTGGTGTATAAATGAAATTACAGTAGTTTATGGGGAGTTCGCAACTTTGAATTGAATTGCAAACTTTAGGATATCTGACATTGAATTCGCAGTTGTGGATAACAAACTGTATAGTTTGATTTGATAAGTTTAATGTTTGCAACATTGACTTGCGAATTAAAAAACAAATCCATGCGACATTACCACCCTTGCAACCCATATGACCTTGTCACTATTGCAAACTTCAGAGTTCGCTTTCTCTAGTTGTAAACTTTATGTCACAAAACCTAAAGTTCACAACTTTGAAATGGAAAGTCTCCGTAAAACCAACACAACATAATCTTCTTTCCATACCATAAACAGTTTTCCCAACTACAGCAGAAAATCAAAAAAATCCAATTGGTGAAAGATATTGAATAAATAGGAGTTTGCTTGTACTAGGCCGGAGCAAACTCAAGGGAGATTTTACATCGGATTCTTAAAGTCCGCTAGTGTAGCAAGCAAACTCATCGTGTTCACTGGTGTGACGTGCTTATTAAACGAGTTTGCAGGGACGAGTAGCGAACTCCATCCTAAAGGGATTCCATGTACGCTTTAAATGTTCACCAGATACGAATACGATACGACTAGCGTTGAGTTCTCTGGTCACACAAGCAAACATTATTTTGTAGAGAGGCGTCCCTTTAGTTTTCTAGTCACACGAACAAACATGCTTTTATATATAAACTTTCCCTTGAGTTCACTCCTAGTACAAGCGAACTACCCTATCTGTTTAAACTCTTTCAAAAATAATCAAAAAATACTTATCAAAATAAGAAACCACTTGAAATTCCACAAAATTCTTAAAATATTGCTGGCAATATAATATCACCAAGAGACAAAAAAAACCTATGAATTTAAGTTCATGTTTGATTCAAAATCCAACATTATTTTATGTGCGCTCTAGTTTGAATAAGTCTTGAAGTTCAACTTTAAACTATTATTTATAGGCACTACAGTAAAGTCTATCAAGTCATGCACACATACAACAATGAGCAACTTGAAGCTTTATTTCACTCTAATCATTCTTCATGCTCATAACACTCAAATCTTCACACAAGCTGCTGTTTTTCGTGAATACATAGGTGCAAACTTTTTAAACGTTAAATTTTCTGATGTACCCATAAACCCTAACATTCAGGTCCATTTCATTCTCTCTTTCGCGATCGATTACACTTCTGGATTGTCCCCAAAACCGACAAACGGAAGATTCAACGTCTTCTGGGACTCGAACAACCTCAGCCCGTCACAAGTTCGTTCGATCAAACGCCAATATCCGAATGTAAAAGTAGCCTTAAGCATTGGTGGTGATACTGTGACCAATAAGCCTGTTAATTTCACTGTTTACACTATTGATTCATGGGTATCTAATGCTGTTTCTTCACTCACTAGTGTTATAAAACAGTACAGTTTAGATGGAGTTGATATTGATTATGAGCATTTTCATGCAGCACCAAACATCTTTGCAGAGTGCATAGGTCGGGTTGTGACGATTCTGAAAAAGAATCGAGTGATTTCGTTTGCTTCAATCGCTCCATACAACGATGCTGATGTGCAGCTGCATTATATGGCTTTATGGAGGAGTTATGGGGATGTTTTTGACTATGTTAACTTTCAGTTTTATGCATATGATAAAGGCACCACTGTGGCTCAGTTTCTGAGCTACTTTAACACACAGTTGGCTAATTATAACGGTGGTAAGGTGTTGGTTAGCTTCAGCACTGATTTGAGTGGTGGTTTGAAGCCCGAAAGCGGGTTCTTTACGGCGTGTGAGAAGCTTAGGAGGCAGGGGAAACTTAATGGTATCTTTGTATGGTCTGCGGATAACTCGAAGGCGAATGGGTTTAGATATGAGAAACAAGCACAGGCACTGTTAGCAAAGGTTTAGTGGAAGGTTGATTAAGATGTTATTTGTGTTTGTTGGGTGTGGGAAGATGTATTGTCATTTAGAGTGCTTTTGGTTTGGTTTTTATGGTGCTTTGGAGCGTTTATGTCAATTGATTAATTAAGTTTCTAAGTAGTTGATTATCTTTGTTTCTGTTGAATTCAGGTTGATTATAACTTCAACCCAAGACATGTTCAACCGTTATAACCAACTTCCCCTAAACAAGAATGTCCATATATATGCAATGCAACAAGTAATCAACTGTTGCTGATATTAACTTTGATCATGAATTTAGTTGTGTCTTGATTGATGTTAGGAATTTTTTTGAATTTATGGTTTTAGATTTTCAAAAGTGAAGTTGTTTATGATGAGAAAATTGAATTTTAGTAGTTTATGGGTAGTTTGCAACCTCAAGTTGCGAACTCTAGATTTTTTGACATAGTGTTCGCAAGTCTAACATGCAAACTCTAGAGTTCGCAAATTCAACTTGCAGACTTGTTTCCTTGGCGTCTACCAACTCTCCTCTCTCGTCTTCATTTTCTACTTTTTCTATATGTTTTTATGCGTCAAACACCAATTAAGAAAGTTTGCAAATTAAACTGTTAGAAAATCTAAACAAATTGGCTCAAAGATCAAACTGGAAAAAGAAAAGAACAGGAAGATGATAGAGCAGTCATCCCAATTATTATTCAAAACAGAAAGGAAAAGATAATATTTTTTAGTACATTTTTCCGTCTAATTCCATCACCTATTTATAAGTGAAAAACAAATCTTGCTAATAAAAGAAAATTATACTAATTATTTAAATCAAGCATTTAATCATAATTGATTGATTCAATCAATCAATGCTGAAGTTTATTCTTGAACCTTGATTTTTGACCGCTCAATCATTGGAATTAACTTTTCAATCACCCCTTTAATTCCAATCTGCCTGCTACAATTTCTTTAACCTCTAATTTTTCCCTCATTTCAATGAACTTGAGTTTGGGTAGAGCTTTTGTTAGAATATCTACTGCTTGTTCTTTTCCACTAATGAATTCGACCTTAACCAAATGTTGTTCAACGCATTCATGAATAAAATGGTATTTCGTGTCAATGTGATTGCTTCTACCATGGAACACAGGATTTTTCATTAAATCAATGGCTGAACGATGGTCCACTAGCAACTTTATTCCTTCAAACTTCTGGTTTGTCAAATCTTCAAGCATCCTTTTCAGCCATATGGCTTGGCTGGCAGCAGCTGTTGCTGCTATAAATTTAGCCTCGCAAGAGGACAAAGCCACTGTGCTTTGTTTTTGGCTGCACCAAGCAATCGGTCCACCACCATAAAAGAAGACCATTCTAGTTGTACCTTTCCCATCATTCCGATCAGTTGCGTGAGAGCTATCACTGTATTCAATCAACTTTGTGTCTCCATTCTTCATATATTTAATGCCAAAATAAATTGTTCCTTTCACATAATGTAGAATATGTTTTACAGCCTGCATATGTGTTGCTCTTGGTATCTCCATAAACCTGCTGACCATCCCTACTGCATAACACAGGTCTTGCGGTGTATGAGTCAGATAACAAAGACTTCCTATGATTCTTCGATATTCTGTTGGATTGACCAGAACACTATCATCATTTTTCACCAATCTAAGACCAGGTTCCATGGGATATTTTGTGGGATTACAATCCCACATCTTCTAGTTTTTCAGGATCTTTGTCGTGTAGCCAGCTTGCTTCAAAGATATTCCACCATCTGTTTGCCTTACTTTGATTCCTAAATAATAAGTCAACATGCCAAGGTTGCTTATTTCAAAATATTCAGCCATTTTTCTTTTGAAATTCTTAATTTTCTTTGCGTTTTAACCGGTGTCGATTAAATCATCCACGTACACTCCAACAATTATTACTTCATTGTTGTATACGTGTTTGTATACCACGTGTCCTCTTTGACTACTTTTAAAACCAAGATCTTTGAGAGTAGTATCCAACCTTGTGTTCCAAGCTCGTGGAGCTTGTCGCAACCCATATAAAGCCTTTGAGAGCTTATACACCATGTGCTCCCCAGGTATCTTGAATCCATCAGGCTGGTCCACATACACCTCCTCCTTCAATTCTCCATTGAGAAACACAGTTTTCACGTCTAAGTGATGAACTGGCCACCTAAATTGAGCTGCCAAAGCGAGCAGCAGTTGCACTGTTTCCATACGAGGCACTGGTGCAAATGAATCTTCATAATCTATCCCCTGCTTTTGAACATACCCTCTCGCAACAAGTCTTGCTTTGTAGCGAGTGATTTTTTCTTCGCTTTAAAGAGCCACTTTAAACCAATTGATTTGTGGCCTTTTGGCAAATCAACTAGTTTCCAGGTCTTGTTTCTTTCAATCGCATCAAGCTCTTCCAACATAGCTTTCCACCATTCTTTTCTTCCCTTTGCTTTAGCATAGGAAACTGGTTCTTCGTTGATCGCCAACAACATTCATTCAAATTCAACCTGTTGAATAGAATAAGTTCTATCATAAACATTTGAGATAGAAGGAAAACCTTGGATGGGTGTATCATCATATTCCGAATCACCATTCTCTGAAGTTGAATCTGAACTTACTGAACCGGACCCATAAGTTGAACTTGATGGACTGAACTAATTAGAACTTGAACTGTTTGTTGGGTTAATGGGGCTATTGAAAGAATCTACTGCACTGCTATTTTGGGCTGCTGTGTTCCGCCCAGAATGTGTTGTTTTACTTGGACTGGTGTCTATGGCAGTAGCATTCTCGACCTGGTCGACAGTGGGATTTCTCCCATTTCTTCAACTTCAATTTCAATAGAAAAACCAGCCTTGTCTTCTTCTTTTTTATTCCAGCTCCAAGATTCTTTTTTATCAAAATAAGCATTTCTACTGACACAAAGTCTGTTTGTTAGTGGATTAAAAAATGATGAGTATTACTACCTGGTTCACTGCCAAGATACACCATTGGTATGCTTCTATCATCCAGTTTTATGGTCTTGGTGGAAGGCACTTTGACATAAGCTTTACATCCAAATAAATTCAAATGATCTAACCGTGGCTTTCTCCCTTTTAGTTCTTCATAAGGTGTTTTATCTTCTAAAGCCTTTATGGGGGTTCTGTTCAAAACATAAACTGCATGTCTAACAGTTTCACCCCACAACCATTGTGGCAAGTTCATGGCTTTCCATCATTGATCTTGTGACTCCTAAAACAGTTTGATTTCTCCTCTCTACTACACTGTTTTGCTGCGGTGTATAGGGAGCAGTCAAGTACCTTCTAATCCCGTCTTCATTACATAATTTCTCAAACTTTAAGGAAACAAAGTCTCCTCCATAATCTGTTCTCAAAGCCTTTACTTTACATCCAAATTCAGATTCTGCAATACTTTTGAACTTGGAAAATGCCTCGTAATCTTGGTCTTTTGATTTGATAATATACACCCATATAAATCTACTAAAATCATCGACCAGAAGCAAAAAATACCCGTTTCCAGATGACATGGAAGGTGTAATTGGTCCGCCAAGATCTGCGTGTATCATTTCCAAAGGCTGATCAGCCCGATAAGTTGCTTGAGATGGGAAAGGAAACCTGCAATGTTTTCCTGCCAAACATGCTTCACAAAGTTCTGATTTATGATCAATAATAACTTTCTCAATGTTTCAAAGTTAAGGTGACCAAGGCGTGCATGCCAAAGCCAAGCCAAGTCGTCCATTTTTGACAATAAGCATGTCGATGGCACCGTGTGCAACTTTATTTTATGAAGTCTGTTTGCAGCCCTCTTCACTTTCATCAACGTAGCTCCCGATCTTTCATACATCCACAAGATTCCATCTTTTATAACAATTTTACATCCGACTTCATCAAATTGACCCAAACTTAGTATATTGTTACATAAGTTGGGTATAAAGTAGACATTCGTGACAAGTCTTTGATCTCCATTCTTACATTGTAAAAGGATTGAACCTTTTGCTTTTATCTCCACAGCTGATCCATCTCCAAAACGCACCTTTCCCACTATTTTTTTCATCAAGATCACCGAAGTATTCCCGATTTCCGGTCATGTGGTTGCTTGCACCATTATCCAAGTACCACATGCCTTCGTTGCTATCATCTTCGGCATAAACATTTGGGAATACTTTCTCTTCATTAAGCATCACCATATCCTGTGAACATTTAGCCATTAAAAAAGTAGAATCATCATCTTCTCTTACCAAATTGGCTTCATCTTTTGGTTTCCTTGGTGCTCAACATTCAGCAGAAAAATGTCCAACTTTATTGCAATTGAACACCTCATCAACCTCTTGTCACTCCTGCCTTGTTGATCATTTTGATCAGCCCTGTGATCACTGCTGGAGTTTTGTCCCCCCCTCGACTGCGACTATTTCTGCCCCAACCACGCCCACGCCTGCGCGAGTCCCTGGAACTAGAAATTTTTTGTTTGACTCTTGTTTTTGGTCTGTTCTGCCATTCTATTTTTGTTAGCAGCAATTGACCTGTTGAATCTTTGATTGATTCATCCAGCTTGAGCCTCTCTTCGTAAGCCTTGAGACGCCCAACCAATTCTTCAAACGACATATTGACTAGGTCCAAATACTGATCGATTGTTGCGACAATCGGCAGAAACTTGTTTGGTGCAGAATTAAGCACCTTCACTCTAATCTTTTCCTCTATGGTTGTTCCAAGTGTCCAAAACTTAGACACAATGGCACCAATTTTTCCAGTAAAATCATCAATACTATCGCTTTCTTTCATAGTCAATAGTTCGAATTCATGTTTCAAAGTTTGAATCCGTGCTTGCTGGACTCTATCAGCCCCAAGATAGCGAGCCTTCAAGGCATCCCACACACTCTTTGCCTCCTTGTGTTCTGCAACTTGTTGCAGAATATCTTCCGGCAATGCTTGGAAGATGAAAGCTCGTGCTTTCTTCTTGAACTTGTCGTCAACAGTGACGCCTTCAGGTGGTTCAATGGCATCCCAAATACCTTGGGCATCCATGAATGACTCTATCTTAATAGCCCAAGACGTATAGTTCGTCTGGGTTAAGATCGGGCAGAGGTAAAATGATGATAACCCTGTTTCTTTCACTGTAACAACTGTTTGGTTTACTGAATCTGCCATCACAGCTTCTTAGTGGCTTCTGGTTTGCTTTTCTGCTTCAATCGACAATCACATTTCTTCCTTCTCTGTTCGCTAGGATCTTCTGATTGTGCTCTGATACCAATTGTTAGAAAATCTAAACAAATTGGCTCAAAGATCAAATTGGAAAAGAAAAGAACAGGAAGATGATGGAGCAGTTAGCCCGATTATTTTTCAAAACAGAAAGGAAAAGAAATATTTTTTGGTATATTTTTCCATCTAATTCTATCACCTATTTATAAGTGAAAAACAAATTTTGCTAATAAAAGAAAATTATACTAATTGTATAAATCAAGCATTAAATCATAATTGATTGATTCAATCAATCGATGCTGAAGTTTATTTTTGGACCTTGATTTTTGACTGCTGAATAATTGGAATTAACTTGTCATAACCTCGCAAACTCTTGCGCTTTTGACATGCGAACTCTATGTCAAAAAGTTTATAAACAACTAAAAATTAGTTTTCTGGCTATAAACAACTTCACTTATATTAAAACACTATAAATTCAAAAATTCTTGATGTTATACGTGCAATCGTCAAAGGGTCTGTGGTTTAATGGTACCAAGATATGTTACAAGTGCGTCTCTTTTTAGATAATTAAAGGTTCAAGTCTCATTGTAAAGGAAAATATAGATTTATAAGTGATACCAGAGGCTGTGTGTGATCCGTTTTAACTTTCTAACAAATACGTCTTTCTCAAGCTAACAATGTAAAACATTCAGGTTTTGAGGGAATTCCATTGTCCACACAAATCAAATCCATTCATTGTAATTGATTGAACCTGTGGTCGTAGAAACTCTAATGTCATAATGTTAGAGTAAGTAGAAGAGCCTGTTAGTTTCCATGTAACTACAAATACAAAAGAATGAAAATATACGTGGTGTAGGTGGGCTAATTAAGCTTGTAAGGGAAAATCAACTTAAGTTTTGACACACCGTTTTATATTATATGTCAAATGTATTATTATTAATACCAGGGTTGTTTAAAACGTTTTTGACTAGCGGCGTGCTTGAAAACATTTTGAAAATAGCTAGCTAGAAATCAACTCATTTGTAAACAAGGCAAGCCCGAGCCAAGGACAACTCGGCTTTTGACTCGCTCGTAATTAGCTGATCTGTTGGCTCGTTTACATTAAAGTCTCAACTATAACTTATATAGATTGTAAACCAATATTATAACATATTATTTAAATAGACCATAGGCATTTTGATATTTCTAATGAAAGAAAGCGCGCGTATAAAAATATATAAAGTATGAACGTAGATATAGTGCGTGCAATGAATTCTTAATTATAAGGGTTTACTATGTCCATCTTAAAAATGTTAAGAATGAATTTTTAATTATAAGGGTTTACTATGTCCATCTTAAAAATGTTAAGAATGAAGAATATGGATAAAGATTGGATGGAGAAGCGAATTATCAAAAAAATAAAAATAAAAACAAATAAACATGTGTTTTCTTTATAATATAAGGATACGAAGAGGTATAAAGAAGCTTTGGCATTCAAGACTTGGTCGTCCATTAGATCAAATATCAAGTGTTTTAGAATCCATTCTCTTATTTAAACCTAAAAAAATAAGGGTCCTTGTGAAATTTGTTTTTAAGCCAAGCAAAGAAAAAATAAAAAATCCCTTCCCACTTAGTGAATACAATACTAAGGGCTCTAGGAAACTGGTTCACTTGAATATACGTTTAAGGTTCAAAATAAAAACGATTATAATTTCTTTTCAGTAGCAAAATGGAGGGGAGGAGTGAATATTTTTTTCTTTTAAATTTCATGTGCGTTTTACATTTTTTAATCAAATGCTTGTTAAAACATAGGTTACAAGTTTTTAATAATTTTGTCACGAGCTGTCGAGCTCTTTAGATTCTTCCAAATCAGAATTGCTTATGGGCTAGAATAGTCTTTTGTGTTGGACCCTTTTGGTCTTGGCCCAAATATCAAACTTCTTAAATGGGTCCAAAGACATCAAATTCGTTTCCGGTCCAGTCTTTTTTTTTCTAGAGCTTTTCTTAAATAAAACATTCTACCCACATAAAAGTCCACAAACGTTTTTACAAAAGGATCGGGTCATGTACTTCTGAAAGTAACGAACCTGCAATAAGTAACCACTATGCATTTCATACACACGTGACGATCTCGCTAATGAATGAAAACGAGGCCCTTTGGGTAGCGTTTGCCGTTTGGTACGTTGGAATAAGACCCGAATGGAATAAACCATTCAGAGTGAATGGAAAAAAATGTTTGGTTGGTAAGGACGTAAAGTGATGAAATAGATCATTATATGAGTAATTAAACACATCAAATTCATTCCATCTATTTTTTTTTTAATTTAATTTATTCTATTCTTTCTTTCATTCTTAGTCACAACCACCATCTCCACCAACCATCGCCACCGCCATCACTGCCACCCATCACCACCGCCAACCATTACGACCACAACCACCATCACCACATGCCAACACCAATGCCATCACCATCGCCACCACCACCACCATCACCACTATGCCAACCACCACCATCGACCACCACCACAACACCCACCACCACCGCCAATCATTACGACCACAACCACAATCACCACAGGCCACCACCATTGCCACCACCACGACCACAACCACGACCACGACCACCAACCACCACCACCACCACCAATCACAATCGACCAACAAGATCAGTACCCACCAGCCATCACCAACACCACGACCACCAGCATCGGCCACCGCCACCACCACCACCACCCATCACAATTGGCCACCCAGATCGGTCATCACTGGCAACCACCACCAATCGCTACCGAGCACCACCCACTAGCACTGACCACCACCATCACCACCGGCCACCACCATCACCACCACTCCTAATAACCACCAGTAGTAACCACCAATCACCATCCTAGCCAACCGCCACCGATCACCAACGAGACCACCACCAGCCTTCACCACCACCAGAAACCGCCATTAGTAACTACCAACCACCAATCACCATCGACCACCACCACTACCACCAATCACCATCGACCACCACCACTACCACCAATCACCATCGACCACCACCACTACCACCAATCACCATTGGCCACCACCACCACAACTAATCACCACCAGCACCTTAACCACCGTCATTGGCAACCACCGATTACCACCACCACCACCCACCATCATTTGTAACCACTAGTCACCACCACTACCACTACCACCATCACCACCACCATCACCACCACCACCACCATCACCACCACCATCACTATTGTTCGCCACCCACCACCACCAGGAACCACCATCGGTCACCATTGACAACTACCACCATAACCACTTTTGTATTCCATTTCTTATTTTCTTACATGAACAAATAACATAAAATAATGATTTATTTAATTATCATATGGTAACCAAATATGAAAATTGAATGTAATAACTCATTTCATTCAATCGTTTATTTCATTCCTCATTCATATTTTTTTATCTATTCCATTACCCTATGCTAGACATTTAAAGTATCTACATTAGTGACCTATCTCAATCCAATATTTTAGTAAAAGAATAATTTCTCTTTTTCACATACACAACTTAAACAAACTAGTTTTTTCAATCATATTCACAATCCAATTCAAGCCAATTTTTTTATTATATGAATATAATTATATATAATTATATATATTCTAATTACTAACTCGAATGTAGACATTTTTATGCATATGGTACAACTATATAATTTTTTATTTTATACCCAATTCTTTTACAACTTTTACAATTTAACCCTACAAAATTCCACTTTCAACTTTGTTACCCTATATTTTTCATCTCTAACAAAATTTTCATTTACATTTCGTTCTAAATTTTGAGAGTTACACTTCGTAACGTGCACGTGTGGTTTAACATTGTTATGTCTATTTCTTCCCGTTTAGCGGCCCCGTCGCAACGTGCGGGTGGTCCTAATTCGACTTAGTTATTTTGTTTTTAATTTTTACGTTTCACGTGTATGATTTAATATTTTTACGTCTATTTTTCCTTTCGATTTCATTATTTTCTGTTTCTATTTCTTCTTTAATACGAGTTTTATCCGGTGTTGCTGAACGCTAACGGTGGTGCGGATATTGGTGCTACTTGCCATGATTTTTATGCCCCCCCCCCCCCCCCCCCCCGGCAATGTGGGGGGCTTAATACTAGTTTATGATTATTTTACAACATCAAAGTTTATTATTTGAATAAATTTATTTATATATATTTTATATCTAAAAGTACAAATTTTGAAGGCAAATTAGATTTTAATACTTCAAACTATAATCTATTAGCCGATAATAATCCAAGCTTTGATGTTGTATATATATTTTATACAAGATAAATTGAGACTAAAATAGATACAAATTAAGCATAAAAATTTGAAAATTATATCATTGGGATTATTGTTGGTAATAAAAGTAAAAGTTGAGAGTGTTAACGGTCAAATTGATAGTATGAATTATTATCGGCCATTAGGTAATAGTTTGGATTATTAAAATCCAATTTGTCAATTTTGAAGCAACACTATTTTAATAAAATTCACATTAAAATGTTTAAAAAAAACAAGACCGTGTGTTCCGATAATTTAAAGTAAAATCAAATTCTATGTGAGATTGATTGTAAGAAAAAACTAATAAAATGAAAGCCAATAATAGTGTGACATGTGATATGTGAAGGGGTTGCAACCTAGGTTGCCCATGCAACTAGGTCAGAGGAAAAACTATTTTTATATATATAAATCTCGCGTCGGACCCACTCAAAAATTACAATGTGGGAGGTTTTTTGGCTTAAGGAAATTAAAGAACCGACTACTGACTATGAAGAAATATACAATTCATTAAAAATGCCAACGGCATGAAGATGTTAATTATATGAAATAATTAAATAAAACAATGATGTTAAGGAAGTAATTTACATAAAGGCTCCCTTGGTCACAAAGGGAGATTGGTCATAAAAGAGGATGCTTTCATAATAGTTTATAATAGTTCACTTAGAAAAAAAGCATGCTTTAATTTAGTGGTTTGATTATAATAAGAGTTAGATTAATTATACTAAGAGCTGAGCACTAGTGAAAGAAAGGTAGAGCCAGATTTTAGAAAAAGAAAATAACAATCATAAAAATAGTCAATGATAAATTTTACCATCGCATTCGTCTAATCGGTAAGGTAAAGGATTTTTACGTAAATAATTTTTATGTATTTACTTTATCTTTATGTATCATAATTTCTCACCCGAAGGTACATTTGGTAAATATATTGTTTATTTTTTCTTGTATCTATAATAAGGAAGCTTCAGGACGAAAAAAAGAGTAAGGGTAATTATGTAATATAATCTATCACAAAAAGATAAACAAAAATCTAGAGTAGTTGCTAATTGTTGTATATAGAATATTTCATCCTTATATAGTCATAACACATATGACATGTGTTCGTAAATCTTCTCCATTTTTCCTAAAAAGTTGGTTATGTTTATATAAGTATAACTTGTCTTTTGTAACTATAGGCTACATAAGTATCACCAAACTAAAAAGTGAGTATTTTCTTGATTTCCACTAAAGAAAATCATGTGCAAGTGGCAAAGAAAGTCTTTTGTAAAGTACAAATTTTAAATAGACTCAGGAGATTAATTTGTTATGCTCCCCATGTGCTGCTTATTTACTTTTCCTTTATTAATCTTCCTAAGCTCCTATTAGGAAACCAAAAGATATATAATCCTTTATTAATCCACCTAAGGTACTCACATAGAGTAGCATCACCACAAGAACGTGAGACCGAGTGTATCGGCTCGGCCATTACTGGTCTCATTAGGGTTTGGCGCATAAGATGCCGAGATGTAGTCATTCAACGACTAGTTGAGTCAATATTTTTTAAATGTTCACACTTTAAATATAATTATAACTTAAATATCTTTCTCACATCTCATATTCTACTCACAACTTTTACGTAATCTCTATTCCATTCTTTGTTTCAAAATGGATTTATTATCTTTGACGTCTTCGAATTCATCCGAGGCTAATGAGTTTTTCGTTATTGCAGTTCAAGCCAAGGTCCAATAAAATAGTTCATCAAACGAAAAGTTCAGGCCCGTTAACAACACATGCTCAAATTAACCGGGATTGTGGGGCAACTAACACTCATTCTATAAGGAGTTAAGTTTAATTTTGCTCCCTAAGGTTTGACAAAATTAACTATTTTCATCCAAAAGTTTAAAAGCATCGACTTCAGTCCAAAAGTTTAAAAACATCGACTTCAGTCCAAAAGTTTTATTATTTGTTTTAGTTTCAAACCAAAAGTTTTATATTTTGAATTTAAGTTAAAACAACTAATAAGTTTTTAGACTGAAACTGAAAAAAATTATAAAACTTTTAGAGGTAAATTGATGTTTTAATATTTTAAAAGAAAATGGTTATTTTTATCAAACCTTAGAGAGAAAAATCGAATTTAACTCTTTTATAAGAGACTAACTTTAGTTACCCGTGTATTACACGGAAGTGTGAAGACTTAATTATTAAATAACATAAAAATAAAAATAAAATCAAGTGTGTTATATATTAAATAAGACATAACAACTTTTGATTATAAGGTCACAAATGAGCAAAAACATCCTTGTAAACTACATTTGTAGTAACATTAGTAGGTTTATACTCATTATCTAAAGCTAAAAGTTTCAATCCATCTTTACTCTTAACTTGTGAGAAGATGCCATAAAGCTGATCATGCGTAAAAATAGGCTCTTTCAAGTATAAATAGACACTTGACAGAGATTGACTTAAACTTTTGTTTATTGTCATAGCGAAATACACAGTCAAATAAAACTGTCTTCTTTTGGATTTAAAAGGAATACTTTTGACGAGTTAAATCGTGGGCTAGATATTGAGTGGGTGTGAGGATATTAGTATGAAGAAATTAAGTTTGAATAATATACACTGAAAAATTATGTGCAATAATTAGATCAATTTTGAATTATTTTGACCCTGTAATCAAATATAGAGATATAGTATTGAATCGGGTTGGATCGGGATATAAATATTTATAGTATCTCTGATTAGTTGTTGATTATTATTTATGTAATACTAACTTTAGTAAACCTGTGTATTATACGGGTTGAAAAAATAAAATAAATAAAATAAAATTTTATGAAGTATAAAATGATAATCTAAAATAAGATATTATTAAAATTACATATGAGTAATAACTATCGGTAATAAAATAACGATATCAATTTTTAAACTTTTGTTTTTAAACTTTCTTTCCAAAAAAAGTTAAACATTTTTTTCAAAACAAACCATATTAAAAATGCTATTTTTAATTTTTTTTATTATAACTCCTAATTTTAATTGTTTTTAGTTTATAAAAATTGTTACTTTTTAAAAATACTAATTTTAAAATATTTTATATTTTAAAAAATCTTAGATGTTTTAGAAAATTTTTTTAATTGCATAAAAAATTGTTTTCTAAAACTAACATTAATAAAAAGACATCTTTCTTAATTTATTAAAAAAATTAATCTAAAAAAGAATTAAAATTATTTAATATTTTTTAATTTAGGTAATTATTTAAGATGAGAAAGAGTCGGAAAAAATAAACTTAGGGGTCTAGAAATGTGCCAAGTGTCCCCCTAAGTTACTCTTTTAATATTATATATAGATTATTTTCTAAAGACCTAATGTACATAAACCGTTTAGACGTCATTTTCACATGAGTTGACAACTATTTAAAATTTGTACAAATAATCGACGATATGGAGCGAGAGTTTGAATCTTTTCCCGCAAATGGTGGCTTAATATGTTGACAAGTGATCAACTTGTTTTTTTATTAAACATAAAAGATTACTTGCAATGTTAACCAATCATTAAGAAACTGATCACACTAACTAACCTACGATACATGTTTAGTGAGTACGAGACTGATAAAATCATTGTATATGTGGTTGCATTTTTTACACACACTCAATAACCCATGTTAACATAACCTTAAGTTATTGTAGCTAGGCACTTGCTATTTCACATTGCTTTACGCCTAATTATATCTTATTTTAGGCGTGCTTTTCCATGTGCTAGGGTTTTCATAGAATCTTGAGTAGTAATATCATCACATTGCAAACCAACTGATTGTTTGTTAATCCAACTTTATTTGATTTTTTTAATTGTCAAAAGCTACATTTGATCTTATGTTTATACGAAATTCCACTCTTATAATTATGTTAACATAAGCTTCAATCTCAAAAACAAGAGAATTATTAACAACTATTACGTGGTTCAAGTCTATTTTAAAGAAGGTAAATATTTATGTTTGGAGAGTGATCTTAGATTCCTACTCGCATTAATCTGGATACCAAAGGAGACTACAAGAAAAGAGATTTATGGCGTCTAATGTTTGTTAGTCAGTTGAGTCGACATGTCGCCCCTAAAACCTTTTGCCTTGACATGTCGACATCGATGCATGTCGCCAATAAAGGTCTAAAAAGTCAACACGGTAGATTTACCTTTTAGCGTCGACAATTAGATGCAAAAAATGTTTTAGTGAATTTTGTTTTGAAAATTAAAAATTAAATATAATATAAAAATTAGCTACAGCATCATATCAACTTGTTGACGCGATATACCAATTTAGAAAAAATAAAATAAACTAAATTCTACACCCTATAGTGTTGACACATAGACACAATAGAGTTCCCTCCCATTATTATTATTTTTTCCTGTTTTATACGATGAACAATATATAAATAAACCGTAATATATATTTTACGGTCCAAATGTGCAACCAGCATAATAATTCAAATAAAGTGCCGCCAATACGCTTTAAATATACCACCATATAACAACTCAAAAAACTAAAACTGTAGAATAAAGGATCCCAATAAAAGTAAAACCGCAACACACAATATACCGCCATAACAATTCAAAAACTAATTATCTTCACTTTCCTCGGTTTCACTTTCGTTTTTCCTATTGTTCTGAGCTTGGGGTTTTTCAATTTGATCTTGCATTGCTTTTAATTGTTCTTTAAGAGGTAGGAGATGTTGTTACACTTGTTGTATTTGCTGGTCAAAAGGGTATGCACTTAACACATCAATTGATATGTTATTTCATCTTTCCACCAACACTCCTTGTATGACCACGTCTTCCATCTAAGATGCGATGGAGATAGTGGTGTACAAATCAGGTTTTTTTAAAACTGGTTTGGGGTCCAAACCGAAACCCGTTTGGTCAACCCAAGTCAAAACCGGTTTGGCCCCAAACCAGTTCAGGTTATAAACCGGTTCGTAGAATGAAAACCCCAACTCTATGAAACCGGTTTGGAAACCGGTTCGGGCCCAAACCGGTTTTTTTTTTGTTATTCATAATATAATAATGTTAAGATATGAAAGATATATAATCATATCTATATTAATAAAACTTATACTTAAAGAAAAATAAATTTTTTGTTAACATATAAAAATATATAATCATATGTATATTAATTAAATCAAAAGCAATAAAATAAAAGTTGTGAATATTATTGTTATTAATATTGTTATTAATATCATGGTGGTGGTGGTTGTTCTTATTATTATTGTTGTTGTTACTTGTTGTGATCATTATTGTTATTAATGTCATTATATTGTTTAATATTAAATTATTATATTATACGTTACTTGTTAATCAATATGACTTAACGTCTCAAAGTGAGATATATAGTGAAAGTGAAATATATAATATATAAAACATATAAACAATTTAAACAAAATAGAAGTTCAAATAATAGTTTTTTAAAAACTAAACATTTAGCCTAGTGACTAGTCGTTCTTCGTTCGTTCGTTGCATACTTGTACGTTTATTCATCGCCATCAGAACCAGAGCTATTACGAAGGTACTCATCATATGCCACTTCATCATCGGTCATTCTGGGTGTCAATCCGCTCTCTACCTCGTCCTCGTATAATTCTGCTTCGTATTTAAATTCTCCTTCAAGTGAGCATTTGTCTTGTACTCGTTCCACGGCATCCAAATAATCCTTCAAGAAAATTGACATTTCAACCACTTGGGGAGTGAGTCGAGTTCGTCTTATCGATATAACCCTGCCACTAACAGAAAAAGCAGATTCCGAAGCTACCGTGGAAGCTTGGACGGCTAGTAAATCTTGGGCCGTGGTGGATAGGATGGTAAATTGATCTTTCTTACCTTTCCACAAAGCCAACAAGTCAAAAATTTTAAAATATTATGGAGTCATCGTGGAAAAAAAGTTTGTTTCACCATACCTTCCGAGTTCACTACTCGGAGTGTTACCACATTGACGTTTATTACATTTATCCCTTAAAGTATTATATAAAGCAAACATTGGATCATTTAAACTTTCAGCATGTGCCGCATGCCTCAATGACTCATGGATGTGTGATGTTTCACCATATTTTAATAAATAAACATCGAACATTTTTTCTAATTGTTGGTTAAAACTAGATTTTAAAGTTTGAGCATAAAATGAGTTTTCTTCTTCTAAATCCAAATTAGAAGTAATTTTACCAAGTAAAGTTTCAACCCCCGACAAATTTAAACAAGGGTTTAATGCAGCAGCACATGTAATAACCGGAGGCATTTCTTTAAAATACTTTAAGTTTTTCTTTCATTGGGGGTATCATATCCTAATAAGGTCTACCCCTAAACGATATCTCATTTAATTTTGAAGTCATTAAATAAATTTGGTGAAGTACTAATGGACTTGTTAAATAATAAACTCCAGAAAGACAAGTAGTTGCATTTTTAAAAATTTGAAGCATTTTGCTTATTTCTTCAATAACGGACCAACCCAATAGATGGTAAGTTTTTGTCTTTCCACAACTTACCAAACTATTATGAAAGACTATTAAACTTTCTTTTTGTTCAGTAGCCTTTTCAAACATTTTACAAGTAGAATTTCGTCGTGTAGGTACGTCCCAATTCGGACCTAAACATTTGAAATTTGTGTCTTTACAAAACTTGCGATATCTACTATATTTTTGGTTATTGCTAAAAATATCACGTAACATTCCTTTAAAACCATCTTTCATTGTTTCAATCATTCTTAAACCGTCTTGAACGGCTAAGCTTATGATGTGCGCAACACATCGACTATGAAAAAACACACCGTCACATATTGGTTTATATTTTAATTTTAAATGATCTATCGCAAGCGTGTTCTTTGACGCATTATCAAAAGATATAGAAAATATTTTATTTTCTAATTTATATGTTTTAATAACTTTATCAATAAGATAAAAAATGTTTTGGCCAGTGTGAGGATAATCAAACAATTCAAACGCAATCGTACGTTTCATCATTTGCCACGAATCGGGTTCAACACAATAGGCGGTGACACAAATTTACGAGTCCGGTGAACCGTGAGGAGTCGACCAAACATCACTAGTTAAGTTAACACCGGTTTGTAAATTTTCAAAATAAGATATTAATTCATTTTTAGCTTTCTTCCACATTTTTAAACAATCTCTTCGAAGAGTAGCACGACTTACATTGGTGTCACGTGGTTAGAGAGTCCGTTGAATGAGTCGAGTCAAACGTTCGTTGTCGAAATGCTTGAATGACAAGCTTTCTTGAATTACAAAATGCGTCATTTGCTCCCGAACCGCATCAACGTTATAAGCCCAAACATTTCCTTTGTTTGTCATCGAAGCTTGACCTTGAGACGGTTCATCTTTCAAAGCCTTGCAATATTTAAGCGCAATGTGGTTTTCAATGTTATGTTTTCATCTTTTTTGAAAAACTTATGGTAAAACTTGCAACGAACTTTGTTCGGATCGCCAGCCATTTGACATAAATCGTAATTGCACCATATTTCGGGGTTCCTATTCGTAGAAATGATTGCTACCACCACGTTACTTGAAGACACATCACAACCAACAGATGATTGAGCACTTGATGAAGCCATTTGAGAGAGTTTTGAGAGAGTTTTTTCTAAGAGAAGGAAAGTATTGAGCGTTTTTATGATTTTTGAGAGTAGAGAGCGTTTTAAGTTATTGTGATTCAACCAAAACATCCAATAAATATATATAATAACCTAATGGGGGTATGATGGTAAAAAAACCACAAAAAAGGGTCAAAAAACACTTCAAAAGGCCAAAAATGGCTATAAATCCATTATACAACGGCTAGTTCTGAAAACCGGGTTTGGAAATCGGTTTGGAAACCGGTTTGGGATACTGGTTTGGAAACCGGTTTGAGAACTGGTTTGAGACCGGTTTGAAACCGGACCGGGTTAGAAACCGGACCGGGTTAGAAACCGGTTTGATTATTGGAACCTACAAACCGAACCAAAACCGCCGGGTTAGGCCGGTTCGAAACCGGTTTGGGCCAAACCGGTTTGGGCCCCAAACCGATTTTGGTTTTTTTGTCTCGAACCAGTTTTCAAACTGGTTTCTTTGAACACCTCTAGATAGAAACATTCCAACTCATCAGTTGATGATGAATCCTCATACTCACTTTTTATTCTCTCATACTCTTAGTTGAATTTTTCACTACATATAAAAATATAACAAGGCATTAAATTTATACTAAAATTCAGAGGCGTAAATAATTAACATAACTGCAACAATTTGGATGCTAGTCCAATCCTCATGAATCCGCCATGATCAGCAATCGCATTCGTTCCTCGTTGCTAGACTAAGATCGGACCAAGATGAAGCAAGGAGGTGTCGGCTCTCCTTACATGCATCGAACTCGGTTGAAATGATTAGTATGGGTGTTCAAATTCGGTTATCCGAAAATTTCAAATAGTGAATTCTACCATCCGAATCCGAATCCAAAATTTTGGATTTGGATTTGGATATCCGTTTGGATATCCGAATTCCCAATAAAATTGTATTATTTAGTGAATTTTATAAAAATAAAATAGTTTTTATTGAAATTTTTTCGGATATCCAAAGTTTTTATTAAAATATCCGAAATATTTGAAAATATCAAAAAAATTTAATTAATATATACTATTTTTAAATTTTTATAAATATATTTCGGATATCCGAAATATCCGAAAATTCCCAAAATCATTATCCGAATCCGAAATTTCAGCAAAATTTCGGATATTCGAATTGCGGATTTTCGAACATTCTGAATTCGGTTTAGGATTCAGATATTTTTGAATACCCCTTATATTAATTAGGGTGGGTGGGGTTTCTTGCTTGCAGACGTTTAAACTCATATTAAATATATTCATTAATTCACATCATTCATTGTGTGTCTCTAAAAAAGCAACTTTATTGAAAATTACATTAGCAAACTCGAATGTGTTTACTATTAGTGTTAGCCTAGTTTAATAAGGCCTGTTAAGGCCCGGTTGTTAGAGTCGAGTATGGGTTTTAGCCCAGGTCTGTTTCGTTATGTTTGTCCAGGTCTGTTGGTTGTCCGGGTATTTTGGTTTGTTACGATTGTGTGAGAGTCACCGGATTTGTCTCCGGAGTTTGTTTCTTCCCGTTGTAAGTCTGGCTATATAAGCCTTGTTTTAGCGTTGAATAAAGTGAACGATTATCAATTCTAAACCCTGCTTACTACTTGAATTCATCAAGTGGTATCAGAGCTTATTTCGTTAACCGATCCCGAGTGTTTCTGTGAGGATTGTGAGCTCGATGGCAAACGACGGAGGTTCCCAAGGCCTGATAATTCCCAAGTTTGATGGGGATTATGATTATTGGAGCATGGTGATGGAGAATTTGTTGCGATCGAAGGAGTATTGGAGTGTGATTGAGCCTGGCTTCACTAAACCTAAAGCAGGTGTAGAAATTCCGACTGCTCAACAACAGAAGTTAGAAGCGATGATGTTGATTGATCTCAAAGCATGAAACTTTCTGTTCTACTCCATCGATAAGCAGATTTTGAAGACCATTACCCAGAAGGAGACAGCGAAACAGGTGTGGGACGCTATGAAGATTAAGTACCAGGGCAATGCCAGGGTGAAGCGAGCTCAATTGCAACGTCTGAGACGTGATTACGAGATGTTGGAGATGAAGACTGGAGAATCAGTCAGTGATTATTTTGGCCGGGTCATGTCAATTGCAAATGACATGAGGAATGTTGGTGAAAATATGCCAGATGTTAAGATTGTGGAGAAAATCTTAAGGACTATGACAGAGAACTTCAACTTTGTGGTCTGCACTATTGAAGAATCCAAGGACTTGGACACTCTTTCAGTGGATGAATTGCAGAGCTCTCTTTTGGTGCATGAACAAAAGATTAGACGCAGATCAAATGATGAACAAGCGTTGAAGGTTGAATATGATCAAGGTGCTGGTCGTGGTCGAGGTAGAGGCCGAGGTTTTACTGGTAGAGGAAGGGGCCGGGGACGTGGAAGATTGTTTGATAAGGCTCAGGTGGAATGTTACAAGTGTCATCAATTAGGGCACTTTTAGAATGAGTGTCCTAATAGTGATAAAGCTGTGAATTACGCTGAGTATGAAGACAATGAAGAACTGTTGCTGATGGCATATATGGATATTGAAAGGTATGAACAAGAAACCTTACTTCTTATGGCTTCTGTTGGTGATGATAAATCTCGAAATGAAAGCATATGGTTTCTTGATTCTGCTTGTTCAAACCACATGACCGGCTCCAAAGAATGGTTCACAAACCTGGATGAGATATATAAACAAACCGTGAAGTTAGGCAATGATCTCAGATTGGACGTACAAGGAAAGGGAGATGTACGAGTGATCTTTGAAGGGGTCACACAGGTCATTACCGATGTTTACTTTGTTCCTAAGTTAACCTCTAACCTTGTTAGTGTGGGTCAACTACATGATAAAGGTATGAAGTTCATTATTGAAAAGGGAGTCTGCAAGGGGTATCACTCTAAAAGGGGTCTTATTTTTAGCTCTAACATGTCAAAGAATAGAATGTTTCCTTTGTATGGTTCAAAGCCGCAGAACCTAAATACTTGTATGCAAGTAAGTGAAGATACCAAGAGTCAAATATGGCATAGGAGGTTTGGCCACGTGAGTCACAAAGCCATAAGAACCATGCAGTATCAAAACATGGTGAAGGGTCTACCAGCAAAGGTTGAGAAGACATAAGTTTGTGAAGTGTGTGCAATCGGCAAACAACAAAGGCAAGCCATTCCCAAGAAAAGTGAGTGGCGAGCTACCGAAAAGTTGCAATTAGTTCACACGGATTTGTGTGGGCCTATTTCTCCAGCATCACAAAGTGGAAAGAGGTACTATTTGGTTTTCATTGATGATTTCACGCGAAAAACTTGGATTTATTTCTTGTCTCACAAAGACGAAACATTTGAGTTATTTAAGAAATTTAAAAGTAGCTTGGAAAATGAAACTAGCTTGAAACTCAAATGTTTAAGGAGTGATAGGGGTGGGGAGTTTAACTCCAAAGAGTTTAGAGATTATTATGAAGAGCATGGTATAAAGCGACAGCTTACTACAGCCTACACTCCACAACAAAATGGAGTGGCTGAGCGTAGAAATCGTACTATCATGAATATGGTGCGTTGTTTACTGGCTGAAAAATCCATGCCTAAGATATTTTGGCCAGAAGCGGCTAGGTGGGCTTTCCATATTTTATACAGGTGCATTAGTCGAAGTTTGGATGATCAAGTACCAGAAGAGAGGTGGTCTGGAGAGAAGCCAAGTGTTGAGCACTTAAAGGTCTTTGGTTGTGTAGGATTTGTGCATATTCCTGCCCAATTAAGAACCAAACTGGACAAAAGAAGTCATAAGTGCATCTTTCTTGGTATAAGTCAAGAGTCAAAGGCTTACAGACTCTACGATCCTGCTGCCAAGAAAATTGTCATTAGTCGTGATGTAATTTTTGATGAAGAGGCAGTTTGGAATTGGAATGAAGAATACAATTTGGCTGAAGAACTAATTATGGTTGAAGAGGAACCAGTTGGAGGGCAATTTCACGATGATGAGGAAGGTGGAAACTTGCCTTTGACAGACCAGACAAGTGTTTCACTGGTGAATCCAGGTATGACCTCTCCTGAAAATATAATGGGTGATGTTACTAATCTAGCTACTAGTGTTCCAGCATCCGAAACCAGGGAACAGGATTCAATGCACACTACTAGTTTAAGACCAGAATCTGCTGAGGTGATTCAACAAACACCTCAAGCGGATACTGTCACTAGAACCAGGAAACCACCAGGCTGGCTATGAGATTATCACACAGGAAATTCCCTACAAGAAGAAGAAGAAGAGGCTGATTGTGAAGAAGGGGTGGGATTTGTAATGTTCAGCTCTCTTGAAGATCCCACTTCATACGAAGAAGCCTGCAAAGAAGATAAATGGAACAAGGCAATGGAAATAGAAATTGCTGCAATTGAAAGGAACCTGACTTGGGACTTAGTTGATCCTCCTGCTGATGCAAAACCTTTGGGGGTGAAATGGCTATATAAGACCAAGCTGGATGAACACGGGAAAGTGGACAAATAGAAAGCTAGGCTCGTGGTCAAAGGTTATGCTCAAACTAAGGGGGTTGATTACCATGAGGTATTTGCACCAGTGGCAAGGTGGGATACAATCAGAACTGTGTTGGCGGTTGCAGCTCAAAGGGGATGGAATGTGTACCAGCTAGATGTCAAAAGTGCATTCTTAAATGGAGATCTTAAAGAAACTGTATATGTGGAGCAGCCTCATGGGTTTGTGAAGAAAGGGACAGAATTAAAGGTGTATAAATTAAGGAAAGCACTCTACGGCTTAAAGCAAGCTCCTAGAGCTTGGTACCACCGGATTGAAACTTACTTCAAGAGAGAAGGCTTCAAGAAGAGTAATTTTGACCATACTTTGTTCATAAGAAGGGTATGGAACAAAATTATTGTAGTAAGTCTGTACGTAGATGATCTGATTTATGCAGGAAATGATCAAATGATGTGTGAAGCTTTCAAAAGGTCCATGCAAAATGAGTTTGAAATGACTGATCTGGGACTTATGAAGTATTTTTGGGTGTGGAGGTGCAACAAAACAGCAGAGGCATTACTATTTGTCAAACCAAGTATGCTAAAGAGGTTTTGGAACGCTTCGGAATGTGGAAATCTAATGAGATTCAGATCCCTATGGTGCCTGGAACAATTCTAACCAAGGAAGGATCAGGGGAGGAGTGTGATAGCACTGAGTACAAAAGGCTAGTGGGGAGTCTCATGTATCTAACGGTTACTCGGCCAGACCTTATGTTTGTGGTTAGTAAGCTGTCAAGGTTCATGGCTAAACCAACAGAAGAGCATATGAAAGCTGCAAAGAAGGTTCTCAGGTATGTTCGAGGAACTTACAACTTTGGTTTAAGTTACGCAAGGTACCCGGGGGAAAAGTTGAAGGTATACACGGATAGTGATTACGCTTGAGAAACGAAAGACCGTAGATGTACTTCGGGTTACATGTGTTTATTTAGTGGAGCTGCAATTTGCTGGAGTTCGAGGAAACAAGAAATTGTCACACTATCTTCTACAGAAGCTGAGTATGTTGCAACTACAAATTGCGCGTGTCACTGTGTTTGGCTCAAGGGATTACTTGAAGATATTGGTGAAAATCAGGAGGGTGCCATAACTATACTCTGTGACAACAGTTCTACAATCAAACTTTCAGAGAACCCGGTGATGCATAGGAGAACAAAGCATATAGATGTGCGGTATCACTACATTAGAGATTTGGTGACTGATGAAGTGGTCAAGCTGGAATATTGCACATCAGAAGAAAATTTGGCAGATGGAGTTACAAAACCATTGAAGGCTGAAACCTTTGTGGCAATCAGGGAACTAATTAGAGTTCACAAGATTTAAACAAGATATCTGTGATGTCTTGTTTAAGGGGAGGATTTATTAGTGTTAGCCCAGTTTAATAAGGCCTGTTTAGGCCCGGTTGTTAGAGTCGAGTATGGGTTTTAGCCCAGGTCTGTTTCGTTATGTTTGTCCAGGTCTGTTGGTTGTCCGGGTATTTTGGTTTGTTACGATTGTGTGAGAGTCACCGGATTTGTCTCTGGAGTTTGTTTCTTCCCGTTGTAAGTCTGGCTATATAAGCCTTGTTTTAGCGTTGAATAAAGTGAACGATTATCAATTCTAAACCCTGCTTACTACTTGAATTCATCATTTACAGCTACATAACCGATTGGGTTAAACTGTAGAAACGATTAAATTAGTGACGAAAGACTCGATCACATACAGACATGATCTATTGCATCGATCACAATGGATTTTTAGGGTTAAGCTAACAAGAACTTGATTGCAACGACGATGGTGGTGAATGTTTTAGTATATCTTTCATTCCATGTGAAACCAATAATTGTAATCAACGACTAGATTTGATTAAGAAAGGCTTTCATCGTCTGGACCGGTTTAAAGCAGATGACAAGTTCCTTGGTCATGTTATACGATGGACAAATTGAAACAAGGGATCGGAGGGGTTAAGAGTGACTTTGTCATTTAAAGTTTTTTTTTATAATATTCTAGTTTCTTTCAATAATTTACCAAACAAACATCATACAATTTTTTATCAAAATTAATTCTAATTCCCTTTAAAACATCTCAAGTTTTTCATACACATTACGCTAACCAGATGACCCTAATTCGCTATGATAAGCGTATTTCATTTCACAACCCTAACATGTGTTACTATAATATTTGAACTTTATTACCTAGGAGCCTTCTTACGTTGAGTGGGTGATCCACCGCCGTCCGACAAAAAACAACAAGCCATGTGTTTAAGACAAAGTAGGTTGCAAAGGTAACTCTTCTTCCCCACTTGTAGGTGCCGCCGCTTGTAGGTTTTGATTCTCCTACAAAACTTTGAACACATATATAATTAACTACGTCTTAATATATTATATAAGTGACACTCATGATTCAGTAACATGATCACAGACCAAATGATTAACGTAAAAGATATGTGGAGATCACTTTTATTCTGTGTTGTTATTATAATACCGCTACTAAAGTCAAATGTGCACTTTGAAAGATCCTAATTAAGTAATATATGGAATCTTATGTGAACTTGAATTGTAGTTTTGATTATGAGCTTTTCAAAACTTCCTTTGGGGTATTACTTATTTTCGACTCATTTGAAATAACTTTCGTAAAATTCGTGACCGAATTTTTGTTTTTTGTGACTGATATGCGATCAAAAGTAATTTGCAACTGAATTTTATAGGACGAAATTTGCGACTAGATTGACTATGTTGTTAATTTATGTCCTGTGCTATTTTGATCTTAAATCGGCCGCAAAATTCGTGACAATTTTATCTGGTTGCATGCACAGTTTTATAGTAATGGCTCAAGAATTAATATACTATGAAAACAAAAACAAGTGTATAAATATACGTGTCTAGTTAAAATTATTATATTAGACAATAGTTACTAACTTACAAGGCAAGGTCCACTACAAAAGATGATTTTCTATTTAGTAACTTAATCCCGTAAACAGATTAAACAATAAATCCAAACTATCTAGAGATCGTTACACAAGATCGCGCCTTGCTCGGTTGGCCTTCCTTATTGTAAAATCTAATAAACGGTTAACTCAACTAAACTAAACTGACATAATGTTTATGATCGAGATCTTACAAGAACTAAATAGAAAACAACTAGAAATTAACGAAGTATACATAGCCTTATAGCAATGACTAGAATGAAAAACACTAAGGAGGAGAATTACATGAGGTGTCTAACCATGGAACTCGTGAACAGTTGTACATAGGGAAACAGAGAGAAGTTATAGAGCGTTTCCTGAGAGAGGAATTTAGCATTACAAAAATGAACGAATGCATATTTAGTTTCTCACCAACTCTATCTTTAGTCCCTCAATTTCTTAGCTTACACCCCTTTAGTCCCCGCACAATGCAATACAAAGTAAACCAAACATAAGTATCGAACTTTAACAATTCTGATTAGCAATGATTATTAGCCTACGTGGTTGAGGTAAAATACTCCAATACTTTATTAAAATATGAGAACGTCTTGGGAAGTCTTATTTATGACAAAAGGAGGGTCCAAGTTGGGTCAATGGTTTTTCTCACCTAAGATGGATTTTCTACTGAGGGCGATCTTAAGTTCTGGACTGATGGATACGGACCGGTATACGAGCTTCCGTTCCGGAACATGCCAACCTAGTGTTTCAAGTATCCGTACTCGACTAATAGAGATGATCAGGTGACCGGGCTAGTGACCCGCCAGTGATCCAAGTAGCCATTAAAAAAAGTAAAGTGGTGATGGTGTGATGGTTTAATTATGGTGGTCAAATATGTGGCATCAATGGTGTGATGGTTTCATCTTTCTCCACAGCTCATGTTCGATTCGAGTATGGTGGTTAGATTTGCATACAAACACACGCACACAGTAGAAGCGACGGTGGTGTGATGGTTCAATTATGGTGTCGGATTTATGGCGGATGTGGTGTGGTGGTTTCATCTTTCCCCACAACTTATGTTCGATTCGATTTGTGTGGTTGGATCCGCATATACAAAAAGAGTGGAATTGGTAGAGGTGTGGTGGTTCAAAGTAGCGGCACTAGCTCAAGAAGCTATGACAACAAGGGTGGTGTGGTGGTGATGTTGGTTTGGTGATCTGAAGGTTGGAGACAACGCTAAGGGTGAGGTAAGAGATATAGATGTACATTTCAAAAAAAATAAATTTAGGGCTTTGTTGGATGGCTTCTGGCAGGTAGTGATTTTATCGAAGAGGGAAGTGAGCTGTAATAGTAGAGGGTTTGGCGGAATAGAGTTGTTCGAGTGATGAGTGGTTGTCATGAAGGTGGCTTAGGGGTGTTGCAATTAGGGTGAATCGGCGGCCGAAAAAACAAGGTCGCTGGAAGAGGTGGTGGTAGTTGGCTGGTCACCAGAGATTGTGGTGCTCGACTGGTCATTAGAGATGGGGAAGAGGGAATGTTGAAGACAAAATGGTGTGTCTCACTATTAAATAGCTAGTGTTTATTTATTTAATTTACTTAGATGTAAAATAATCAAAATACCTCTAGACTTAACAGACAAAACTAATAGATAGAGTTAGTGTCGGGAACCAAAATCGTTACGAAAATAAAACCATAAGACATGATATAACAAAAGATTTCGTTTTAGATTACAATGGTTAAATTAACCAAACTACAGTAACCAAAATCAAAATTTACTCACCTCCATTTGAAAATATACATCATTCTCAAAGTGCTTTGTTCCCTCATAAAAAACTAGATTTAAGAAAATCATAATTGCTACATTATTATCACTAAACAATTTTACAGGTAACGATTGGTGTCACTTAAGTTCACTTAGAACCTTAAGCAACCATATTACTTCACAAGACACTACCCATTGCCCCATATTCAGCCTCAGATTAATGAGATACAGTAAATTGTTTTTTACTCTTCCAAAACACCAATGAATTACCAATAAAAATACAATAATAAGTGATATGTCTCCTAGTAGCTAGCCAAACACTTTACACAATTTAAATCCACATAACCTCTTAAACACATGTTAGAAGATAAACAAAACACCCTTTTAAGAACAAACTTAAAATACGATAATAGTGCTAGAGCAACCTTTCAAGTATGCTTAATGTCAAGATGAAGAATATCCGTAGATTTATCATTTTTTTATGTTATGAGGTGTAACATCCCGAGCGTTTGGGTCATATGTAATAGTTAAAATAAAAGAAATATGAACTTTACATTTTGTATATTGTTAAACGAGTAACTAATAAGTGAAATGACTATTCTAAATTTAAAGTTTTAGACAAGTTTTAGTGTCGTAAGAGACCGTTTAAATATATATAAATATAATAATATATTATATTTAAACGTGCTCCATTTTTAACGAAACTTAGGTGGACAAGTTAAGCAGCTGAATTAATTATAATATAATATTATAATAATATAATATGACACTTTAGATGTGAAATTGAAAGAATTGAAGCAAGCAGACGCCTCAACCTTCATCTCACATCGACCAGAAGAACAAAAGAGAGCATTCAGAAGCCATTATAAATAGAGACCGTATAGGTTAAGTTTAGATTATAAGTTTTCTTGGAAACGCTCTATTATAAAGAGAATTCCAGGTAATCGATACCCCATTGGGTATTGTTATTAGTCGTTTTTGGAGCTCCGGTAGGAGCGCAAGTAGGGAGACTCTACATCAGATTGCCGTAGATAGTTTTAAGGTATGTTCTCGTTTAAGTTTATGTCAAGTTCATTAGTATTTATTTAGATTATTATTAGTATTAGAAGTGGTTTTAGTATTATTAGTATTATTATTTTTAGGTGTTAGGGTTATTGTTAGGAGTGGGTATTGGGTAGCCTAGCCTTAGTTAGGCATGGACTGATCACCCATGCTTAAACAAGGTAGCGTAAACCAATATCCAATCATTACAATAACTAGTTAGTTGTATCATTACCTAACCTAGGATTACTTGAACTGTATCAGGACTTAGAGATATTACCAGATTATATTAGAAAAGGTTATCAACTGTTGGGTAACTTCTAAACAGGTGAGTTCCTCTGAACTGTTTTCCTAAAACGGGATGTGATGTTCTGATAACTGGTAATAATTGAAGAATTGACTATCAATAGCATCTGTGATATGTGGCAATACTTGATAGGATGCTTGAGGGCTGCTTGTATGATTCTGCTTTAGCCAGTGGAGTTTGTATACATAGCCTGGTTATGTGAATTTATACTGTGCTTACTCTGTCTGTTCCTATCTGTTTGTCATGGTTGTATCTGCTTGATGCAATAGTCAATATTAATATGTTTTGAATTTTAAAGAATACTATGTTCATAAACTCACAAGCTTTAAGCTGAGTCCCAAATGTTTTATTTTATGGACACACATCCTAGGTGTCAGGTGATTACAAGAGATTATGGACTAAGCTCATGAGGAAATAAAGGACTAAAGTGTTGCCAAGGATTTGGATCTATTCTATAGTTAAGTTGATGTAATATTAGTATTGTATTTGAAGACAGATGTATAATACGTTAAAATTTATAATCATTGTTTGACTTCCGCTATGTATTCTCTGATTACTATGTGTTCTGTATATCCAATACGTAACGCTCCCTAGGGTGTGCCTTGGGAGGTGGGTGTTACAAGTTGGTATCAGAGCCATAGTTTAAATGAACTAGGTACAAAGATAGTATCTAGACTTAAACTAGGGAAGATGCTTTAAGATAAGTAGATTATCTACTTAGGGTAACGGGGTTTGGGTAAAACATGAAGGATAATGGCTAGAACATTGTAAGTGCAATAGATAAGCAATGACACCTGGCCACTGTTATTTCTTGTCTATCAGTACTATTATGTTCTAGATCATAATCCATCATGTGAATACTAATTCCCTGCTCCCTCATGTAGGTGTTCACTATGACAAGAGGAGGAAGTACTCATGGTAGGGGTCGTGGTAGACCTCCTAGTAGTAGAAGACAAATCATGTCATCTGCGAATGATAATCATGAAAATCTTCATAATACTGAATTCGAGGAGCAACAATTTGCTGGACCGTAATTCCAAGCGGCTGTAGCTGGCGTAATTAAAGATGCTTTGCCAACCATTATAGTCGAGGTTATGAATACCTCTAGGAGGTACATGAGCAATGATAGTAATGGACAAGATGATCATATCTATAACACCAATGGTAATGGAGATGCTCCTATGAGAACTGAACCTAAGCAAGGTTGTTCTTACAAAGCTTTCAAGGGATGTGAACCTCCACTATTTGACGGGAAAAGAGATTCCATGGCTACCTTTCAGTGGATGCATGAGATTGAAGCTGTTATTGAAATTAATGGATGCACAGCCACGCAAGCTGTCATGTATGCCACTCACTCATTCAGGTCTGAGGCATTGTTTTGGTGGGACAATGTTAAACAAGCTAAAGGACCTGGAATTGTTACCGCTTTGACCTGGAATGAACTAAAGGAGCTTATGATGGAAAAGTTTTGTCCTGAAGTTGAAAGAGACAAAATTGAAAGAGAATTCTTACAACTACAGGCCGGGACGATGACACATCGTCAGTACATGACCAAGTTTGATGAGATGGCTCGACTTCTTCCTGAGCATGTAACACCTGAAGCAAAGTGCATAAAAAGATACGTGCAAGGGTTAGCTCTTCATATTCGACAGTTAGTTAAGATGTCTGCCCCCAAAACCTATGAATATGCAATTGCATTAAGTGCCATTGCATAAGAAGAAGAAGGCATAATGACTGAAAACAACAAAAGAAAGAGAAATGATGATGGAAACCAGATGCCAAGAAAGGACAGAAAGATCACACGAAATGAAGGGAACCGTATCAACAAACCATGGAGGAACGATAAAAGTGAGTCTTGGAGAAAGTATCAAGATTCCAAATGTCTTAAATGTCCAATGGGTGATCATTCACGAAAGAACTGCCCAAAAATTAGATGTTTCAATTGTTAGGAGTATGAACATTTCCGAAGTGATTGCAAGAACCCTCCACACACACAATCTCTGGAGAATCAAAACAACTCCAAGGGCCGAGTGTATGTGTTAAAAGAAGCTGGGGATGAAACTATAGCTGGTACGTTTCTCATTAAGAACATATATGCTAGAGTTTTATTTAATAGGGGCGCAAATAGAAGTTTCATTTCAACTGCCTTAGTACCTTATTTGAACTTAGTACCACAAACTCTAGATTGTGCATATATTGTAGAAACTGCCAGTGGTGAGCAGGATAAGATAAGTAAGATTTTTAAGGATTGTGTTATTACCCTAGTTAACACTAAATTCTCTGTAAATTTAATGCCGACCATTCTAAGTGAATATGATATCATTCTTGGGATGGATTGGTTGAATAAATATTGTGCTCGTCTCGACTGTGAACATAAGATGATAACGGTACGTAAGCCAAATGGGGAAAAGCTACTAGTTCATGGAAGTGATGGAAATCCCAAGACCAATATCATCTCAGCAGTGAAGGCAATGAAATGTATTCAAAAAGGATGCATAGCCTTACTTTTGTGCATGATAGATGCTAAAAAGGAAATGCAAATCAATGAAATCCCTGTGGTATGCAACTTCCCAGACGTGTTTCCGGAAGATTTACCAGGACTTCCACCTGATCGTCAGATAGAATTTCGTATTGATTTAGTACATGGTGCTAAACCAATCGCGAAGACTCCTTATCGTCTAGCCCCTTCAGAGATGAAAGAACTTATGAAGCAAATTGACGAACTCTTAGAAAAAGGGTTTATTAGATCGAGTTCCTCACCTTGGAGAGCGCCAGTATTATTCGTCAAAAAGAAGGATGGTTCAATGCGTATGTGCATTGATTATCGAGAATTAAACAAGTTAACTATCACGAACAAGTATCCTTTACCAAGAATAGATGATTTATTTGATCAACTTCAAGGAGCCAACTACTTTTCAAAAATTGATCTTCGATCAGGTTATCATCAGTTGAAAGTACGCAAGGAAGACATTCCCAAGACCGCATTCAGGACGCGTTATGGACATTACGAATTTTTGGTTATGTCTTTTGGACTAACCAATGCCCCGACAGCATTTATGGATCTGATGAATAGAGTTTGCAAACCATACTTGGATAAGTTTGTCATTGTCTTTATTGATGACATACTTATTTATTCTAAGAACCAAGATGATCATGCCAGACATTTGAAAATGGTTCTAGAAACCCTTCGACAAAAAACGCTTTATGCAAAATTCTCTAAATGTGACTTCTGGAAAAGAGAAGTTCAATTCCTCGGTCACGTGATAAATGAGAAGGGAATACAAGTAGATCCAACCAAGATAGAAGCTGTGATGAAATGGGAATCACCAAAGAATCCTAGTGAGATTAGGAGCTTTTTGGGATTAGTTGGATATTACCGAAGGTTTATTCAAGACTTCTCTAAGATTGCTACCCCTTTAACATCTTTGACTCGAAAGAATGTAAAATTTGACTGGGGACCAAAGCAGGAAGAAGCTTTCAACCTTCTAAAACAAAAGCTTAGCAGTGCTCCCATGCTTGCATTACCAGATGGTAATGAAGACTTTGCAATATACTGTGATGCCTCATATAATGGTTTAGGTTGTGTGTTGATGCAACGAAATAAGGTTATAGCCTATGCATCACCACAACTAAAAGTTCATGAAAAGAACTATACTACGCACGACCTTGAATTGGGTGCCATAGTGTTTTCCTTAAAGATTTGGCGACACTACTTGTATGGTACTAAGTGTGTAATCTACTCAGATCATAAGAGCTTACAACACATCTTTAATCAAAAGATGTTAAACATGAGGAAAAGAAGGTGGATGGAACTTCTTAATGATTACGATTGTGAAATCAAGTACCATCCAGGAAAGGCTAATGTAGTTGCGGACGCTCTCAGTCGGAAAGAAAAAGTTAAACCAATTAGGGTAAAAGCATTAAAGATAGATGTCAAGCTTGATTGGAAAGACCAAATCAAGAATGCTCAAACTAAAGTTTTGAAAGATGAGAATATTTAGGCTGAAAGAATGAGGGTAACAAAAAATTACTGACTCAAGGAACGGATGGAATCCTACGATTTGGTCAGAGAATTTGGATCCTAAAATTTGGAAGTATTCAGGGCAAAGTATTGGATGAAGCCCACAAGTTCAAATACACAATGCATCCCGGAGCAAGCAAAATGTATAAAGATATTCGAAATCACTACTGGTGGCCTAATATGAAAAGATCTATAGCCCAATACGTTGAAAAATGCTTAACATGTCTACAAGTTAAGATTAAACATCAAAAACCAGCCGGCCAGTTACGACAATTGGAGTTGCCAGTATGGAAATGGGATTGAGTGACGATGGATTTTGTCACAAAACTTCCAAGAACACGAAAAGGATATAATGCTATATGGGTCGTGGTTGATAGGCTAACCAAGTCAGCATATTTTCTACCCATAAGTGAGAGTTATCCAATAGAAAAACTTGCCAAGATATATATTGATAAAACAGTAAGTAAACATGGAGTGTCTTTATCCATTATCTCTGATAGGGATAGCCGATTTACATCCAGATTCTGGACAAGTTTCCAAAAGGAATTAGGAACCAAAATCAGTTTAAGCACTGCATATCATCCTCAAACTGATGGTCAGAGCGAGAGAACAAATCAAACCTTGGAAGACATGTTGCGTGCTTGCGTGATTGATTTTGGAGGTAGCTGGGAAGATCATTTGCCTTTGATCGAATTTTCTTATAACAACAACTACCATTCCAGCATTAAAGCTGCACCGTTTGAAGCATTATATGGAAGAAAGTGTAGAACTCTCATTTGTTGGACAGAAATAGGGGATGATCAGTTGACTAAAACCGAAATTATTCTTGAGACAACTGAGAAAATCCAACAAATAAGACAACAACTAAAGGCTGCTCAAGATAGACAAAAGAGTTATGCTGATAACAGAAGGAGGCCTTTAGAATTTCAAGAAGGAGACTATGTAATGCTAAAAGTCTCACCTTGGAAAGGAGTGATGAGATTTGGTAAACGGGGAAAGTTAAGTCCCAGATATATTGGACCGTTCAAAATAATCGCAAGAATCGTTACAGTTGCATACAGGCTAGAATTACCAGAAACCTTAAGAGGTATTCATGATACATTTCATATATCAAACCTAAGGAAATGTTTGGCAGATCCAACACAAGCAGTGTCATTGGAGGACGTGCAAGTGGATAAGAAACTAAACATCACAGAAAGACCGTTAAAGATTCTCGATTTTCAAGAGCGTAAACTAAGAAAGAAGATAATTCCATTAGTATTAGTTCAGTGGCAAGGTCAGAAAGGACCCGAAAAGACTTGGGAATTAGCAGAAGAAATGAAAGCCAAATATCCTAAATTATTTGAGTAGCCTTCGAATTTCGAGGATGAAATTCTTTTAAGGGGAGGAGAATGTAACATTCCGAGCGTTTGGGTCATATGTAATAGTTAAAATAAAAGAAATGTGAACTTTACATTTTGTATATTGTCAAACGAGTAACTAATGAGTGAAATGACTATTCTAAATTTAAAGTTTTAGACGAGTTTTAGTGTCGTAAGAGACTGTTTAAATATATATAAATATAATAATATATTATATTTAAACTTGCTCCGTTTTTAACGAAACTTAGGTGGACTCGTAGAGAAAAATAAGCTCGTCTCAACGGCATATTCAAAATTTTATAGATCCTTATATTTTAAAAGTTATAAGAGAAAAACAAGTTAAGCAACTGAATTAATTATAATATAATATTATAATAATATAATATGACACTTTAGATGTGAAATTGAAAGAATTTAAACAAGCAGACGCCTCAACCTCCATCCCACATCGACCAGAAGAACAAAAGAGAGCATTCAGAAGCCATTATAAATAGAGACCGTATAGGTTAAGTTTAGATTATAAGTTTTCTTGGAAACGCTCTGTTATAAAGAGAATTCCAGGTAATCGATACCCCATTGGGTATTGTTATTAGTCGTTTTTGGAGCTCCGGTAGGAGCACGAGTAGGGAGACTCTACATCAGATTGCCGTAGATAGTTTTAAGGTATGTTCTCGTTTAAGTTTATGTCAAGTTCATTAGTATTTATTTAGATTATTATTAGTATTAGAAGTGGTTTTAGTATTATTAGTATTATTATTTTTAGGTGTTAGGGTTATTGTTAGGAGTGGGTATTGGGTAGCCTAGCCTTAGTTAGGCATGGACTGATCACCCATGCTTAAACAAGGTAGCGTAAACCAATATCCAATCATTACAATAACTAGTTAGTTGTATCATTACCTAACCTAGGATTACTTGAACTGTATCAGGACTTAGAGATATTACCAGATTATATTAGGAAAGGTTATCAACTGTTGGGCAACTTCTAAACAGGTGAGTTCCTCTAAACTGTTTTCCTAAAACGGGATGTGATGTTCTGATAACTGGTAATAATTGAAGAATTGACTATCAATAGCATCTGTGATATGTGGCAATGCTTGATAGGATGCTTGAGGGCTGCTTGTATGATTCTGCTTTAGCCAGTGGAGTTTGTATACATAGCATGGTTATGTGAATTTATACTGTGCGTACTCTATCTGTTCCTATCTATTTGCCATGGTTATATCTGCTTGATGCAATAGTCAATATTAATATGTTTTGAATTTTGAAGAATACTATGTTCATGAACTCACAAGCTTTATGCTGAGTCCCAAATGTTTTATTTTATGGACACACATCCTAGGTGTCAGGTGATTACAAAAATAAGAGATTATGGACTAAGCTCATGAGGAAATAAAGGACTAAAGTGTTGTCGAGGATTTGGATCTATTCTATAGTTAAGTTGATGTAATATTAGTATTGTATTAGAAGACAGATGTATAATACGTTATAATTTATAATCATTGTTTGACTTCCGCTATGTATTCTCTGATTACTATGTGTTCTGTATATCCCGATACGTAACACTCCCTAGGGTGTTCCTTGGGAGGTGGGTGTTACATGAGGATCCCTTTATGCGTTGATGGCAAATTGTAGAAAGAGAAATTCTCTGTCTTGTGCTTAAGCATATGCTTAAAGTTCCTTCAACTAGGATAAAAAGATGATTCATTCATCTTCATGTCATGTGTTAAACTGCTTGGGATACGTAGTATCACATTGTACTGATTCATTATAGGTATTGAATCAATCACTTTTTAGTTTGTAAAATAACTAACAAGAAACATCCTGTAAGAACCATCCTCTCTCATATATTTTGATTCAAGAGAATCTCATAACGAGGAAATACATAGAACATAAGTAAAACTATAAATTTCAGTTGACTTTTGAGAGTTTTCACATTTTATTTATAATACTTGAACTAACATAGTACTTCATGAAAAATAGTTACTATAAGTGGCGGAGCTTAAACACTCTCGTAGGGGGGCAGGGGTCAAATTAATTTTTTTCAGGGGGGCGAACTCGATATTTATATAAAAATTTACATTACCGGACCAAAAAATTACACTAATGGACTAAATTTTTAACACTACTGATGAAAAAAAGAGGGGGGCTGACGCTAGAGGTGTACAAACCGGTTTTTGAGACCAAACCTGTTCGGTTTCAAACCGGTCCGGTTTGAACCGGTTTATTTTCAACCGGTTTGAACTCCAAACTGGTTCGGTTCCTAAACCGGTTTCAGGGCTAGGATATTCAAACCTATCGAACCGGTCCGGGTTTTCAATTTTTTAAAAATTTAAATTTTCACTCAGTTTTCAAAAGCCCAAACAGTGCTCATGCGGCCAAACAAAGCATGTGCCCAAACAGTGCTCATTGATGTAAGGGGTTTGGAATGATGTTTATCATGGTTAAATGGCTAACTTTAAGGTATCTAATGTGCTTAATTATAAGAGATCGTGTTGAATAAGTTAACTACGATGATTTGATGTTTTGTAGGTTAAACGCAATCATTTGATGTGTTTTGAAGAATGAACATGGAAGCTAAATGAAGATCATGATAGATGAGATGATAGAGAATTCAATTACGATAACGTGGCCGCAAACGGGGAGGAAAACGAAATCCGAACGAAGAAGTTATGAAGAAAACAAGAATCAGAAAAAGCTCCCTAGCGTAACCTACGGTGGAAACAGGTCCTACGGTATAAGCCTCTAGAGTAACTTACGGTGGAAACATGACCTACGGTTCATCAGTTAAAAAATTGAGCAGAAAGCCTCTAGCGTAACCTACGATGTTCAAGTGACCTACGGTACGTGATGCGCTGAAATCACTTATAAAACGGAAAAATTAGGTTTTCAGGTCTATCTTTCATTCCAAGCCGTCCCCAAACCCTAGGAACGACCCCAAGTGATCCAAAAGGCTCCCAGAGGTGATTTCAAGTATCAAGATCTTGTTTTTATCATTCGGTTTGAATCTTTAACGTTAGATACAATGTTTACATTCGATTTTGATTCGTTTTTCGATTCCATGTCTGGCTAAGCCACCCGTGATCTTCTCCGGGTGTTAGGGTTTACACTATGACTTGTTCTTGATGGTTTTGGTTGAGTTAATGTTTGAACATGGTAATTTAAGCCGAGTAACATTATTTATTGTTTAGAGATTCTAAAATACGTGTGTTACTTTCAATTCAATTGTTCCTGTTTGATTGTTTTAGATTTCTTTTCATCTGGAAACATCAATTTTGGATGGGGTTGGGTAATACAAACGTAGGATATGATTCGAGTAGTTCATTAACAACAGTCTCATTCAATCTATTGTCTTTAACCAAATCAACCTGGTTATGTCTATGTGACCACTTTTAACTATCAAAGCAAGTCTAAGTTATAAACCTAAACCTGGAGAGGATTACTCTTTCCCATCATTGTTTACAATCAATTTCACTTTTCAACTTCAATTACTTTTTGCAATTTAGTTAATTTACAAGTATTTTCAATAAAGCTTTCAACTTTACGAATTGAACCACACTTTCCACATATTCCCTGTGGAACGACCCGACTTACCCTAGCTATCTTAGGTGAAGTTTGGACCGTTATAAATTGTTTTTGATTAGGCCTGACAACCCGCATCAAAATGGCGCCGTTGCCGGGGAATTAGTGCGTAAAGTGTTTCGTTTGATTTTTAGTTTCTTTTGCTTATTTTATTTATTATCTTTTCTTTGTTACGCTAGGTGTGCTTGTGTGTGCAGGTGACAGCTCCGTGCATGCATACCCGGTACGCAAGGAACAAATCTCCGTTAGTGTTTTATCCCAAAATTGAGAAGACCGCTCGAAGAAATCGAGCACAATCCAGAACAAAAACTCAATCAACAAGTGTAGTCAAAGAGTGTAAGATGGAAAACTCACCACCACCATTTAACCAAAATCCACCTAATGACCAACCGCCAAATCCACCACAAAACCAACCGCCACCAAACCAACCCAATGACCCATTATCATATCTGAATTTACAACCACAAAACAACCCACAAAGACAAAATCCACTTGCTCAAAACCAGCTACCTCAGAGACAAAATCCCTATCCTCAAACAAGACAGAACCCCTACCAACAAGAACCTCTTAGACAGAATCCGAGACAACAAAGGGGGTTTAACAGGTTCGAAGATGAAGAAGAGAGATTTGAGAGGTTGAGTATCCATACTTGGGATGATGAGGTGGATGGACAGGATGATGGCTATGAAAATGAATATGATGATAAGGAGATTCAATACAATGAACCCAATAACAACCAAGGCCGATACAGACAGAATGAACGACCAAGGCAGCAAAGGAAAGATCAAGGCCTAGGTCAAGGTAGAAGGCAAGAATTTCCTCGGGTGAATCAAAATCCCGGGCTTCAACCTTACCAAGATATCATTCAAGGGGTTGACAGCCATTTTCGTCCCACCATAGCTGAAGCGGCATCACCCATAGTTAGACCACAAGTTAGAGGGAGGTCATTCGAGATTAGATCTAACAGTCTGACTATTCTCCTAGAATTTCATGGGTTGTCTAAGGAAGAACCTTATTTACATCTGAATGAGTTTAGTGCCATCTGTGAGACCATTGGGGCACAAGGCTTTACACCAGAGGAAGTGATGTTGGTCTTATTCCAATTTACATTGAAAGGAAATGCGAAAAAGTGGTTCCACTCACTACCTGCAGCTAGCATTTATACCTGGGAACAAATGCAGCAAGCCTTTTTAGAGGAGTATTATACCCCGCAGAAGACTAGTGAGGCCAGAACCGCCATTCGGACTTTCAGTCAACAACAAGACGAGCCGTTTCATGAGGCTTGGACAAGGTTCAAGGAGTTGTTAAGAACCTGTCCACATCACGACATTCCCCAATGGGAACTGATTTCCTCTTTTTATGATGGGTTGTCTGCTGAAGATGTGCGAGATGTAAACTCAACAAGTGCAGGAATGTTCATGACAAATACCGAAGATGATGACTGGGAGTTACTAGAACGGATGAGTATACATTCAAAAAGACAAGCTCAGTCTCGTAGAAAATCGAGGAATGCAGTTGATGATTCGGATAGGAGGGCTTCAAGGTTGGGTCAGTCGGCAGGTAAGGCTGCAGTGAAGGCCACAAGCTCTTTTATTATATGCCAGGGATGTGGTGAAGCTGGACATACTACTAGAGATTGTCTAGAGTTTGATGAGGGAATGGAAGAAGTGAGTTATGTACAGGGTGATAGGCGGCCATACAACAACACCAATACTAACACCTATCATCCCGGTCTGAGGAATCACCCAAACCTCAGATATGGTAACCCTGACAATCAGTTGAACCCAAACTTTCAAGGTAATTCACATCCACAATACCAGAACAGATCAATGGGTCAAGGTGGTCAGTTCAACCAGGGGAACTATAACAGGGGTGGTCAGAGGAATTACCAGAATAACCAAGACCATGGTGGATCGGGAGGAAATGCAGAGCCAACAAAAAAGGAAACTTTGGGGGGGTGTTTTGCATATTCTTCAAACTCATTTTTTTTCCTTCAATAACAATCCTACATCAGATCAAAACCTACTTTCCATAACTTTTCTTCTTCTTCTTCACCCAATTCTCTCAAGAACAATAACAAACCAAACCCTACCTCTTTTAAATCCTAACCAAATCACATGAGTGTCGGGTCTATCTCACTTAATTTTTTGAGAGGAACAAGAATCCACTGGTAGTTTCTTCAGATTCGTGATCGTTGGGTGTAGATCTAAGGGAAAGTGAATAACCCTAAGTTCAAAGTTGGTTTTTTTTTACCTTCGGGGTGGTTTTCTTGCAATTGAAGTTCATATTAACATCTCTAAACCACAAAGGTATGTTCTTTACCACCACATTGTACGAGTTTATCAATTATGGAACTTTGGTATATGGGTTCACAATATGGTTATCCTAGTTGGGTTAGGGGTGATAAACGTGGTTAAGTGTTGGTTTGTATATGTTTTAGAGGAATAGACGATATATATGCTCGTAGTGGTGATTATTGAACACATGACGATGGATGTAACATATGCTAGTAACTAGATGCGTGATACAAGTGGTTGATAAATTTTTGTTTTTAGATTAACGGTTTTGTATATATATATATATATATATATATATATATATATATATATATATATATATATATATATATATATAATAAATAAATAAAATAAAGAAGGAAAATGAGAGAGTGTTAACTACTTGAACATGTTTGATAAATGGCAATTTAAAAGAAATCACCACTAGAGATTCGGGGGATTTATGACATGTCATGGAACAAGTGTGGGGATGGATGCTTCATCCACACTGTGCTTACTAGTGAATTATGACTAACTTGAATTGTTTGGTGGTTCATTACTCTGTGTGTGTAGATGGGAAGATCCGGAAAGGAACCAGCGGGACCTTCAAAAAAGGCAAAGAAAGCAAACCCGCCATTGGTAATAAGGGAGGAACCGATGCCACAACGAGAGGAAGAAATATTAGAAGATGTACCCAAATGGAAAGGGGGGCCATTGAGCAAATTTCCCCCTAGATTTCAACCAATATTATGGGAGGAAAAGATGTCCGGAATGAGAGATCGAAAAGAAGCCTATTTAGTGGAAAGGGAAGTGCTCGAAGCCTTGTTTTCCCATCATAGAGTACATGAAAGATTTGCATCATTGGGGTGGCAAGCTGTGTTGAAGTGTTATGACCAGGAGGAAGACAAACTATTTGCACCCGCCATTGATGAATGGGTAAGTACACTCCAATTAGAGGGAACCAGGAATATACAACAAATGAAGCTGGTGGGTCATTGCCAAGGTCAGAAAGTTACAATGTCTATTACCAATCTGAAAAAACTAGCACCCTTTGATTCACTACCCATCAGCCAGTATGAATTCCCCTCTGAAGATAACCTTTGGAATAGACCGGATAATAGTGCACGTTGGGAACTGATGAAAGATACACTCTTTAAGCCCGGCAAAACTAGCACAATGAAGAGGGTGGACTTGAAGAAGGAGGCAAGGTTGATCCAAACTATTGTAACTCAGAATGTGATGCCTCGAAGGGGGGATAAAGACTCGGTTAGGTATTGTGATGTACCTGTTCTATACTCCATCATGACAGGAGACCACAAGATCTCATTCTGCTATTTGGCCATGATGAACATTTGGCTTGCTCGTATCATAAAGGGTAAGCAGATTATCCCTCACTGTAGGTTGATTCAAGCTTTGTTCAAATATTTTAAGGTAATAGATCATTCGATATTCGAAAGGCCAACCAATTACATTGTCAAGGATTTGGAACCATTCAACGTAATCCTTATGGCGCGGGTAGGTTGGGAATGGAGTTGTAGTGATCGATATGCAAGGTGGAAACACAAGAATGGAGAGAAGATTAAAGTGAAAAGGTTAGATGCCACACCACTGGCACCAGGTGTGTAAGTGAAAATGAGAGTGAAGATAGTGTAGCAGGTGATGATTTGAATGACCCACCTGAGGAAGGGCCAATTACGAGGCCCCCTTACCCGATGCCTAACGACATGTGGAACCGGGTTCAAGACTGTAGGCCGGAGGGGTTTGATCAATGGCCGAGTTACAATCAGAACAATTGGGATCTACAACAGCATATCAGGTTGCAAGCTGCAGATGATGCCCAGGCGGTATTAGCAAATCAAAATCATTAGAACCGTATCAACCTAATTCATCAGGAAATTCAAGTCAACAATAATTAGGAGTCCTACCAGCAGATTGGATATCATGATGCTTATCATCGAGGGGAGCCATTTGTTCAGGCACCACCACCGGTCAACTACCTCACTCTCCCACCATATGATGGACGGGAGAGGCTGACGAGACCCGAGTGGCACCATTCGGAGTGGATCGATCCGATACAATTCCAACAACAACAGCTCGAGATGCAGCAGCTCCAGCAGCAACAACAGCATGGAGAAGGAAGCAGTAGTGGCGCACAAGGGGGTGCATTCTAGTTTAGTGAATGGAGGGAAGAGCTGAGCAACATATTTGGACCGTGTCAGTCACGGTACTTTGGGGGCAATCGCTGATCGTGATTGTCCTGATCGATCAGGTCCAATTGCTCCAATTTAAACTAGGTTATTTTATGTGTTTGAGTGTTTATTTATTTATGTTTTGGGTGGTCGAGAGAACAATGGAACAATATGGGGGGTTGGGTGGTGTTTGATGTTTGATGTCTGAACTCTTTATGTTATGTTTTTAGAAAATAAGTAGCTTGTTCATATTTTACTTTTGTCTTTCGTCGTGAGTCAAGTCAACGAACCTTGATAATGCTGGTGGGGAAGTCTAAATGAGATTGAAGAGGTTGAAAATTGTTTTTTTAAACACCCATACATTAGGGACAATGTATCCCAAGTGTGGGGATGAGGGAACCATAAGTAGACACATTTTGGAGAAATGGAAATTTAGACAAAATTAAATTTAAAAATTAAAAAAAAAATTCTCTAAAATATTAATCTTTGGTTAAGGTTCTTAGTCATGGTTGATTCCCTAAATGTTTAAACCCGGTTGGTTTGTGGAAGTTGGAAAGGGAACACCTAACTAAGGGTGGCAAACTTTAGGTGTAGTAAACTTGCACATGTCACGTCGGTAACCCGAACACATCGTTTTCATATGTGAGAAGCCTATTCTTTGATAGTGTTAGATATATTTGCTTGTTTGAGTGTGCAGTGATGTTCTCTAGTGGTAGAACTTGTGGGGCGCGTGCAACTTGAGACTCGAGACTGGGATTCACATCGAAGTGATTGAGGCATTAGGATCAATCGTAGAATAACCCCATAGGACCCACCGACCCTACATCTATCTCCTAGTAGCCAAGTTTGTGCCTTTCCCCTATTCATTTGTTTAACCAAAATTGTTGACTCAGTAGCCTTTTGTTTAGCCTATTCCTTTGTTTACCTATGTGATGGAACTTGAATTAATTGGTGGTAGTTATAGTGCTAAGTTTGATCTGACTTCATGCTTGGAAGTTGTGAAAAAAAAAACAAAAAAAAAAAAAACCAAAACAAAACAAAAATAGTAAAGAAAAAAAAAATGAAAAGAAAGGAAAATTTTGTCAAAATAGTTAAGTTTGAAAGACTGAAGTATGAGACAAGAAAAAGACTGTGCTTTTAAGTATGTGCTAATTAACTCAAGGTTCTCATCACTCTAGTCACTTATTCACCAAATACTCCCTACCCGAACCTAAGCCTAACATTGCAGCCTTTGAAAAGCCCTCATGATTGGTGTGGTATCTTGTGTTAGTGGGTGGAGGGGTGATTGTTTTACAAGCCTATACTCACTAGTTTGCATTATTGTTGAGTGTTCATAAATTACCGGCACACCTTTTGCCGAGTTCAGAAATTAAACTGAGTAGAGAGTTTCATTGTGAGGGGTGTGACATGTGCAAGAGAGCCATTTAGAGTTTCAGAGTTTTAGTTAGGCAATCCAACGGGTTAGAGGTTGTGTGGTTGTAAACGGGGTCATGATTATCAAGTTTGGGAATCGGGTATGATTTTGAACCTTGGGTGATGGTTAGTATTTGTGTGTCTTATTTGAAAAAGTTTTGACCCGAATTGTTGAGTTTTCAAAAGCAACCTCACTTGAGGGCAAGTGAGAAACAAGTGTGGGGATGTGATGTAAGGGGTTTAGAATGATGTTTATCATGGTTAAATGGCTAACTTTAAGGTATCTAATGTGCTTAATTATAAGAGTTCGGGTTGAATAAGTTAACTACGATGATTTGATGTTTTGTAGGTTAAACGCAATCATTTGATGTGTTTTGAAGAATGCACATGGAAGCTAAATAAAGATCATGATAGATGAGATGATAGAGAATTCAATTACGAGAACGTGGCCACAAACGGGGAGGAAAACGGAATCCGAACGAAGAAGTTATGAAGAAAACAAGAATCAGAAAAAGCTCCCTAGCGTAACCTACGGTGGAAACAGGTCCTACGGTATAAGCCTCTAGAGTAACTTACGGTGGAAACATGACCTACGGTTCATCAGTTAAAAAATTGAGCAGAAAGCCTCTAGCGTAACCTACGTTGTTCAAGTGACCTACGGTACGTGATGCGCTGAAATCACTTATAAGTCGGAAAAATTAGGTTTTCAGGTCTATCTTTCATTCCAAGCCGTCCCCAAGCCCTAGGAACGACCCCGAGTGATCCAAAAGGCTCCCGGAGGTGATTTCAAGTATCAAGATCTTGTTTTTATCATTCGGTTTGAATCTTTAACGTTAGATACAATGTTTACATTCGATTTTGATTCGTTTTTCGTTTCCATGTCTGGCTAAGCCACCAGTGATCTTCTCCGAGTGTTAGGGTTTACACTATGACTTGTTCTTGATGGTTTTGGTTGAGTTAATGTTTGAACACGGTAATTTAAGCCGAGTAACATTATTTATTGCTTAGAGATTCTAAAATACGTGTGTTACTTTCAATTCAATTGTTCCTGTTTGATTGTTTTAGATTTATTTTCATCTGGAAACATCAATTTTGGATGGGGTTGGGTAATACAAACGTAGGATATGATTCGAGTAGTTCATTAACAACAGTCTCATTCAATCTATTGTCTTTAACCAAATCAACCTGGTTATGTCTATGTGACCACTTTTAACTATCAAAGCAAGTCTAAGTTATAAACCTAAACCTGGAGAGGATTACTCTTTCCCATCATTGTTTACAATCAATTTCACTTTTCAACTTCAACTACTTTTTGCAATTTAGTTAATTTACAAGTATTTTCAATAAAGCTTTCAACTTTAAGAATTGAACCACACTTTCCACATATTCCCTGTGGATCGACCCGACTTACCCTAGCTATCTTAGGTGAAGTTTGGACCGTTATAAATTGTTTTTGATTAGGCCTGACAACCCGCATCACTCATGAACCAAACAAAAGCATGCGCCCAAACAGTGCTCATGCGCCCAAACAGTGCCCATGCGCCTAAACAGTTATGCGCCCAAATAGTCATCATGCGCCCAAATAGTGCTCATGCGCCAAACAGTTATGCGCCCAAACAGTGCTCATGCGCCCAAACAGTGGTCATGCGCCCAAACAGTGGTCATGCGTTTGAACACTTAGCCAAATTTCAGAAGTTTTTCACACAATAAATTCTTCAAAACTTGTTCAATTAATCTAAAACATTATTTATTTTATCAAAGATTACATATTTATATAAATTATTTATAAATATTAAAACATAAAACATAAAACATTAATTAAAAATATAATTATGATTTATGATACATGAAAAATTAAATATGATTATTTATTTTTATCAAAGATTACTTAAAATATAAAATAAAGATACTATTCAAAACATATAAACAATTCAAATGACGTAAACTTTATTCTTCGCCACCAGAACCCGAGCTATTACGAAGGAACTCGTCATATGCCGCTTCATCATCGGTCATTCCGGATGTCAATCCATCGTCTACTTCGTCTTCATATATTTCGGCTTCATATTCTAATTCTCCTTCAAGTGAGCATTTGTCTTGTATTCTTTCAGCTACATCCAAATAATTCTTCAAGCAAATACACATTTCAACTGCTTTAAGAGTGAGTCGGATTCTCCGTATTGATATAATCCTGCCACTAACAGAAAAAGCAGATTCCAAAGCTATCGTGAAAGCTTGGACGGTTAGTAAATCTCGGGCCATGATGGATAGGATTGGAAATTGATCTTCCTTACCTTTCCACCAAGCCAGCAAGTCAAAATTTTTAAAATCTAGTGGAGTCATGGTGGATAAAAAGTTTGTTCCAATATAACTCCCGATTTCACTACTCGGAGTGTTACCACGTTGACGTTTATTACATTCATCTCTTAAAGTATTATACAAAGCAAACATTGGATCACTTGAACCTTCGTCATGTGCCGCATAGACTCATGTATGTTTGATGTTTCACCATATTTTGCTAAATAAACATCAAACATTTGGCCTAAATGTGTGTTAAAGTTATTTTTGCACTTTGAGCATAATATGGGCTTCAACCCCCGACGTATTTAAACAAAGGTTTAAGGCAGCGGCACATGTAATAACCGGAGGCATTTCTTTAAAATATTTTTTAAGTTTTTCTTTCATTTGTGGTATCATATCCGAATAAGGTCTACTATTTTTTAAGTTTTTCTTTCATTTGTGGTATCATATCCAAATAAGGTCTATCCCTACACGACAACTCATTTAATTTTGAAGTCATTAAGTAAATTTGGTGAAGCACTATTGGACTTGTTGGATAATAACTCCAGAAAGACAAGTAGTTGCGATTTTAAAAACATTAAGCATTTTGGTTATTTCTTCAATAACAGCCCAACCCGATGAATGGTAAGTCGAAGCATTTTCACGACTCACCAAAGTATTATGAAAGACTATTAAACTTTCTTTTTGGTCAATAGCCTTTTCAAACATGGTACAAGTCGAATTCCATCTTGTAGGTACGTCCCAATTCGGACCTAAACATTTGGAATTTGCGTCTTTACAAAACTTGCGATACCTACTATATCTTTGGTTACTGCTAAAAATATCACGTAACATTCTTTTAAAATTATCTTTTACCGTTTCAATAGTTTTTAAACCGTCTTGAACGGCTAAGTTTATGATGTGCGCAACACATCGACTATGAAAAAACACACCGTCACAAATTGGTTTATATTTTAATTTTAGATGTTCTATCGCAAGCGTATTATTTGACGCATTATCAAAAGATATAGAAAATATTTTGTTTTCTAATTTATACGTTTTAATAACTTTATCAATAAGATTAAAAATATTTTGCCCGGTGTGAGGATAATCAAACAATTCAAATGCAATCGTACGTTTCATCATTTGCCACGAACCAGGTTCAACCCAATGGGCGGTGACACAAATGTACGAGTGTGAACCGTGCGGAGTCGAACAAACGTCACTAGTTAAGTTAACACCGGTTTGTAAATTTTTAAAATAAGATATTAATTTATTTTTAGCTTTTTTCCACATTTTTAAGCAATCTCTTCTAAGTGTAGCATGACTTACATGTGAGTATCGCGGTTGGAGAGTTCGTTAAATTAGCCGAGTCAAACGTTCATTGTCGAAATGTTTGAATGACAAGCTTTCTTGAATTACAAAATGCGTCATTTGCTCACGAACCGCATCAACATCATAAGCCCAAGCATTCCCTTCGCTTGTCATCGAAGCTTCCTTGAGACGGTTCACCTTTCAAAGCCTTACAATATTTATTCGTAATGTGGTTTTTCAAAGTTGTATTTGCATCTTTTTTGAAAAACTTATGACAATACTTGCAACGAGCTTTGTTTGGACCGCTAGCCATTTGACATAAATCGTAATTACACCATATTTCGAGGTTCCTATTCGTAGGAAGGATTGCGTCCACCACGTTGCTTGAAGACGCATCACAACCAACGGATGATTGAGCACTTGATGTAGCCATTTTGAAATGAACGAGAGTATTGAGAGTTTTTTTTGAATTGAACGAAAGTATTGAGTGTATTTGAGAATAGAGGGCGTTTTTTTAGAGTAGAGAGCGTTTTAAGTTGTTGTGGCTCAACCAAAATATCCAATACATATTTATACTAGCTTAATAGAGGTAAAATGGTAAAAAAAAAACACCAAAAAAAGGTCAAAAACGGCTATATAGCCGTTATATAAAGACTACTTTTTTGAAATCCGGTTTGAAAACCGGTTTGGGAACCGGTTTGAAAACCGGTTTGGGCATCGATTTGGGAACCGGTTTGGAATCGGACCGGTTTGAAACAGGTTTCAACATACGAAACCTCCAACCGGTGTAGGAACCGGCGGTTCGGACCGGTTCGGGACCGGTTCGGGCCAAACCGGTTCCGATTTTTTCGGCCAAACTGGTTCCCGAACCGGTTTTTTTGGCCACCTCTAGCTGGCGCCCCCCGGCCCCAACTATCCTCCGCCCTTGGATACTATCTATGAAAGTTAGGTTACTTAACCTTTTTAAGAAAAAATATGCCACTCTTCTTCTGCTAAAAAAAACCAGTTATAACCGTCATAATTCTTATTTATTATGGTTTAGACATGGTTTATTTTGTAGAAGTCAATGCCATCGTATAATATCACTAGGAAATCACAACATACCCTTAGTAAACAACAAAGTTGTTGACTAGAAAATTGCTCTTCTAACTCGGTAAAAGCTTTTACTAATGTTTTAGTTAGTCAAAAGTTTAATCTTGGTAATTTGCCATACTTCAAAGGATCCGTCTCTAGTTAAGATCTACTAGTACACCCGACTAGCAATATTACAATACACATGAATTTCTTTGGTCTTAATTTACAAATTTAGTTACATTTACACAGTGGCGGAGCTTGGGTATTTTCATACGGGGGCGGGGGCAAAATTAGTTTTTTTTAAGGGGGCTAAGTCGTTATATATAAAAAAAATTACACTACTGGACCAAAAATTTACACTACCGAACCAAAAATTAACACTACTGACGAAAAAAAAAGAGGGGGCGGGGGCCCCTCCCGGTCCCTTCAATGCTTCGCCCCTGCATTTACACACACGTTGATAACGCTAAAATTACAAATCAATCATAAAAATGGATTGCGCTAAAATAACAAATCAATCATAAAAAATGGATTGTGCATTCAATAGAAAGCAAATAACAAACTAGAGTGTGGAGCATGTAATTTATTACCAAGAAAACACTTGACAAAAATAAAATTAAAATCGACATTAAAACCTTAATCAAATCAACTAACTACATTGACTAGATATCCCAAAAGAACCTCAAAAAATAAATAAGTTTGGGAGCTCCAATTTCTTAGACAACACACACGTAGTAGGCCGGTTCCATACATCAAACTTTCTATTATTCGAACTTTAATTTCATGAAAATAAGATTGTGAAACTAGGGTTCTACGAATTAAGGAATGAAATGTGGTGGGAATGAATCAATAAAATATTTGTCAGTCCAAATGCCATCATCATCATCATCAAACCCTTCTTGTCCATCTTCTTGACTCGTGCATTGTTGTTCCATAGCCTTCTGGATTTCATCATTTCGTGCAAATCGACCTCGTATACGAGGTCTACTATCTGCCAATGTTTTCCTGCATACATACTGTGAAGAGAAACATTTTTTTGTTACATTTTATTTGTTTTTAGGGGTTAAAAAACCGATATGATGCGTATATAAGTGTAGTTAACCTTGATTTTCTTGGTGAAATTACGTTGAGTTTTTTTGCTTCGGTATCGTTCAATTCTTTCTTTTTTCTCATCGGGTGAGTATCGACAAGCCTTGTTCATGCTTTCGATGATACTGTTGCTTTCACTTGATATCGGACTTTCTGATCGATGAGAGTGACTTCGCACCATATTTGTTCCCTGTAACATAAAGTACGGTTAAGTTAAAACCATAAATCCCCAAAGGGAAATCCTGGTGGTATGTAGTATGTCCTCAACTAAAATGTTATGTGTTTTAGTCCTAAGTGAATGATCTGATTATTTTATTCTCAAAAATTTAGGTGTTAGCTATTAAATAAATTTATAAAGTTAACTTATAAATTATAAATACGTAGATTTTTTCTAACATAACTACTTATATTCAACAAAACATATTTAAAAATTTGATATACAATATGCATATAGTTGGTCACTTTTTCTTGGTGCTTTCTTTTTGTCAAGTCTCGTGATTGAGACTAATCATATGTTGCGGGGTTATAATTCCTTATAACACTCATGGGGTATATCTACACACAAAAGTGAAACAGATGGTTGGCAATGCCAAATACTTAAGATATATATAAATATAATAATTTTATATACGTATCGATAAGAATATTAAAATATTAAACCATAATAATTTATGTATAAAAAATAATCCTAAGAAATGAAAAAAAAAAAAAAACGCTACTAGAAATATGGGTCGTTTCCCAAGTAGTTTTCGTGAAAAATTCGTAGGAGTTTTTTAAATATTTTTCCGTAGTTTCCGAACCTTGTCTTTTTCGTCGAAAATACTCTTCAGAAATACCTTTTTCTAGTAGTGACATTGCTAAAGATTAGGTAATTACCATAATACATATTGGACTCGATCAATATTTTTCTTGTACAAAAACTTATATTTACCGACTTGTTTGAGTATAAAACCCATTAGATTTTGGGAGGAGCTTTTTTATCCTCTGATAGGGGCAAATTTTACTTCCATCCTACCCTTCGACCCGACTTATAGCTTTGCAATACGTAAGATTTTACTGGGTATGTTGTTGTTTTCGAGTATAAAACCTGAAACGATCAATAACTAATTACATAAAAGAAATAAACCTGTAAATCTTCTGCACTGAAAACCCTCCTCATGGCACTGGAACTACTCCCTTCAAAGTCCAAAAACTCAGTAGGGGACGAAATGGGTTGATTAAAGAACCCATTATTATTATTATTATTATTATTATTATGAAACTGAGTAGCAATCGAGTTACTGCTTCCACTCCTTTGACTCATAGCAGCATAACTCGGTGAGTCATACCCTCCACTACTTGTAGCACACACCGAATCCAACTCGTACACCGGAATGGCCAGAGCCGGTGGCGGCGTTAAGTAACCGATGGCGGCATGCGGTGGCAGCAGCGGTGTGACCGACCCCGGCATAACGAAAGAGTCGGGGGAGAAGCTATAGGAGTCATTGTTGTGGGTGTGTCCGTACATGGTGTATTGAGAGTTAAGTTGCAATGTGAAATGAGATATGTGTGTTGTGTATAGTACTTGTGGAAAGATGTAACACACGTTTATATAAGCTCCATGATAACGTCAAACATGACGTCATATTAGTTGACTTGTTATGGGGTTTAATCTTTATGTTGATCACAAGATGTACATTTTGGCCTACTTATTTTTGAGCACTTAGAATAAATGATTCAAATGATTTGTTGCTTCATGAGAAGTCTTGTTAACTTCCGCTGACTTTTTATTCCTTTGACTTTTTTTTTAAATAGGACCTTTATGTCACATCTATAACTTGAAATCTTTGTTGTATATCTATGATAATATTGTCACATCCGCAATATGAAATCTTTGTGGTGTTGTGATTTTCTGGATTTTGATCAATAAGGAAATTAAATGGTTCTTTTTGAGATCCATCGTTGATGCATCGGTAACAATTGTCCAGCCGTTGGTTTTTTAACGGGTGAAACTTAGTTTCTTGATACCATATTTGCTATAAATAGAGCAAGGAGGTTAAAAGCATATATATATATATATATATATATATATATATATATATATATATATATATATATATATATATATATATATATATATATATATATAAAGTTCAAAAAATTGAACAAGATTCCGGATCCGTGTACTGAAGATAATTGGATGGACAATCGAACCATCAGTAATCAATCAGTAGTTTAAAAAATAAATATTGATTTCTAATGCAATTATAAAACTACAACCCCCTATTTTCATTTAATGGATTCTGACTCACATTCTCTCTCCCGTATACTTTGTTTCTAAGTATGATACTCAACCTTTTCTGTATTAGTAAATAGAAATTTGCAAGTATAAACCATCAAGAGGGTTTAAAAAGAAAGATAAGATAGAAAATACGGTACTTTATTATTAAGTGATACATCGTTAATCATTAGTTATAAAGATATTATGTGGAACTGAAATCCTAAAAAGTAAATATACGTAATAGAGAACTTTATAAGCTAAATGAAATCAACATGTTGGAACACATTCACAAACAAATACATATACCGGAAGTTGAATCCTTAACTTGAATGAGTGAAAATACGAAACACGTAACATTTATATTTTATATGCCACAATTCCACCTTACTAAGAAAAGATAAGGACTTAATCGACATCGTGATTTAATTGGTAAATATGATGGAAAATAATTAATGTTTAGCTTTTCTAATTTTTATTTTTCAAAGTTTTATAAAATAAAGGATAACCGTGGGTTTTTATATATTTGTAAGTAGAAATAAAATGGTCTAATTAAGAAGATGCTCTCCTATGTAAAACAGTGTTTCTTTAGTAAACGATAGGGTGGTCCAAATAGGAGTGTATATAGCATACTATTTGTGCCAAAGATCTTTTGTAAGAGACTATCAAATATTCTTGCACCCTCCCACAACTTGCACTTTGACTAGACATAGAACCTACTAGACTCATCCCCACCACTCACGATATGTTTCATGTGTGTGTTATACATACATACATATATAGACACCCATACGTACATACGTATAGGAGGGTTCATAAAAAAATCATAAATTATAAAAACAATAATAAAAACATGCATGAGTTATGTATATAAATTTTGTGTCATCTATAAAACTATATGTTATGTATATGTATCTCTTACAAGTTTTTTAAATGTTACATACATATAACTCGTGCTATCATCATCTTGTTTCCTCATGAATATACATATGGGAGGAGTCACCTGAAAACCAAATTATAATTGAAAATCATAAAATTAATATTTAATCATTAATCACATTTAATCAATGGCTTATAGTAATAGTAATATTATTGTAAATATAGTGAAGTTTAAATGGTAAGATTTTAATAATTAAAATAAAATTTATGTTTCTCTCTCATCTTTTCTACTTCACTATTATTTCTCCTCTCTCCTAATCATCTCTTCTCTTTCATCTCTTCTATTTGCTATAAAGAAACTAAAATAAGTTATGTTATTTATATGAAACTTAGCAGTTATGTAGATGATAATATAAATTTAAAAAAAAATAAAGAGCGTTACATATGTATATGTTACAACATAACAACAGATGTTACATATATGCAACAACATATGTTACGTATACGAAACACTCATATGTAAGAACACTTGTTACGTATACGTAACAACACTTGTGACGTATACAATTACCGAACCCAACATATATGTAACAGCAAATTTTACGTATACTAATAGCAGTTACATATACTATATACCTTTACGCAACAGGAAATGTTACGTATATGTAATAGCTATACGTAACAACATTTGTTAGGTATATGCAACATCACCTTTTACGTATACGTAACATTCTCAAGATAAACTACACTTACTGAACCCATCTTATAATCAAGGATTTAAAGATAAAATGATAAAAAATGAATATATAAATCAGATGCAAAAGTAATAAAAAAGATTTGTGAATTAATTGGTGAAATATGGTTACAAATGTGAATAAAGATACAAAAGTCAAATGAGGAAATGAGTTATATTAATGATAATAGTTTCTTAAATTAAATATGTGTATGTTTACTAAAACATCTTTTGAAAAAATTAGAAAATAAAATAAATATAAAATTTTAAATTTGTTGAAAGTAGTTTTCATGATTTTTAATTATAAATGCGTTTTTTATTTGATCCCTCCTCTATATATATGTGTATATATAGATAGAGAGAGAGAGAAGACGATTCAACCAAAACATATAATTTGAAGATTGGAGAACATAACAATTCTTTTGGTTTTAACTAACATTTATTTTTTTTAATATAAGAAAATGATTAAAAAGCAATATTTATTCATCTATATATCTTGAAACTTAAAAAAATATTTTTATATAATTTTGTAGTTATATATGAAACTTGCATATGTGCAAGTTATGTGTATATTATATTATCTACATGTAACCTACACATGTGTTTTAGGTTTAGTGGTTTTTAATGGCCTTTTATGTGCATATCATATACTTTATTTCAAAATATTATTTTTAACGAACCATTAATAAAAAAAGGTAAGCATTTTAGGTTTTATACTTTTTGATCATGCAGTTTTTAGTGTTTAAACTTGAGTTAGAAAGAAACAGACCTGATATGACTTGCGTGAGCTCTGGAGCACTATCACGCAATAAGTGTTTGATGATGGAGGAAAAGACTTTAACAACAAAAGGTTTATAATGAAAAAAGAATCAACATTGTTACAACGGTAAGATGATGGATAATTCAAGGTAAGTATACTAGAAGTTCAATGAAAGTGATGAAATGGCAATTACCAAAATGAGAATGGTGGGATGTGGTCCTATACATTAAAAAAAAAAAAAAAAAAAAGGATACATAAAGGAGCGTGAAATGACCCATATATACCGGCAAATAAAGTTAAGTTTTGAAGTTTGGAGGTTAAAATTGTGTTACAGGGAGAACGATGTAAATTAATATGTTAATTGAATGAAACCCACCTCTCCTTCTTTACTTGTGATTCAAGCTTGCCAAATTGGGTAGAGTGGAAAAAATTCATGACTAGAGAGAGAGAGAAAGAGAGCTCAAGAACGAAAGAAAATGTATGATTTTTATCATTATTTTTCATAAATCTAAGCATAAATCATGTTTAGAAACCGTTTATAGCTAGATCTAATGTTAAACTTTGCATCTTGACTTGTTGTATATATAGATCTCGACTTAAGAACCCCATGACTTCAATTCAGCTAAAATGACATGTTTGAAGATGAAACATAGATAAGAGGGATATATTTTAGTGTGATAGAGGAGGGTGTTTGTGAAGATAGTCAACAAATTAATAAGCATCAAAAGATCATAAAAATGGATTTATTTAAACGTTCAATTCTATACGTCATATTGAAACATAATACAAGAATTAATGGAGAACAAATGATTTAAGAAAAATAATCATACATGTACAATCATCAACCCCTAGAGATCAAACTCTATCTAAGAGAGTGATTGATTATAGACTCGTGAAGACTTTAAGGATGTCACAAGGACACATTTTAAATGGTGAAGGTCTAGATTGTTCCTTTCCTAAGACTAGACGTATTAGAGTCCATATATAGGAGGCTTCAAAGTTGCTAATATAGACACAATTGGGGTATTAAAGCCAATACGTCCTAGTTAAAAAGGGACTTCAAACTTTAAGTCAAGCCCTTAACAGGCGTTAAAGAGTTGAATGGTCTTTATTTTTTTACTTTTAACTAAAAAAGACTTTAAACCACTATACTTGATTTAAAATGATTTTAATAAATTCATATTTGTCTATGTGATATTTTAACTAAATAAACCACGACACATAATCTAATTATTCTCTAATAAGCAGGAAATTTAAGATTTGATGAATTTTTTCATAGAAATATGTGGTACATGTAATGTTCCACGTACTTCAGGGCTTCTTTAATTTATAACTATTTTGATACCAACTTAAAGTTCATATAAAGCAACGTGGAGAGTGAAGTTTGATATCAAATGTACATGTATCTCAAGTCAGGTGAATTGTTTAAGACTTAAAAAGGTTGTATACTTGTATTATAATGACATTATACAAAAAAAGCTTCTAAATTCTCAATTTATTGTGAGGTATTTCTATATTTGGGAGGGATATACTTAAAAAGAAACATAACAAAATCATACTCCTATCGAAGATAAGAGATTTTTGATTTTATAACACATATACTAGTTTAGAAACCCATATATTATATAGGTTGAATGAAAATATTAGATTAATAGTTTTAATAATACTTAAAAGTTATAAAATTATTATTTTTAGATAAAATATGGTTGAAATTACGTATAATAAACTATTTTAGGTAATAAACAATAACAATATTTTCCAAACTTTCGTCTTTAAAAAACTTTTGTTTTAAAAAATTGTTTTTTAAACACTTCAAATTATGTAAAAAAAAGTTGTTTTAAACAATATCATTTATGTTCTTTGTATTAAAAACTTCATATTTTATAATAAAAAAAAGTTTTTTTAATTAATCAAAAAATCTTTTTTATAATTTGAAAAGTATATAAATAATCATAAGTATTTAATGTATCCTTAAATAGTTATTTTCATTATAGTAACGACACGTGTTAAATCCTAGATGGAGCCTAGGTGAACAGTATATTTATATATTTCACATGCCTTTTAAATATTTTGATTTATTAATATAAATTTAAAAAATCGTTTCTCATCCATCTATTCCACAGAATTAGTTTCTCTCTAACTACTTATTTTCTTCCATACACGATGTGCAATTAAATTATATTATTCTCGTGATTCTCAACTTTATTAGTTTTGAATAGAACATGTCCTCCTATATTTATAACAGAATCACTAAATATTATATAAAATTCCGAGGCAAAGTTTAATAATAAGAATATGCACTAGTAAATACACTATTTGAAATACCATTAAAAACTTATAGTGTATTTGGTTTTTTATAAAATGGTTTCTAAATATTTGGTGGGTGTTATTTGAATTCACTATTCATGTAAACAAGAACCACTATAGGTTTAAGAGTCATTTTAGAAAGTGAGAACCGCCTTAGCATAGTGTTTCTACTTGATTTTTTTTTTACATATTTGTCATTTTCATAGATATGATGATTAAAAAATCAAAAAAAAAAAACAACTTATAGTGTGTTGTGCGCCTCACTAGCTAGTGAATACACCATAGCGTACGATAGTATACTAATTGGTGTTCATTTTAAGCTCAACCGATACACTATTCACTCGTGAACACAACGTGTTACACGTCTCATGAAAATATCACTATATAGTGTATCCATGGCGGGCACGAGACACAATTAGCTTTCTATTCACTCTTCCAATAGTTACAGTGTTTAAGACGACTATGACACACGCCACAACTTAGAAATGTTGTTGCAATACTGTTGTTGCTGTCAACATTACTGTTATTATCTCCATACAACTCACCAAGCTTTGTTGTGCAAAGGTTCAATGATGGTTCACCATAATATAAAACCACAAAGAACAATAAAAAAAGTGTAAAATTTAATTATATATACACGTTGCTTTGTTTGATTGGTTCCATTGGTGTTGTTCTAGTATTCACCAACCAGAAAACGAAACGTCCTATGCAGTATCTCTTATACACTAGTTAGGTTTGTGGGACTGAAACAAACTCATGAACTTTATGACAAAATTGTACCAACTTAGAGCTTTTATTCTTTCTAAGGAGCCAGTATATACATGCAAAGTCTTTGTGTAGATTCTGTGAGGTGATGTGTATGATTACCATTGAAGGACCTACATCTTCACTTGGAAGATAATTCTCTCTTATTATATATATTTATATTAAGTTGTCATGTATCATAGATTTCTATTCACATATAACTAAAAAAATTGCCATCACCAAGATCAAAAGGACTCAAATGCCCCTCACAAGAGGAGCACGCAAGAGTATTTAACAGATTTTTGGGATGCCGTTAGCACTAGGAATTAAAATGGTTACAAAAATGCAACTGATATGATATTTAAAAAACTCTTTAAACTAAAAAAGTTAAACAGATCAAACTTTAGGGACCAAAAGCGTAATTATTCTCAAATATATACATTTCTTTCTTTTTGAAACAACTCATAGACTCATCTAATGTACTTCTAATTCACATTCGTCAGGGCATGGGCATGCCTAGTCTATCCGGACGGGTGCAGTTGAGCACCCTAAAAAACAATGTTGTAGATATGATCAAATCTCGACCACCTGCACATAATTTTTCAGTCCTCCCTCCCCTCGAAAACCCAGTCTTTTAAATTTAGGTCAAATATTTAAAACCCAATTTGTGAAATCCATGAAGCCCAATCTTTTAAATATATTGGCTCGTGTTATTTTAATATTTTTAATTAATTTATTAAAAAAAATAAAAGATAGATATGGACTGCCACAAGAAGGGAATAAAAATTATTTTCCAAATCTGAAAGTTTGAGTATTGATACTAACTTACCCATCTTTATTCTCATATTTATATTAAAAATATTATTTTTTTATTTTCTCTTTCAATTAAATAATACTTTTTATATCTTTATTATTACCTTTTCTCTCATCTATTATCACAACCACTTTAAAAAATATTAAAGAATTTACGAGGGTTTTACCGTGTTTCCCCAATATGCGAAATCACGGTACATTACTCATAAATTCTTTCTCTCATTCACTCACAACCGTACAACTCACAACCATCTCTTATAATATAGGACACACACTGTCATCAATATGGGGCACCTACTGTGAATGCTCTTAAAAAACCCAAGAGTTTGTTCCATTGCTTCACCGACCTATCGTAGTGCTGCCTACAACCTTATCCTACCACCGACTGTTGCTGGCTGCGACAACTTTAGATTTATTTTTTTATACTTTTGTAATTACATTTGATGTGATTTTATTGGTTTTATAAATTTAGTTTTGGTTGTCCTTTTTAATATGACCCGACCCGATCTGGCCCGAACTAAACCAAAAAAAATATTATTTAACGTTAGCCAAATAACCCTTAGAAAGGCTTTGCCTCTCGTGAAAAAATTTCCTAGATGCGACTAGACTCATAAAAAAGACCCAAACACTTGATCTCAAGAGACGAATCATCACTCTAACTCTAATTATCTTGTAATTGGAACCACCCCACCCCTCAAATATGTACATATCTTTTAATTGTTTTCTTACTAAAATTAGTCAAGGTTACCCATAAAACAGATGTAAATCCTGCGTGAGTTACAAGCTATCCACACATTTTTGCATGAACCTACCAAATATATGGCTCTATCTTTCAAAGCAATTCATGGCTTCAATTCACTCTCTCTTCTTTTCAAACTCTTTTTCTTTACTTCTTGTCATACTTGCTCTTTATATCTAAACTAACGGTGAACACCGCGTGTGGACAGGACGAACGAAGGCTCAGACGTGTCATCATAGCCAAACGAATAAGTATAATATCGGTGAAAACAAATTATAAGAACATCTAATAACAATACATCATATTGGCACTCCCATCACAGACAAATCAAATCGCACAACAGGGACAAAACCCGCAAAAGACAAAAATAGCTACGCCCACAACATAATAAACAACAATGTAAAACCCTGTAAGGCTCAGAACTGGTTGTCGGGTGCGGCTGCAAACCATAAACAGTTGCCAAGCCATGGTAAACGACACCATTTTGCTCTACAATCATAGCCATCCAAAGGTCCCAGAAGAACAACAATTCATCATCATCGACAAATAGAATCAACAAAATACGACATCCAAAACCAATCACATAACCAAATCTAAGATGAGTTAATGCTCATCATCATTGACCCAAAAATTTAACAAAGATTTACCCACGATTTACTATATGAAATGGCACCGACCACTACGACAGGATGCACTTTGAAAACCCTAATTAAAGGGTAAGCGCGGTAGACATTACAAAAACAACACTAAACCACGGCAACCACTATCGTAACCAACCATGGCAGGAGACCACCACCTGCTCCACCTCGACCATAGGGGGGAAGGCGGAGCAGCAACAGAGCCCACCGCCACCGTAGAGCCCACCGCCACCGTAGAGCCCACTGCCACCGCCACGATGAACAACCAGAAAGACATGCACGCTGTAAATGCCTACCATCATCGTCGCCTTTGCCACTGCCGACCACCACAATCATATCATACCCAGAAAACACAATCGACACCCAACAAAACCCTTTTCTCTTCTGATAAACACATCCGAGGTGGTGGCCGGCCAGCACCCACAACAACAGACCACCGCTTAATTGCCCTCTCTCCTTGTACAGCCGGCTGCCAAGCAACCACCAATGCCGACTGAAAATCTGACAAAAATCACAGTTACTTCATTTTGCTTTTTAAATAGATAGTAATTATTTAGCCTAAAAGGGAGTGATTTCAAGGTAAACTATTCATGCCTAGTTTTTCGTTGTTTGTGTTAAAAAAAATAATTACCAGAATACCAAATGAGTATTACCGACGGTCACAACCTGATTAGTTAATGTTTTTTATTCAACTCCTATACTACCAGGGATACTAGCCTAGGAAGAGAATATAAATAAAATAACCTTCACAAAAATGAAAGCGTAAATAATTTTATAAAAGTTTAAAAAACTTATGAGCATATGTGTTTGTGTGACCCGGGGCGTGTATTATCACATATGATTTCTACTATCCTGGCCTCATCACACATAAGATCCTGATTTCTGGGCAAGTGACATTTGATGAAGATGATTTGTAATCATCCTGTGTGTCAAACTCATGCATCTAAACACAATATAGATTCTACGAGTTTACAATACGGCTTCAACTTGTTAACAAGCTTAACCAAAATTCCATCCTTAGATTTTTCTTACATTTCGCCACATCTATAGCCCCATCTTTGACTTTGGTGCTCGGCTCGACTGGTAAATGTCTATTACCTCTACTTCTACTATTGGTCACTTGTTAAATAATTATACCAAGATGCAGTCCTGGATGTAAATTCTCCAAGTCACCATGAAGCCATCTCCATCTTGAGGTCTATAGTGTTGGGCCGAGGATCTACGTATCATGGTAGTGCCGAACTGTTGTTAGTCAGTTCCTACTAAACTTTAGAGTTACCATGATTTTAGATTCAGGGTAAGAAACAAGTACATATGATAGCACCACATTTTTACTCATCAAAATTTTTTCGTTTCTCTCTTTTACTATATTATTACATTACTTACTAATAATATTATTCAGTTATTTTTAGATTAAAAATAGTTGTTTAAAAAATTAAAAAAAGATTTTTTTTATTTATGTTACTTTTAAAGAAACAGATTATTATAAAATAATTTTTTTCTAAAACATCAAATTTTTATGAAATACAGAATATTTTACAATTGATTCTTTTTGAAAAGTAAAATTTACATAAACAAAAAATATTTAAAATTTAAAGTTATAATAAAGACATTTTAATAATGACACTTTTTTAAAACTGTTTGCTTTGAAACGTTTAATTTTTTTTGAAAAACACATAAAAATTTAAAAAGTTGATATCATTATTTTATTACTTATAAATTTTACTCATACGTAATTTTAATCATATAACATTTTAGAATATTATTTTATACTTAAATAAATTTTCATTTTATTTAATATTTAACTTATTCAATCGGTGTAATACCCAGTTTTACTAAAGCTAATAAGTTTACATATTTAAAGATATTATATGCTTATTTATTTTACATTTTATATTAATGATTTGCTACACATACATATACGTACTTAATTGATATTTCAAATAATTACAAATTATTATTTCTAGTTCTCTAATCCTAATTTCTTTTTTAGTTATTCTATTTGTTTATTGTTTAATTTATAATTTTCTCCACACACCTTTTCATTATGTACTTGTGGTTATTAGCATAAACTCGAGATATTTTAATTGTTATTTGGATGTTTATTTATTTATTGTTTTGAATATTGAACTATTATCATCTTGTTTTAAACTTTTTATCACTAGAAAAATTCAAATTTGTGGTTTAAGCTAAAGTATAGTAGTTTTAAATATAAAAAGTGAAAAATAAATAATTTTGAATCGATTCAAATTTGACATTTAAATTTGAATCGAATCGAATTTGAATTTGGTTTTGAATTCGAATACGAACATGTTGAATCTAACTCGAATTCAAATCAAATTAGAATCCAGCTCAAAAATAAAAATTCGAATATTTGAGAATTCAAAATTCGATCGTTGATCACCCCTACTTTCTTGTTTGATATTCAGGTACCTAGATGCTATAACTTCCCCGATTACTACCTAGCGACTCGTTTACTATCGAGTACTTGATAGCTACTGAACAACCAAGTTAATACTTAATACCGACCTAGTGATTTTTCTACCCACATGCAGAATGTCCTTCTTCTGAAGAACAATTGATGTTAATGGTGCAAATCACGAACAAAGAGCAAGAAGGCACAAAACTCAAACTCACAATTCCCTCATAATCAAAAATAATAAGAACATAAAAATTTACGTGGTCTGGTCTGTGAGCTGACCTAACGAATTATTTTATTATTAGATGAGATGTTAAAAATTATAATTACGGAAAGGTCATATATATAGGCCTAAGTATTCATGAACCTTATTAGTTGAGGATGTTATATGTATATAGGTTAAAAGCCCATGTATTACATGGGTGGAATAAATTTAATATATTAACACAATTATTTTTTATAAATGTTTTGTATCTTACATGTCATCAACCATTGGTGAAATAAAAAAAATAATAAATATCTAAGAATTTATAAATAAAATTAATAAAAATTATAAATTATAATATTATATTTTAAAATAAGATATAGTATAAATCATTTAATTATTTAGTTTACTTATTTAAAGTATTCTCATTTAATAAGAAGAGATGCGAGAAACATAATTTTAGATTTAACCAGAAGTCGTCAAGTGTCCATTTTAAATCTTCTTTTATTATAATAGACAGACGTGTAATTATCATTATATTTGGTATAGGGTCACAATGTAATATATCAATATCAAATATTTGGGTTATGTAACTATAAGAAAATAGAAGAGTGATGGAGATGAAAATATGTGAAAGAGAGATTCGCAAACCATTATGGGGTCCCTGAAAGCACCAAGAAAGTGGTGCAAATTATAACTAGCTATGTGAAAAGATCATACGAACACGTTTTTGTGGGTTCTACGAGCTGACTAACTCCCCAATTAACCAAAGTAGAACACAATTATTCAATTTAATTTTATAGTATATAATAGTTCTTTTAGAGGATTGATTTGTTTTTAAACTATGTTTTCGTTTACAACAATACTGTTAATCATCTTTATCACATGAACATATATAATCTATATCTATACATATTAATAAAAAAACTAACTTGAGTGGCACATGACCTTTTCCTATGGTGTCCATCTAGATTTGTCCACGTGTTATCACTATAATAAACCTATTATTTTAAACAAAAATCAATTATGTTAAACTTTTTAAACTTAATCTTAATTTTAATTTTAATTTTAAACAATATAAATGAAAAATCAAATAAGTCAAATTTTACAAATTTGTTAATATTTTATAAATAAATAAAATTTTATTTAATATGATAATAATATCTTAATAGTCGAAAACTTGATTTTTTAATAATCACGGCTCAATTTTCAAAGTTTACATATCATATGATTTGATATAATAATGAGTTTTTAAATTAATCATTTGGTCATTTTAACCATTTGAGTCCAAAAATAAATTTTCTAACAAATCAAACCCTATGGTTTCTATTCTGTAACTCTTTCAGTCCAATACAATAACAAAGTTAAATTTTTCAGTTAGTTTCTAATAAAATGACCAAAATACCATTGGAATGAAATGGTTATTTTTAATAACCTCAGAGACCAAAAACGTAATTTATTCTCTCACACAAACATATTATATATATATATATATATATATATATATATATATATATATATATATATATATATATATATATATATATATTATATATATATATACACACGAAATGTTTTTATTTTTATTTTCAAAGTTTTTTAAATTTTAATTTTAAATCGCTCGGTTTTAAACGTCGCATTTAAACCATTCATCTTATCTGACAGAAAATTTAAAACCGTTTGGTTTATTATACTCTTTATTTAAACTGTTAAGCTTACTTAAACATCCTTTTAATCTATTTGTTTTATTTAAACCGCAAAGTCTTTTTATCTGTTATTTTATTTAAACATATTTTTTTAATCGTTCAATTCTATTAAGCTTCTTTTTATATACATATTTTTAATTATTCGGCTAGTTTAAATGTAATTTTATCTCGTTTTTTTAATTTGAACGTCTTTTTACTATTTGTTTATTAAAAAGCTTTCTTTTTAAACAATTCATTTTATTAAAACATCTTTTTTCTCTTTTCAATTTGTTGTCATCTTTTGTTCAAGTTGACTTGAAAGTAATTTCTAAATTTATGTCATTTGTATCATTTTAAGGATTAACTTGAGTTTTGGTTATTACAATTAGGGCTTTTACGATATTAAAATTACTTGTGTTTAATTTATTTAAACTTTTTAAGTCAATCATTGCATTTGAATAACAATTCGATTTGAAAAAGAAGTTTAAATAATGTAAACAAATTTAGAAAGAACTTTAATTAGTTGAACGGTTTAAAAAGTCATTTAAATAAAACATTTGAAAAATGAAAAGATTTTAAAAGACATTTAAGTAAGACAAACGATTAAAAAATAAATTTAAAAAACTGAACTATTATAACAAATGCGTTTAAAAAGCCGAAAGATTTTAAAGCAGAACGGTTTGAAAATGAATGATTTTAAAAATTGTTTAAAAAACTAACCTTTTAAAAATTATTTTTAAAAAATCAATTGTTTAAACAGTGATGTTTAGAAAATCAAATAGTTTAAAAACACTTAAAAACTTTTTTTAGTAATTAAATTATTGGTTTGAAATTCAAACGGCTTAAAAAATATTTTTAAAACTTTAAAAAATAAAAATAAAAATCTTTTATACATATACACGCACATATTAGTTAAATAGTTAAATAATTTTAAAAGGTTGGTTTAAAAGGAAGCTTTTTAATAAACGAATATTAAAAAGACGTTCAAATAAAAGAACGAGATAAAATTACATTTAAACGAGCCGAATAATTAAAAATATGTATAAATACAAAAAATTTAAAAAAGAAGCTTAATAGAATTGAATGATTAAAAAAAGACGTTTAAATAAAATAACAGTTAAAAATACTTTGCGGTTTAAATAAAACAAATAGATTAAAACGACGTTTAAGTAACCTTAACAGTTTAAATAAGGAGTATAACAAGTCAAACGGTTTTAAATTTTCCGTTATATATGATGAATAGTTTAAATACGACGTTTAAAACCAAGCGATTTATAATTAAAATTTAAAAAACTTTGAAAAAAAAAATAAAAACATTTTATGTATATAATATATATATATATATATATATATATATATATATATATATATATATATATATATATATATATTATAATATATGTTTGTGTGAGAGAGTAAATTACGTTTTTGGTCTCCGAGATTATTAAAAATAATCATTTCAGTATAAGGGTGTTTTGGCCATTTTATTAGAAACTAACTGAAAAATCTAACTCTGTTAGTGTATTGGACTGAAAGAGTTATATGATACAAACCATAGGACTTGATTTGTTAAAAAATTCGTTTTTGGACTCAAATGGTTAAAATGACCAAACTACATGGACCAAAATAGTAATTTACTCAAATAAATAAAATAATTAGTTTTATATATTTCTTATACAATATGTGTAATACACGGGGTCACTAACTTGGTATGTTAATAAAAAAACAACTAAAAAGATTACTTAAGTAATTATATACTAATACATATATAAACTACATCTACATTACTTATTCATGATTGGATAACAACATCTTAGACAATTACATAAGCTAGTGGGTGTTTTGTGTTTACACTCTTTACTTTTGAGTTTGTCTATGTTGTCCGCTTTGATGTCCGATCTCAACTCGATCAATGGTGCTAAAGTTCCAATGGACAATTATGCTTGGTAGGTTTAATTTTCTGTACACGTAGAATTCAACAGATTTCACTTCCATATCCGTATTTGTATTCTAATAGAATGATAATCAATTTGATGTTAAATGGTCTTCAATCATTAGTAACATTTGAATATGTGATGAAACTTTGTAAAGAATCACTTAGGTTTGGGTCAAATATTGAGAATGAAATTTGATTGATTTGCTGCACTTTCTTATGCTAGAAATTTGCAGTCATGGATGCCCACTAATGCGCACTTATCATATACTCCAATATGTTTTAGGTATACAAGTTATGACCCCTTCACCATAAAGTTACTACAATCTCTATTCATCTATCATAATTCATGGATAAATTTTTTATTGCACACTAGCGCATCTAAAAGATGTTTCTTAGTTTGTTGGGCAGTACTATCCCAACACCTTGGTTAAGTAAAATCCGTTCCACTCTCTGGACCTCATCTCTACTTTTTTGGAGTATGAGATGATTCGAATGAACTTATAAAACAAAATTTGTTAGTTATGCCTTTAAGTAGCTTCAACACATGTTGTAGCATCGGTTCTTCATTTAGTTACGAATGACCCAATTTATCATGGCAACCAACCCTACTTTTAGTAGATGGAGATGCACACCTATAAAAGCATGGAATAGACCATGAAAGCATGATATTTAATTGAACCTTTTCAGATCATTTCTAACGCAAAAGATGAAGGCTAATAAGCCATGGTTAATGTTTTGGGTTGCATGGTGTTTGCGTTTAGATTTAAGTGTCAGTATTATGTAGTATCTTGTTATTATTAGTGTACTCTATTTAAAAAAAAAATTATATGATTATCTTCGATAATCATTTACAACTAAGCTACTTCATAGATACTTAAAATATAAACAATATAATGATAAAAGGAACGTTTATAGAACTTGAACAACTTCATTCTTGTATTAATATATGCACATATAAATGGAACCTACAAAACTATATAATGGTATTAACCTAACCAACTATAAGGAATGACATTATTGGCAAACCGCATATAATTGACCATTTCACCATGGTACCATATATACCCATATTATTGGCACATGTAGTTCTTGGCTTTCACTTAAGAAAAGCCTACTATATAGCTAAAAGTATGTGCTCTTTTTACTCCATGAGTTTGAAGAAAATATGAAAAAATAATAATACTGAAACGACACAAGTGCTAGCTAGTTGCTTTTGGGGGTTTACCTTATCTTATAAAGGGCTTTAAGTCACTTCGTTCTCTGTCAGTTTCTTCTTTCAACTTTGCACCGACTTAAGCATAACAGAAAAGAATATATCGGCGTACCCAACAAATTCACACAACATTTAAGTTTGACAATTTATTCAACAAGAGTCAACATATGATGCCCTACAAGGGATATACATACACTAGGTCAAATATTGGTTAAATCAATCAATAATTGTTAGGCATGAATGTTTTTCAACTTCACAACTAAATCAATTTATCTTCTTTTTTTTTAATTGATACTAATCTGTTTTAGCTTCATTAGAAAAATACATATAGAAAGTGATAAATTAGGTTCATCAACTGAAAGTTTATAAAATGCGATTTTATAAGAATTTAGAGGGAATGAATAACTTTGTACATATATTAAAATGTAACTTGATGTGCTACAGTGTTGTATGTGTTTTTTTGCAAATTGACCTCCAAATGTTTCCTTTTTAAGACCATTTTTAGATTGTGTGGTTGTATTGTTTTAAAACGCTGATCAAATTAACAGTAATCGTTTGTTTTATTTTATTTGGTTATGATACATTATAATATAAATCGTAATCCTTTGTTTTCATGCCACATACGAAGTCTTACACGTGTTTTGTTATGTATTTTTTTTATTTGAAAAAGAGTCGGTCAGATATCATATGCATTAATTCAACGGTATAAATTCGAGTTACTCTACGTATGTTTTGACGTAAATTCAGTTTGGAAACAAGTCGGATAATTGTCGTCTATACTTTATCACCCCGCGTCCTATTTCCCTGCAACACGCAATGGTTGTAAAACCTAGTTACTAAACAAGTATCAGTGAGGGAGGGTTGCGCAAGAACCCATTAGTGATGGTGGTTAGTGACAATAATGACAGTTACCGGTGGTTATACTGACGAACAAGTTTGACGGATAATTAAATATTTTTCAATAATTAATTACCAATGAAGTTTCCGTTGGATGATAATTTTTTCTTTAGTTCAATTTGTACTTTAGTACTATTATATTTATTTTGAATTTATAAAACCTGAAAATAATAATAAAAATCAGAGTAAATTTTAATTTTGCTTTCTAAGGTTTAACAAATGTTTCATAAGTTTACCTTGACCCAAAAGTTTCATCAATATAAAACATCAATTTATCTCCAAAAGTTTCATAAGTTGTTTCAATTTCAATTCAAAATCAAAAGTTATATTATTTTGAATTCAAGTTGATACAATGATGAAACTTTGGGATTGAAATTGAAACAAACTATGAAACTTTTGAAGGTAAATTGATGTTTTTAATCTTTTAAAAGAAAATGGTTATTTTTGTCAAATATCAGAGAGCAAAAACGAAATTAACTTTAGAAATTAATTATAAGCCAAAAACATCTAATTACAAAAAAAATTATATACAGAGATGGTATAGATCATGTGACACTTCGCCTCTTTTGGGTTGAGGTGTTACAGCCTGTCGAGTCCATCTTCTTCGTCATTACGAGCGCCAACATTGATGTTGCTCCCATGCCCAACTTTATGCAATTTATTCCACAAACCCATTGTGTTGTTCTACAGCCCATGAGTCCATGGCTCGATTATTGGCATGTTACCTCAAATTGTCTTTTGTCGTTATTGTATGACGAGTGTTCATGCCTTGCTACCAATGACATTCAACAACTATCTTCGCATTTCTTATTTGGGTATACAAATAAACCCTAATCTATGTTTCAATACTCTCAATGGTCAAAAATTCGGAAGCTCAAACGAGACAATAAGAACAAAAAACATAAAAAGAAAAACAAGATAAAAACAGTCTTCAATCTCAGTCCATGACTCGGCAGCCTATAATTATGACAAAAGTCCACAATCTACTTGATTTTGCCAACAATCCATGGTTTCCTATGTCAGTGATTCCATAGACCTCAAGAGGCGCACAAACAATGGAGTCGTGACAAAGGACCATAATTCTACAAAAGAGTGGCATGGCAGAGGACTATATCCTGCAAGCAAGCGGCTTAACATGTAGCAACTATTAGGCAACATGCGATAGAGGAGCGGAATCAAAAAGATTATCTCCAGCCAATCAAGATAATGTTCACACAACGAACAGTCATAAGTTCTACGAAAATACTTTGTCATAATGAAAATCCAACAAGACATGTTTGTGCATATCGAATTCTGAACACATGAGGGGCTAGTGCCCTCATGTTGTAATAAACAGTGACGCATAAGGACGATTGACTGGAAAGAAGTGTCTGGTGGTTTGGTAATAGGATTCGGTGGTCAGTAATTAGAGGAAAACAATTGGGACGACGACATTGGCGAGACGTAGTTGTGTATTGAGAAAAGAATTAGGAACATTGGTGAAATCTTGAACCGAAACCAGATTTATTAGAAAAGAAAATATGAAAACAAGATTAATAAGCTAAAAACAAACGGGACAAGGTTATGGTGGTGGCGTCACTGGTGTCATGCCACCATGTCTAGGTTTGTATCAAGTGGCAAAGGCTAGGCTTTAGGTATACAATGTGTGCGGTAGAGATGGTAGAGAACCTATGGTGGCTCTGATAACATGTCATATAAACAATATACTCAATTGATAATTGTTGAATAGGGTGTCTTACAATATATAGATATAAGAAGGAAACTCTAAGTATCTAATTGGACATTTAGACTAAATACTAATAAAACAAGTGTGCATGAAACCATAATTACCAAACTGTAAACTAAATAACCGACACAACCAATTCAAAAAAAAAGTAATACCAATAAAATTTTACGGTTTGGTTTGATTTTTAAAACTGATATTTTGGTTTCGGTTTTGCTTTTAACTAAAATAAAAAAAAAAACAGAAACAAAACCATACAACCGAACATGGATTTGTTTATATTGGTATCTAATAATTATTTAGTTATATTATTATAACAGATATTACATAATACTTTTGATTTTTTTCATGTCTAGTTGAAATAATTAAGAATATACATCAAAATTCGCATCTTTTTAGGTAAGTAAATTATATGATACTTATGACCCCTCAATCTAAAGGATAGGCTGTTACATGTATAATCAAATCGGAAACATAGAGAATGGAAATTCGTAGGGATTTGAGAGAAAAGAACCATAACGGACCGCAATGGGTTCCATGAATTGGCCCTAGTGGACTTCCAAGGAAGAGACTTAGGGTGTCGGAAGATTAATACCATCGCGGACCACCAAGGTGATGGTTAACAATCTATGGTAATGTCCCGCCAAGGTGGTCACGGACCGCCATGGTCTAGCTTAATGCTCTACGAAGAAGATTCGATTATTAGATGCAAATATTGCATTTGAAAGATGCGAATATACCTTTTTAAGGCGATACTTGATATAAAAGCCAAACAAACCGATTTTACACTATTTGGATCCCCCATCTCCGTGCTTTCTCTCTCTAGAATGCTCCTGCTCCCCCTCTCTCTCTAAGCTTTATGGTAGTGTGAAGGCTCGTCATGATGATTGTATCTCGTGTTTACCTTTGTTGACATTGTTTTGGAATGGGACCGGCGATTGGAGGCTCAGTTTTGTTGGTAACCCTCAAGTCCTTCTATGTACGAGTTATGAGTATATATGTGGAAGAATTTAACGTGTGAAAATCCATTTCAGTGGTAGATCACTAGTAAGGGTAGTGAGCCCGTCGACAAGTTGACGCCTCGGATCTGTTGTGGTAGGTCACCAACAACGTTGTTGTTGACGTGTTTTAGCTCGTGATGCAGGTTGTGCAGGAAGTGCCGAAAGGTACTATCTAGGTCAAGGAGACTTAGCAATTTAGTTTGAATAAGAACTTCATGTAGAAGATACTGACTGAATTAAACATGTCTGGGGTAGTGTAACTGACATTTGTTTTGTAATTTAAACGCTATGTAAACGTGGATTTATGTAACACTGGTTTGGAGTGTGACACGACTAAGTAAAATAACCTATTAATTTATCATGGAATTGAAGATTAAATCGCAATTGTTTTTATTGTATTTTATGGTTTGTAATTTATTTAAATATCAAGCAATTTATATTATGGAATTGAAGGATTAAATTGCAATTGTTTTTATTGTATTTTATGATTTGTAATTTATTTAAATATCAAGCAATTTATAAAAGTATATAGATGAGTTTTAAAGGTTAATAAATGATGTAAGCTGGAATTTTCAAGCCCAAATTCATCAATTTCTTGACCCAAAAATTTTAAGCCCAGATAGCGAAGCTAAAAAACTGAAACCGAAAACAAAACAGGAATGAAACCGAATAAACCAAAACCGAATTCTTTTGAAAACTTAAAAACCAAAATATTGCTGTTTTTTAATTTAGTTTGAGGCCAAAACTGAAACAAGCCGACTTATAAACACCCCTACTAAGTAAACCCTAATCTATGTTCTATAAACTTATCAAAGCTCTTGTCTTGAATTATAACAGACAACTACAAATCAACCATATTGCACATAATAATTAGAATGGGTTGGCTTAACATACACCTAAATTTTCATCATACCTTTTGAAAACATCAAATCAAATTTTTTTTCCTATTATGAAAAAAAGAAAGAATCTTATTGATGTGGTAAGTTGAAGGTTATTTTTGACCACCCGCTAAGAGCATCATAATTTAATATGAACTAGTTTGTTTTCCAATTGTGATCTTTTGTATTTTTGTTAAACGTTTGTTAAGTTTCGTTATATTTTGTAAGGGTTTGTTTTGTTATTAATGCAAATACGATGACTCGTTTGAAATATCTTGTACTTGGATCGCTTTCGGTATTCCTATAATCTAGATATTGGTAAATTATTAAATAAGTAAATAATAATAATAATAATAATAACAATAAATAATAATATTAATAATGAAAACAATAATAAAATCTTGGAAATAAATAATTTTAATTAAAACTTTTAATTAATATAAATATGCATAAAATATTAAGAAATAACTACAGGGGCTAAAACTGTAAATTTCTTTTAAAATGAACTTTGAATTAAATTTTGTCAATTTATAAACCACAGGGATCAAACTGTAACATGCAAAAATCAAACCCCACAACCCCCGCTTTCCCGGTCGCCGGCCAGCAAAGCTCCGACGCGGCGCCGGCCTAAAACTACTTAAAACCCAAAATTAACCTCCCAAATCATTCAAAAAAACCGCTCATGAGCCCGTTTCGAACTCACAGTCGAACAAATTGACCTTAATTGCGCGATTAAAACACGAAACCGAAACCACTTAACACACCAACCCGTTTCTACCTGCAAATCAATGAAATTAATCACGCTATAACGATCATTTAATCATTTAGAAATCAAGACACGTTTAATTCCACCTGAAACGGCTTTAAAAACGTTCAATTCGATTTAAAATAACCGAGGACAACATGAAACTCGTTGAGTACTCAAACGGCTAAATTGAAACTATAAAATCGAGGCAAAACATCCCATTTGAGTTTCTTAAACTCCCTGCAACTCAATTTCACCGAAACACCCGCACACATCGAATTCCCAAATCCAAAAACAGTCGACTTACACTTCTGTCTTTCTGATCGAATCTCAAACTATACCAGGTAATTACATTAGGGATTGTACTCGGTTTTACATAGGGAACAAAAGCCCCATGGTTAATTTGAGTGTAACCATCGATTGGAGGTCCAATTTGATCGATTTCAAATCTAGGGTTCTTACGAATTTTTGGGGGATTTGGTGGGTCATGTTTTTAAGTTAACCTTTCAATTCTAAAACACAAACAGGGCCTTGGCCCGACGGTTTGTGTGTTGGATTGTTTGGGCAAAGGTCTCGGGTTCAAACCCGGGCACCTGCCATAATTTTTAAAACGGTTTTTTTTTAATATTTAAAAATTCTGAAAATGTTTAAATATTATTATTAACCATGTAAAAAAATGATTTTTTTATCAAAAATGAAATAAAATTATTTTCCTTTCAATTTTATTAATTCACTCTAGAAATTCTTATTTTCGTATTTTAAAAATTATAAAAATTATTATACCATTTATTATTAATTCTAAATTGTAATAAATCTCATTTAATATTTAAATAATTTCAATGTAATACATTCGATATTGTTATAAAATATAGTTACAAATTTACATATATTTTAAGAAATAAATATATATATGTTCACATTTAAAATGCACACTTATCGTAATAAATTTAATCATTTGGACCTTCAAATTTATTATTTTATTAAATAGTAAATAAAAACCATTTAATAATAAAAGTTTAACTTTTATTAATGGTGTTAATCACTAAAATTCTTATTTAATCATTTAAGTATTGGGATAATAAAAATATATGTATCTTATAATTTAAAATCATGGGTTAATGATTTAATCACGAACTTAAACCGTGGATTCCCGTGTACCAATCATGTTTAACTTAATATGTCGTTCATTTAGGTTGAGCATTAACGAATCTTCGGCGTTTTATACAAGGCTTTCTTATTTGCTCATCTATATAAATCAACTGAGTTTTCATACCCCATTTTATATTATTTCACACTTTTAGGGTGAAGCATGTTAATCTAATATTTAACACACTTGTAAACACGTTTTTACTCTTGTAACACTTATGCAATTCATCTTATTTTGTCATGGTTATTTGAACTCTTGTAACTATCATGTGATGACTCTTGTAAGATACAATCATTAACTATTGCTAGCCTAGCGACGTCATAGATCTATGGGCCTGACAAGCCTATTTGGTGCTAAAGCCGAGGTTATTGCCGGCTTCTAGTGTCGTATTCTTGAGCACTATGGGAACCAAGTACACTTAGCTAATCGTTTAATCTTGTAACGGCCATATCTGTCAAGGTTTGATTGTTACATTTGTTCATCCATCTTTATTTACTTTATTCAATAACCTATGACGTGAATTGTCATCTTTGATATATACCTATGTATGATTAATCTATGGAAACTCACCAACATTATGTTGACTTTATTTTTAATATGTTTCAGGAAATGATACCGTTTAAGTTGCTCCTGAAGACTTGATCACATCTAGGGTTGGACCTAGATAATAATAAAATGACATATATTGTCACATGATGCTATTGGAACTTTTGTATTCTTGTTTGCTTGAAACTTATGTTATTCCTCAATGTATGTTATGAAACTTGGAAATTAATAATATTTACACTTTGAAATAGTGTTGTGTGGCATGAACAATCTTAACCCTCACACCTCGACGTTTCCGCCGTTAAGGTTGGGGTGTGACACCAATCGCGCTTCGCGGCGGGGTTCGAAAAAGATTTTCTTTTTACTAAAAGACTTGGAAAAACCATTCATTATGGCTGCAAATAATACATTTACCACGCCAAAACAATGCCCGTGTTCTATTTTTTTGTCATCGCCTATCAAACGGGTCAGTTGATCTCCCAAATCATTAAATCAGAATTCAGAGTTCAATAAAAGTATGAAACATGTTCACATATGAAACACAAGCCCACAAAGACCATCGAACATATCATAAAAATTCTCTGATGAGAGTCGATGATTGAGGCGCCTTCATACAAAGCACTGGATAACAACAGGCTCAAATGAACTCAGTTCCACATCACAGCCATGACGACATGCGTGTACATTAGATGAGCAAAGTTTCTGTGGGGATTTCAAATGAGCCCAAGCTCGTCGTCATTAACCCTTATATAAATAGATGATCATGCTCAAAGCCGGACGGTAATGGCGACAATAACCGGTAGTAGTGCGCCACGTGATCGCCATTCAAGCCGGTAACGGCTACCTAAAGGCGGATGTGTAACGCCCCGGAATGTTGAAGCGAGCAACTTAGAAATGATGGTTGAGTTCGGGTTATGTAAGAAAAAGAAAAAAGAAAATGATTATGGGCTAAATTACCTTATGGGCTTAGGGTTTGATGGGTTTAAGGGCCTAACCACCCATTAAACACTCATAATCAACCACATTCTCCATTTCTTGCAAACCAAGCTAATAACAACTTAGAGAGAGAAAGTAGTGAGAGAAAGTAAAGAAACTTGAAGATTTGGAGCTTCATTGGTTAAGGGATTGAAGATCTGAGTGTTAGAGCATCAAACCACGAGAAAGGAGCAAGAAATACAGGTAAGAGTCATCCTCTAAACACCTCTGTAGGTCAGACCCGGAATCTAGGGTTTTGGGTTTTGAAAAGTTGCAAAGAATCACATAAAGGTCACTTTTTTTACGTATGAAATTATGTAAAAAGCTTAGATATAGTTTATGGATGAAAAACTAAGGATTTGGAACTAAAAAGTTGAGATTTTGGGTTAAAAACGAGCTGGTTCGTCATTTTTATACGTCCAGCGAAACTGTCAGTTCGTCCAGCGAAACTGAGAGTTCATCCTGCGAAACTAAGGCAATCTCCTTACTGCGAAACTATAGTTTCGCAGGTAGTTTCACAAGTGCATAGTTAGATCTGTAGATTTAGCGAATCTAGGAAATTCCAACGAAAGTTGGGCGTGTTTGGTAGCGAAACTAAGATAATCTCCCTTGGACCCTACTAGGGGCTGCTACGTCTAGAACCCCGCTATCAGGGGCTGTCGCCCCCGAACCCCCGCTGTCCCGCGGAGGGTTGGTTATATTGTTTGTATTCTTTTATGAAGAATGTGAATATATGGACTATAAGTATATGTATAACTAAAGATGAAAGTGAAACCTAAAGAAGTGTTATTGAGCTCATAACAATGTACCATTGCTAAAGTAAAGTCTTGCAAGCAAAGGATAAAGAAGAGTTGTATTTGTTGTTCTCTCATGGATAAAGTAAAGTCTTGTGTTCATCACAAGCATGGATAAAGTAAAGTCTTGTGTTCATCACAAGCAGGGGTCTTGCCCTTGGGCAGATCCCGAGACATAGTAACTGGGAATTGACGGATAAAGAAGAGTAATAGAAAATAAACAAGCGAAGGTCTTATTGATAAAATGACAGTCTGTGTATATTAAAGGTGTTTGTTCATGTGATGACTTTTTTAGAATGATAAAGTTAACATACCTCACTAAATGATTTTCTGATAAAGTAAACCCTGTAGTTTGACAGGTGAGATGTTGGACTTGAGTGAATGTGGGCATGGATTCTAGAAGCTACTTGGCATCTGAAGGCTAGCATCCCTGATTAACAAGATTATTAAGAAGACTTTTAAAGACTATTTGATGTTTTAAAGGAAATGTTAATGTTTTATTTGAATTATATCGTAATGGATTGAAACTTGATGTACTTTTCTGCTGTAATGTTATCTAAATGAATGTTTTAAATCTATGGTTTTGCTTTGAATGACCAACTGTATGGTTTCCTGGGATCAGGGCATTACAAGTTAGTATCAGAGCCAAAGTTTAAGCGAAATGGGTAAACTATTTCAAAAGAAAAAAACCTAAACTTAAACTGAAAATAAGACCAAAGTGAGGATGCCAGTCCATGTAGCTCCATGCCTCAAGGTAATGATATATGTTGTAAATATTAGTTGATTATGTAGTACCTTGTTACTAAGGTTAGACTTGAGGATAGAATAATATATCATTAATCTGTTATGCCTACCTGAATTTGTGTGATCTATACATGCTTAGAATATGAATAGGAGGTTAGAGTGTTGGTATGGCTCAAGATAGGGAAGTTTAGAACATGAGAAGTTCTGTGAGTAGTTAATCATAACTGGCCACTGTTATTAAAAATTTACAAAGCTTGTCATAATCTAAACTTGCCTTGAAGGACCATATTGATACCTTGAATCTTATAGGAAGTTGAGAAATGGCACCAAAGAAAGCAGTTGCAGCTATGGTTACTCGGAGGAGTACTAGGGGAAGGCCCCCTACTAAGGCAAAGGAAGCAGCAAGCAAGGTGACAAGACTCACAGGAAAGTCAACCAGGAAACCAGTTAAGAAACCGGTTGAGAAGAAAATTGAGTCAGAAACGGAAGTTGAGGAGCCTACTGCTAAGCAAGCAAAGTTGAAGGAAACAGTGAAAAAAGCTATTGCCCAAGAGGTGCACCAAATTCTGACTAATGTGATGCCTGCTTTGTTTGCGGAGGTTGTGGAACAGGTCAAGGGTGATGATAAGAAAGATACGATTCAGAAGAAGGTTGATAAGAAGAAGGTGGTTAAGACTAAGGAAAGTGATGATGAGGATAAAGATGATGACTCAGAGGTTGAAGAAGTGGCAAAGGGGTGTAGTTATGGGGCATTTAAAAGGTTTAAGCCCTTAACTTTTAATGGTACCGGCTGCTGCTCAGCGTTGGATTAGGGAAATGGAGGCAGTGTTGAGAATCAGTGAGTGCCAGGAAGACTAGAAAGTGAAGTTTGCTTCCCGTTCACTTTTGGACCCAGCACTGTGTTGGTGGGATAACATTGTTGACACCCTTGGGAGAAAGCTATTAAGAGGATAAAGTGGCCTGAAATGAGGATATTGGTGATAGAGGAGTACTGCCAGAAAAGGGAACTTGATAAGATTGAACAAGAATTCGTGAGCTTGGAAGCTGCCAACATGACACACCAGGAATACACCTCAAAATTCAATGAAATGGCACGTCTGGTGCCTGACTTGGTGACTCCTGAATCAAAAAAGATTAAAAGGTACATACAAGGGTTGCTTCTGGACATCCGTAGGGACATGGTTACTGCCCGACCTGGTACTTTTAGGTCGGCAGTGGATCTCAGTGGAAGGTTGTATGATCATCGGAGGTCGGTAATAGGGGGTGAACCAAGGAAGGTTTGGAACAGTAATGGGAAGAAGTACGGAAATGGTAATTATCAATCGGGGAACAAGAAAGCAAGGGTGGACGCAAAGCAGGCAATTGTGAAAGGGATTGATGAAATTAGGGACTGTGGGAAGCGTGGAAGGAGGCATCTGGGAGAATGTTGAATGGGTAGCTATGGATGCTATAGGTGTGGAAAAACTTGTCACATAGCCAGAGAGTGTCCGGAATTAAAAAAGTTCTTCAACTGTAACAAGTCGGGGCATCATAGCAGGGATTGCAGGAAAGCTAAGCCGGGGAGCTCGGGAACAAGCGGGAAGGATGATAAGGGGGATGATGAAAAGCCCAAGGCCAAGGCAAGGGCTTTCACCATGAACAAGAAAGAGGCAAGGAAGGACCCGGATGTGGTGTCAGGTATGTTTCTCGTCAATGATGTGTGTTCCTCTGTATTATTTGATAGTGGTGCCAGTAGGAGCTTTGTATCTGCATCTTTCTGTGCTACCCTAGGTATTCAAACTAGGGAAATAGATGACGCTTTTGAAGTAGAAACGACTGATGATAAATCCATTAGAATAGCTAAGGTGTTAGATGGTTGCCGCATAATACTAGGAGGTCACTATTTTACTGCGCGATTGTTTGGCATGACCTTAGGTGGTTTTAATGTCGTACTGGGAATGGACTAGTTAGCTGCTTATGATGCCAACATAATATGCCAACAAAAGATATTTCAATTAACAGTTTCCGATGGTAGTCCAGTTACAATTTACGGCGATAACGTCTGCAAAGTGCCAAGGGTCATTTCCATGATTAAGGCGGAGAAATTTATGTGACGAGGGTGTGGAGCGTACCTAGCGTATGTCAAGGACGTTAAAGATAAAGCAAAAGAGTTGTCAGATGTACCGGTGGTGCGTGACTTTCCTAATGTATTCCCGGAGGATCTGTTAGGAGTACCACCTGATAGAGAGATAGAATTTCAGATTGATCTACTGCCAGGAGCCCAACCCATTGCCAAAGTACCATATCGTCTAGCCCTGTCCAAGATGAAAGAGCTCATGTCACAACTTCAAGAACTTCTTAATAAGGGATTCATTAGGCCCAGCATATCTCCGTGGGGTGCTCCAGTGTTACTTTTAAAGAAGAAGGATGGTAGCATGAGGATGTGTATAGATTATAGAGAATTGAATAAGCTAACCGTGAAGAATCGATACCCTTTACCCAAAATAGATTATTTGTTTGATCAGTTGCAAGGTGCAAGTTGGTTTTCTAGAATAGATCTTAGATCCGGGTATCATCAGCTGAAAGTAAGGGAGCAAGATATTCCAAAGACAGCTTTCCGAATGTTCTACAGACACTACGAGTTTCTAGTTATGTCATTCGGGCTAACCAATGCTCCTGCAACATTTATGGACTTAATGAATCGCATGTGTCGACCGATGTTGGACAGATCAGTAATAGTTTTCATCGACGACATCTTAATCTACTCAAAGAATGAAGGAGACCATGCTTGCCATATCAAGGAGGTGTTAGAAAGAAAGGAGAAATTGTATGCAAAGTTCTCAAAATGTGCATTTTGGCTATGTGAGGTACAGTTCTTAGGACACGTTATAAATTCGGAAGGGATTATGGTCGACCCAGCAAAAGTTCAAGCAGCCACGCAATGGAAATCTCCAAAGACACCATCTGAAATCCGTAGTTTCTTGGGATTTGCAGGTTATTATAGAATGTTCATCAAATACTTCTCAAAGATAGCCTCCCCATCAACAAGGTTAACAAGGAAGAACGTGGTTCGACTGGGGAAAGGATCAGGAGGATAAGAATTAAAGGATAGATTAACCAAAGCGCCAGTACTTACCTTACCGAAAGGAGATGAAGACCTAACGGTATAATCCAATGCCTCTTACTGTAGTTTAGGCTGTGTATTGATGCAAAGAGGAAATGTTATAGCTTATGCGTCTAGGAAGCTGAAGGACACGGAGGTCAATTAACATGTTCATGATTTAGAACTAGCAGCAGTGGTGTTCGCCTTGAAGATATGGAGACATTATTTGTATGGCACTAAGTGCACTATATTCACCGATCACAAAAGTCTGAAATATTTCTTCGAGCAAAAAGATCTGAATATGAGACAGGGAAGATGGTTGGAGTTAATAAAGGATTATGATTGTGAAATCCATTATCACCCGGGTAAGGCAAATGTGGTAGCCGATGCCCTGAGCCGAAAAGAAGGATATGAACCAATTCGAGTGAAGGCGTGTCAACTAGTAGTGACCCCAGATATTATGAGATTAATAAGCGAAGCTCAGGTGGAAGCCTTGAAGGAACCCCAAATTATGAAAGAAAGGATAGTGGGAAAAGCAGATGATCTAGTTGATAACACGTTGGGTGTGAAGACCATTTATGGCAGGATATGGGTTTTGAGGTATGGAGATTTGCGAGAGAAAATTTTTGATGAAGTACACAAGACTCGCTACTCAATACACCCAAGAGCAAATAAGATGTACCATGATTTGAAGAAAAATTATTGGTGGCCCGGGATGAAGAGAGAGGTAGTTGCATATGTAAATAAATGCCTAACATGCTTGCAAGTGAAGGCCAAGCATCAAAGGCCCTATGGGTATGTTCAACCGTTAGAGGTGCCAAAATGGAAGTGGGAACATATTACCATGAATTTTATTACTAAGTTACCACATACAACCAAGGGCAATGATGCAATCTGGGTAATAGTAGACAGATTAACCAAGAGTGCTTATTTTTTACCTATCAAGGAAGCAATCAGTTCAGAGAAGCTCGTAGAGTTATTTATCAGAGAAATGGTCGCACGACATGGCATGCCTGTATCTATTGTGTCAGATAGAGACACACGATTTACATCTAAATTCTGGAGAAGGTTTAACGAAGAGATGGGGACAAGATTGCATATCAGTACGACATACCACCCGCAGACTAATGATCAATCCGAAAGAACGATACAGATATTGGAAGACATGCTACGAGCATGTGTTATGGACTTTGGTGGTAATTGGGATAGTCATCTACCATTAGCAGAATTTTCTTACAACAATAGCTATCATGCTAGTATCAAGATGCCTTCATATTGAATGTTGTATAGGAGACGATCTAGAATGTCAGTCTGTTGGGGTGATCTCAAACAAAAAGAGTTGGGAAGGTTAGAGGTAGTAGAAGCCATGAAGGAAAAGTTAGAGAAAATTAAGGCTTATATGAAAGCTGCCAAGGATAGACAAAAGTCATACGCTGATAAAAGGATGAGACTAATAGAATTCAGGGTGGGTGATAGAGTAATGTTAAAGGTGTCGCCATGGAAAGGAATTATCCGGTTTAGGAAGAGGGGAAAGCTAAGTCCCAGGTTTAGTGGGCCAGTTAAGATATTGGCGTGAGTTGGAGATGTAGCTTACAGGCTGGACCCCAGGAGAGTTAAATGGGATTCACCCCACCTTTCATGTGTCGCATCTGCGAAAGTGTTTGGTCGATGATGAGATGGTTGTGCCTCTTAATGATATTGAAGTGGATGAAAAGTTGAATTATATGGAGCAGCCGGTTGCCATTTTAGATAGAAAAGTGAAACAATTAAGAAACAAAGTGATCAAGCAAGTCAAGGTACAATGGGAACACCGAAAGGGGTCGGATGCCACTTGGGAATCTGAGAAAGAAATGATAGAGAAATACCCCGATCTTTTTAACGGCTAGACAGGTTTCAAGGACAAAACCTAAATAAGGGGGGAGACTTGTAACGCCCCGGAATATTGAAGCGAGCAACTTAGTAATGATGGTTGAGTTCGGGTTATGTAAAAAAAAAAGAAAAAAAGAAAATAATTATGGGCCAAATTACCTTATGGGCTTAGGGTTTGATGGGTTTAAGGGCCTAACCACCCATTAAACACCCATAATCAGCCACATTCTCCATTTCTTGCAAACCAAGCCACTAACAACTTGGAAAGAGAAAGTAGTGAGAGAAAGTAAAGAAACTTAAAGATTTGGAGCTTCATTGGTTAAGGGATAGAAGATCTGAGTGTTAGAGCATCAAACCACGAGAAAGGATCAAGAAATACAGACAAGAATCATCCTCTAAATGCTTCTGTAGGTCAGACCCGAATTCTAGGGTTTTGGGTTTTGAAAAGTTGCAAAGAATCACATAAATGTCACTTTTTTACGTATGAAATCATGTAAAAAGCTTAGATATAGTTTCATGAATGAAAAACTAAAGATTTGGACATAAAAAGTTGAGATTTTGGTTTAGAAACGAGCTGGTTCGTCATTTTCATACGTCCAGCGAAACTGTCAGTTCGTCCGGCGAAACTGTCAGTTCGTCCGGCGAAACTGTCAGTTCGTCCAACGAAACTGAGAGTTCATCCTGCGTTTCGCAAGTAGTTTCGCAAGTGCATAGGTAGATCTGTAGATTTAGCGAATCTAGGAAATTCCAACGAAAGTTGGGCGTGTTTGGCAGCGAAACTGCCAAGCGAAACTGGCAGTGAAACTAAGGCAATCTCCCTTGGACCCTACTAGGGGCTGCTGCCCCTAGAACCCCGCTATCAGGGGCTGCCGCCCCCGAACCCCGGCTGTCCCGCGGAGGGTCGGTTATATTGTTTGTATCTTTTTGTGAAGAATGTGAATATATGGACTATAAGTATATGTATAACTAAAGATGAAAGTGAAACCTAAAGAAATGTTATTGAACTCATAACAATGTACCATTGCTAAAGTAAAGTCCTGCAAGCAATAGATAAAGGAGAGTTGCATTTGTTATGCTCTCATGGATAAAGTAAAGTCTTGTGTTTATCATAAGCATGGATAAAGTAAAGTCTTGTGTTCATCACAAGCGAGGGTTTTGCCCTTGGGCAGATCCCGAGACATAGTAACTGGGAATTGACGGATAAAAAAGAGTAATAGAAAATAAACAAACGAAAGTCTTATTGATAAAGTATTGATAAAGTAACAGTCTGTGTATAGTAAAGGTGTTTGTTCATGTGATGATTATTTTAGAATGATAAAGTTAACATACCTCACTAAATGATTTTCTGATAAAATAAATTCGGAATTCACTCAGCGAAGCTGACTTTTGTATGCATATTAGTTTGATAGGTGAGCTGTTAGAATTGAGTGAATGTGGGCATGGATTCTAGAAGCTACTTGGGATTTGAAGGCTGGCATCCCTGATTAACAAGATTATTAAGAAGACTTTTAAAAACTATTTGATGTTTTAAAGACAATGTTAATGTTTTATTTGAATTATGTCGTAATGGATTGAAACTTATTGTACTTTTCAGCTGCAATGTTTATGTAAATGAATATTTTAAATCTTTGTTTTTGCTTTGAATGACCAGCTGTACGGCTTCCTGGGATCATGGCCTTACAGGATGGCAACAGCAACGGAACCCTACTAACATACTGAACAAAGAATACACCACATGAAACCATATTTAAAGGGTTAGAATCTAGATGTTGTTCAACTGCTTGTACACAACGCAACATCACATGTACATGCATCAGAAGGTTGTACAAACCGCTAGAAATATTTCAAACTACTATTCATGAACTTGCTACACCACAGTCGTCGTGGGTCGACCCAAAGGCCACTGGCAATAGCAACGACACATCACGACCACCCAAAGGCGGTCAGTTGGGGCAGCAGCAGCAGGCTAGCCCAATGGTCGTCGGCAACGGCGACGTCGCACCACAACCGGGAGCCGTACACAACGAAATAGAATATGCAGAATCAAGTCGTTAACCCGAAGGAGGATGGTAACGGCGACGGCAGCCGACAGTAGCAGCACCACATAATCGTCGTTCAAGCCGGCAACAGTGATGATCGCGAGATTCAGCGGCGCCACATGACCGTGTTCAAGCCGGCAATAGCGACGGCCGCCGCTAGCAACAGCGCCACGCGAGCGCCATTCAAGCCGGCAACGGCGATGGGCGCCGGCTGCGGCTGTGCCACACAACCACCGTAAACCCTCTCTCTCAACACCATATGAAACCCTATTTAAAAGGTTAGAAGACAGATACAGTTCAGCTACATGTACACAACGCAATAACACATGTACATGCATCAGAGGGTTGTACCAACCGCTAGAAATACTCCAAATTACTGTTCATGAACTTGCTTTATTAATATTATAGAATAGAATAAAATGAAATATTTTCACAAATTGAAGGGTGAGTGCGATAACTCAAAACAAAGGGACACAATTAGCACAACATGTTCTTTATAGTTTCAGCTTTCATTGACCTTAAATGAATAAGAGAAAAATAATTGGTTGGTTACATGACATATGTGGATAATCAAGTCTCTAAGTTAATTTGGACGGGTCAAACTGAAGATACTAAGCTTTTGATAGTGTTAGGGCGACACGTGTCGGGCAACAATTCGCCCGACCATGCTGAGTCAGCAATCAGTGCACTGACTACATGTGTAGGGTTAAATAGATCCCACCATACATAGGTTGAAGGATCTTCACAAGCCATATTCATGGACATGCACCCACTCATCCCAGTATCCATGGTTTCACCACAACATGCATTCTTCACATTTTTAATTCCTGCATAATTTAGCAGAATTTCATGTTAGAATCTTTATTTTGGCAAATGAATAGAGTGAAATTAGGTTACTTTTAAAGAGTCAAAATAAACTTTAAACATGATTTGACAAAAGGTAGGAAGCATACCCTTTATTTTTTTAATGTGTCTTATAAAAACGTCAAATTAAATATATTTTTCTTCTCTTTTAATGTAAAAATGAGGGAATATTATTGATATGACAAGTTAAGGAGCGTATTAGTGGTAAAGTAAAAAAATGTAAATTTAACACGACCTTAAAAATATATAGTTCAGTCATACCGTAGGTGTTTGGGTTATTAATGATCTCCATCATCGGGCGATAAAGGTCACAAAAGATCAACTGAGCATCCGATAATTTCACACTGAGGCGTACAATGCGTTGTTCTAGAAACGAATTATACTCTAAAACAAAGTTATTAATGTCAGCCTCACAAACCACCCTAGCTCCATCGTTGATCGAACCATTCTTTGGCAGCGAAAACCTTGGTGCACATCCTAAAGGAAGTATCCCCATAAAGACAAACTTCCTCACACTTGAATCATAAAGATACTCAATGGCATTAGTCATTTGATCCACCAATATACGGGACAACTTTTCAGCATCTGATCCTGGACCCTTGGCGGATTTGCTACGAAAGAGATTAATGTAATCGTCTTTGCCAAACGAGAGGTAGAAGAGGGTGGATGACTTGATAAACCGATTAGCGGTTTCTTGGCCAAGCTCTAGCTGTAAAAGCTGGAAAATCTCGAACGCTTGGCGGAGTTGTTGGTTGAGAGACTGCAGGAGTGGGTCAGTTGGGTTGCTCAAGATGGTGGCTCCAGTTGACCCAAGGTTTACACCATGTACAAGTACATCTGAGGAACCATTTTGTCTATAGAATGGTATGGGATTTGACAATCCAATCTTTTTGGCTGCATCAATAACCAAAATATGAATTCTTATATATTAACCCGAAATAAAATCGAAAGGTAATATATTAAGATATATTATTTGTTTACACAACTCTAGTAAATTGTTGATCAATTATAGTAAACCAATCTGATTTTTAAAGATCAAGAAATATGATAATATCCATGAAAAGCACCAATTTTTGGAAGTAGGATGTTTAATAACAGGACCAGCATTTCTAAAAGTTTTTTTTGGGACTTTTTGTACTTGTAGGAGTATTGTATTTTTTTTGGTTTTTTTTTCTTTTTATATTTTTTTGACTTCTTGTACTTCTTGGTTTCGCTTGATGGTAAGCGAATTCCATAGAGTTTTTCGTAAAATTTAATCGGGTTTTACAGAACATTATGGAGTTTGTTTGCCACCGAAGCGAAAACTCTATGAAGTTTGCTTGCCATCCAAGCAAACTTGTCGAGATCGCTTATAGTGGTTAAAAATCGTCTAAAAGTACCATTCACTATCTTCGTATAGATACAAAAAAGTTTAATTAAAAAAACCCAAATTAATGTATAAATAAAGTAAAATGAAAGTGATAAAATTACCAAGAAGGTGTGGAAGAATGGAGGAAGGAGGACCCTCACAAGGGTGTAAAGAGAGGTTATGAAGAAGAAAAGGGAAAAAGAGTGTGTTTTCTCCACAATCAACAGTTGAATCTCCCATTACATACATGGCCTTTATGTTACTTACTGTTATGCTGCTATTCACCATTTTTATGAATATTGTCGTGAAAATATGAAGAAGAACATCACATTTAATTTTATTTATCATCATTTCTAGTTCTTTTCTCTCTCTTGTTTTTCATCCTACTTATTACTCTCAACAGTGTCCTTTATATTGTTTCAAAGTCAAATAAACAGTTTGTGTTTAGTTCAAAAATTGATGAAGTGAACATATGGTTGTTTATTAATTATATAGTGATTTATGAATCAATAGTTTGTCTAACAGTCATATTTAGACTTTTGTTTCAAGTGATTATTTTATTTTTGTCAGGGCAAAAATAGTTGATCTAGATTCGTGATTTCAAAAATAATATCAATTTATATGGTTGGAATCACGCGATGTTGAATACATTAATGGATTAATCTTAGGCCTACTGGGTACCACAACGACCCTATGGCTGATATATAACTTTAAAATATAAATAAAAAACTTTAAAAAATAAAAACTAAATAATAAACGAGCCGAGCTCGAGCTTCAAAAGTACGTACTTAACAAGCCGCGCTCAAACTTTAAAAATAGAGCCCGAAACAAGCCGAGCTCGAGCCCTCTTAAGCCAGAAAGAGCCGAGCTTGAGCTCAGCTTGACTCGTGTGGCACCCTACCCACGGCTTTAAGGCCTATGTGGCCCGTTAGAGGCGTGGCACATAGCTCCCTTGGGGGCGTTAAGGGAGTAGGCGTGGAAACTGTAACAAGTATGAAGGATCTTTAGACAATGCTCATACATAAAAAAATAAAAATATAGATGAGGTGGATTGAAAGATGCTTAAACTATTTTTGTTGAGTGATGTGAAAGGAAAGGAAAAAAGTAACGTGGGTGATGTGATATTAATGTATGGTAAAGAGTTTTAAAGTGTAAGTACAATGTTAGTATCTTACTAATTAATTTAGATTAGTTTTCTCTTTCGCGCTACGAGTCGGGAAATTTTGTTGTTTTTTCCCAATATGTATGCGACATGATTGTTCCCCTCATGTTATGCAACATGAGTTTAGTTATTGTTGTCTCAGATTGTCGAAAATCATAAAAACGAACATTGAAACTTGTTTGATGATAACAATGACTGCGGCGAACTTTTCGTTCATAATCGGTTCGGTTCGGTTCGTCACACTAGCGCAACGATAACTGCAGTTGCTATGACCTACAATCCCAAAAAACAAAATACTTGATTTTGAATATAAATCCGTTATAAAAAAAAAAAGTTATATCGGAACGCCGACAAAAAAGAACCAAAGAGAACCGCACATTTCATTTACTAAAAATTTAAAAGTTTTAGAAAACAAAACGGGCTTAAGCATAAAATCTATACATGAGGGGTGAAAACGAAAATTTAAAAAAGAAAATTAAACCCATTAAAAATTTGTGATAAAATTAACAAAATTTAGTGGTAGTATTTAAATAAAAAAGAAGTCTACTATTATGTTTAGTTTATAAAAACTAAAAGTATAGTGGCCATTAGGGCTGCAAACGAACTGAACGTTCAGTGAACAGTTCATGAACTGTTCGGCGGGAAGTTCGTTTATGTTCGTTCGTTTAGTAAATGAACGAACACGAACAAGAAAATTTCGTTCGTTTAGTTAAACGAACGAACACGAACACAAGTCGTGTTCGTTCGTTTATGTTCGTGAACGTTCGATAATGTGTTCGTTTATGTTCGTTAATGTCCGTTCATGAACGTTCGATAATGTGTTCGTTTATGTTCGTTAATATGTTCGATTATGTTCTTAATTTTTGTGTTAGTTATTTTATGACAAGTATGTCAAGTGTTTTGGATATTTATGTTACATGTTTGTTTATTTTTTATAAATTTTGTGATGAATATGCTGATTTTATTTCTAAAATAAATATGTGATCATTTGTATTCGTTTGTGTTCATGGACTTCTTTGTGTTCGTCATTTTCATGAAGATTTGTTTGTTTTTGTTTGATTTTGTTTATGTTCGATTGCGTTCGGTAAGTGTTCGTGAACAGTTCATGAACATGTTCATTTCCTTAATGAACGAACACGAACAAGAAAACTCGTTCGGTAAGTGTTCATGAACAGTTCATGAACATGTTTATTTCTTAATGAACGAACACGAACAAGGCCTTGTTCGTGTTCGTTCGGTTCGTTTGCAGCCCTAGTGGCTATATATAGTGTGAAAATTTAAATGTGTAGTGTAGCTTTAAAATTACTATTTAATATAGTATATAATATATTACTGAAAGTATAAAACAATATAATAAACAAATTATTCAAAAAATTTATCGCAATCCTTAACAAAGAAAAAGTTGAGTATATAATATATTACTGAAAGTATAAAACAATATAATAAACAAATTATTCAAAAATATTATCACAATTCTTAACAAAGGAAAAGTTGATAGTACCTGTAGAAACATTAATACTAACTAATAAAATATTTTTTTCTTGTTCTCATCACCGTCATCATAATTATTATTATTGTTATTGTTATTATTAACACAATCATTTAATTAAATTCTGGATGTAACCACTAAAAATGATCTAGTAGCAAATGCATATAACAAGATATTAGGTTTTAGTCTCACTTAAGAAGTTAATAAAATAAAATAAAATATAAGCCATTAAAAACAAAAATAGTAAAAAGAAAACATAAAAATTCAAATATTGTTTTTGGTCATCAGATTTTCTCCTATTTGGAATTTGACTAGAATTTGAAGACATGTAGATGTGCATGTATGTATAAAGCAACATAATTAGGTGCATCATGAATGTTATGTTTTATTCTACACGGTCATTTACGGATCAACTAATTTAAACAACCATGGAACTTCATTTCAGAGTTTTGATTATATTAACTTTACTGTTCTTTTATTATCTCTCTTTACCAATATATGTATATATATATAATCAAATATTATATATATCAAACTAAATTATGAGTATCATAGATATTGTTATAAAATATGAAAAATATCACATATATATTTATATACAGGGGAGGAATCAAATTGAAACTCTATTTTTCTATAAGAACTCTAAGAACCAATATGAGCCATTAGTTTTCAATAACAAAATGGTAATTAAAAAATTATAATAAAAATATTATAAAACAAAAAATAATATAAAAATAAAAATAATAAAAACACAAAATATTTTCCTAGTTTCCTTCTTTCATAAAAAATAAAAATACTTTTTTAAAAATAAAAAAATTCTCGTTTTTTTACCAAATTATGTTTTACACATGTGTAATACCGGATTTACATATGTGTAAATCCGGTATTACACAAGTGTATAACCAGATTTACACATATGTAAATAACGGGTGGATGATATTTTTTAAAAGTATATCAATATGGTAGGCGTTGGAAAAATAAAAAAAATACTGAAATTAATGGTGAAATTTTTTTGAAAAAATAATGTCATGAAAAAAAGTTATAATCGTTTAAAAAAAAGTAAAAATGGCATGTGACTTAAATGTGTGGCTCATATCGGTTATTAAGGTTCTCACAAAAAAATTCTTCTCAAGATAACCCTACCATATATATATATATATAGGAGAGGGATCAATATGAAAACCATGTTTATAATTGAAAATCGTGAAAACCACTACTATCCAATCACATAATTTATAATTGATTTAACTTTTTAATTGTTTAAAGTATATTTGAGTAAACTTCAACCTTATTTTTTGAGGTCATTATTTATTTTTTAATTTAAACTCCAAGGAACGACGATGATGACGAAACGAGTTACGTATACGTAACTTATATGAGTTAGATGTATGTAACTCTTAGTTGTACACTTGGTAACACATATTTACATATACATAACCCTTACATATATGTAACTCTTAGTTATACACTTTGTAATACGTACTTACATATATGTAACCTCTGGTTTTTATGGTTTTCATTTATAACATGGTTTTCAAGGGATCCCTCCCCATATATATATATATATATATATATATATATATATATATATATATATATATATATATATATATATATATATATATATATATATATATATAAGGAGGGATAATAAGAAAACCAATATCTTAAGAGAAAACCAAGAAAATCAAGATCCACCAATCACATAATTTATAATTAATTTATATTTTTGTTGTCAAAAGGACACTTGAGTAATTTCTCACCTTATTGTTTATGGTAATTATCTATTCTTTCAATTTAAAACCCTTGATGCTCTCATCTCCAGATCTCTCTTAAATCAATTGATCAACACCATATCTATTAAATCAAGCGTTCATATAAAACTATCTCGATTGTTGAAGAGTTTGCTCATATTTTTTTCTCTGCATTTGATGGTTACTTGAGATCTTGGAATCTATCAACAGAAACAAAAGAATAAATCAATATTGCATTTTGATTTTTGTGATACTACGAACAAAAACAAAAGGTGTGTAATCTTAATATTGAGTTATGATTTCGATGTAAAGCAGATGTCCGTCAACAAAGTTTCGGTAAAGGTTTCTATGTTCAATGACCATGAAAAAAACAAAATCAAAGAAGAAAAAATCAGAGAAACGAGAGGTATATAATCACAACTCGTTCAATCGATCACAAAAAGTAGAACAAAAAAGGTATTCGATTTCATTGAAAATGAGTTTGATTTAGTATAAGAAACTAATATGATGATGATGATTTACGTATATGAGTTACGTATACGTAACTACGTAATAGAAGGAGTCGTCTTCTAAAGAAATCGATGATGATTACAGAAGTTGACTTTATCATATTGTTCAGTTATGTATATGTAGCTACGAGTTACATATGTAATACTAGTTGCATATTTTTAACTCATCAGAGTTCAATCAAGTTAAAAACATGAAATACTCAATTTATATATATGTGAAACAAGCTACATAAACATTAACTTTATTTATATATACGTAAACATGGGTCAAAAAACAAAAAAAAATGCTACTTATATATGTTAACTTCTGTTGACAATTTATTTTCACAACTTAAGTTTGGGTTTTTTTGTGATTGTTACATATATGTAATATGGTTACATATACGTAAACATGTCTACATTTGTGTCACGTAAATGACATCAGGTTACATATACGAAACCATGTCTATATATGTGTAAATTAATGAGTTCAACAGATTTTTTTGTATCAGTTATATGTTACACATATACGTAATTCACAATCGTTGTATATATAGTTTGTCAGAAGATTTTCAATTTGATTTGATTGTGTTTACATAAATCTAAGCAAGTTATTTATGTGTTTACATATACGTAAGGAGGTTTACATATGGTTACGTCAGTTCATTGTTGGGTGGTTTAAAAAAAGCAACAAAGATGAAGTCAATTGTTATTGAATATGAAGATAATAAAGATGAAGTTAACTATTAATGAATATGAAGATGATGATGATGTTGAAGATGAAGTTAATTGTTGGATTTTTTAAAATGTAATTTATAAGAAAGGAGAGAGAAGAGAGAATATAGGAATTTCAATGATGTTTCCAAAACTAACCTTTTTTTTATTCCAGATTTGCCCTTATATCATTAATATAATCCACTTAAATTTTAGATTATTTACTAAAATGCCATGGTGTATGTCAACCATTGATCAAATGGATCAATTGTTTAGATTTAGTTTTCTTGGTTTTCTAGTAAAATTATGATTTTCTTAGGACCCTCCCCATATATATATATATATATATATATATATATATATATATATATATATATATATATATATATATATATATAGGATCCTGTTTATTGCATGACTGTCTTATAAATAAGAACTGCAAGAACCTTTTGTAACTATTGATTAGATCAATTGATGGTTGAGATTAAATGGGGTAATATAGTAATTTATCAACTTAAAAATTATGTAATTTTATATGAAAAGGGTAATTATGTAAATTGACATGTGGTTTTTTATGGTAACTAGCTTTGTTTTTTGTGAAATCCCATAAAATCCTCCCCAAATCAAAACTAACTCAATAATCACTTATGAATACAGAATACTCATTCGGGTTTACATACATAGTTCATTCAAGAGCACAGACGGTTGTTCAAGGTCTGAAGCAGGAATCGATTGTAAGTATCATCAATATATGTTAATTTTGTTTGATAATTGCAATTATGTTTTTGTAGGGTTTTGTAAAACCATTCAATTGATGAAAACTTAAACCTGCATTGCAGAATTTGGTTTAGAATTGTTGCGAATTAGGGTTTAATGATGCCAACTATTGTTAGTAGTCATTGAGAAATTATAGGTTTGTATTGTATGTATTTGATTTCCGTGTGATACACAATGTAGATGTTATACCCTAATTCGAAATCTGATTTGGTTGTGAAAATTGCTGGTATTTAAGGTTTTTCAGAACCTAAGGTTTATTGTTGTAAGAGATTGAATGTTGGTCAAATTTTGGTAATATACATATACGTAAATATGAAAACTGATCCCTAAAATAGTATTTATTCAGTTCTTTATTTCTAAATAGATAATAGGATTAGTGAATATGAAGGTGGTTGGAAACAACTAGATGTTGTTGATTATATTTGTGTTGCATGTTTGAGGAAGATGTTAGTTTGTAGTTAAAACTTATGATAATTGTTACGTAAAATAGCGATAACATGATATAATTTTAGTAGGTGTAGTTGTGTATATCTGGTTTCTTTCAGGGGCAGAAGACGGATGTATGAAGTATATGCAAGTAACATATTGACTAGTTTAGTTATTTCTAGTTGGTATTAATGAACATGAGCAAAGCAATATGTAAAATGAAATGATGTGTTGAGATTTACATATGTTTTGCTTTATTTCAGGAGAATTGAATAAAGAAATCTTGTAGCAATCAAGATGTGGTCAATTAAGTTCATATGTGATTTAAAGTCTAACTAAAAGATTACATTTATTTTGGTGTCGTCAAGTAAGTTCATATGTGATTTAAAGTCCAAGTGAAAGTTTACCTTTATTTTGGTGATGTTCTTTACGCTTATGAGTTTCGATTGAAGTAAATTATGTATGATGAGCATTGTTTACATTAAGGTTGTGTATGTACACATAAGTCATGAGAAGCTATAGAAGATTTTAGAAAATAGGCATAGGTGCGATGAATAATGTGTTTTAATTGTGGAGGTTTGGGTTGTTTTGTGAGTAAGTGATTTGTTTTCTTTTTGTAAAGTTAAGGGTGTGTTTGGACCTATGTGTAAAACTGAAACATTCTCTCTATAAAAATATGATATTGATACGTCTGCTTTATTGTGATACATATATGTAAACTAAAAATTATGTTGTTCTAGATTTAGTATTGAAATGATAGGTAATGAGTAGTCTGTATGTGTATGTATATGTAGCTATTATACGTACATGTAAATACATAAAAGCATGGTATTATGTAGTTTGTATGGATTTGCGTGATATACATAAATATAAACGGATTCTAGTCTTGTCTACCTGTTTGATATATATATCTGGTCTACATATATGTAAAATTAGAGGCATGATGTTATTATGTATATATAGCTAATAGTCATACAAGTATATTTAATAGGAATGTGTTTATATATATGTATGCCTGATGGATTTAGTATTAAAATCAGAAGTGATGAGTAGTCTAATGAGTATGTGTGTATACATATGTAGCTATTATACGTACATGTAAATACATGAAACAGGGTATTTTATATTTTGTATGGGTTTGCACCTAGTATACATAAATGTAATCTCATTCTATTGTTGTCTATTAGTTTAACATATACATGGTATACATACATGTAAAATTAGAGTCATTATGTTAGTATGTATATATAGCTAATTTATGTACATGTATACTTACCAGGATTGGGTTTATAGTAACGCATATATGACGGGTTTAATATTGAAATGTGATTGGGTTTATATTAATGCATGTCTAACGGCTTAATTATCGAAATGCGAAGTGATGAATAATCGAATGATTATATGTTTATGCATATGTAGCTATTAAACATACTTGAAATTCAGTGTAGACATAATATGTTGTACATGTATACCTATTGTGTTCTTGTTTATATTTAACATTTGATATACGTACCTGTAACGTCATTAGTGTGATGATTATATATATTGTTAACTGTTTTACGTATATGTAAAATTACTATTATGTTGGTTATATATATGAGTAACTATATATATACATGAAAAATGAAAAGATTACTGAACTGTTGGGTTTATGTATATGTAAAATAATAATAATAATCTATATATGTACATATATACATGAAAAAATTCTATATTTTTTTTAATACGTGTGACTAACTTAAAATGTGATTGCATATGTATAAAGTGAAAAAAACTAATTTACAGACTTCTTTTTGTGTAGAAGCATATAGTTGTGTAGTATTTACAATCAATTGTGCATAGAAAGTAAGAGGCGAGATCAGATTACAACCCGGTTAGAAAACAAGTCACTTAGACGACAAAGAATAATCTTATTTACTGTGGAGTGTTCGTAATGAGGCATATGGAGATGTTTTAAGAGCTGGAGTTACAGGTTTTTTAAAAAATGACTAAAACAAGATGTTCAGTTAAGAAAGCTAAGGATCAAGTATGCTTATTGTATACTATTATTAGAGCCAAACGTGCATAGGAAGAGGGTAATCAATGTGTCAAACGATATCAAAGATGATGAATGATTGGGTGATATTTTAATTCGGTATTTTTCACTTGAATGTTTAAATAGTTTAATGGTTGGTGGACCTTTTTGTCTTTGGCCTTTTTAGTTGTATTATGGATGATTATGAAACATATGGTGTGGTATTTTGTAAAAGTTTGTTTTGAGCTAATATTTTTCTTAATAATATATTAATGATAATGAGATATTTTCAGTGTTTCTTATTTATATATGTTTTATATATGGATGAACATATTCAATGAATAATATACATGCTAGCACACCTATTCTCTACATATAATATCAAGGTCATGTCGGAAAGTAAGCATATATTTTCCAATCAACTTATGTCGGATACAAATATAACACAAAAAAAAGTTCCAAGTATGTGCGCGGTGCGCTTACGCATCGGTAACAAACATACTCGAGAAATTATGATAGTGTGAAATGTGGAAAAAGAAGCATAAAATGTTTACATTTACCGTAAACATGGCAAATTTTAATATGCATATAATATTCGCCTCATTTGAAGAATCTACGCTTTACACTGTCTTTGGATAACATGGTATTATTTATAGTAAAATTACATATATATATATATATATATATATATATAATATATATATATATATATATATATAAGTATAAGTAGGAATACAACTCTTACAATTATTTTAAACAAAAGTATTGTACACATGTATTAAACTTACATTACACAAAAGTACGACCGTTTACACATTTGTATAATGTTATATGAAAACTGTTTTAAAAAGATAAACCACACTATCCTAAAATAGTAGTTAATTTTAAATTTATAAATTTTACATACACATAAAATATAACAATAATCATTGAAACAAAATTCGATCCTCCTGTCAGGTTCTTAGTATTAGTGAGTATATATCCTATGCTCATACTATTACAAATGTATGATTTATACAAACAACACTGATAACTAAATTATATAAAACTAGATTCTATGAATTCATGAATAGACATTGTGGATTTTACAAAATAATCTATTTTGACAAACAATTCCTAGTATCATGGTAACCAAAAGCATCACATATACGACAAAACTGTTTCTTCATCTTTTTTACATGCCTACAACAGAACCTTCATCATTAAGACCAACATCATCATCAAATTTGTTATTACAATCATTTGAGTTAAACTGATCATTTACGACTTGCTTATGTATATAATCAACACTCTGGTCACTCTAATAAACACCGGTACGAATACGGGTGTTGTACTACATCAAAGTATGAAAACATAAAAAAAAATTGTTGCTATGAAGACATTTAAGAACTACATATACAGGTAAACTTATAAAAGATTAACAACGTTTATACGATTCACTTACATCAAAGATGAATATAATAACATTACGAACCCCTCTTCTTCCTGGAAGCTTAATTTTGATTTCTAATGTGGGTTGGGTAAGATAATATTATTAAGATTTCACATATGGTTTTAAGCAAGAAAAAATATATACAAATCCAACCATGAACGCTACAAATATGCTCCAAAATCACACTTATTTTAATTCAAATTTTGGTAATAATACTTCTTCAATATCAAAATCATAAATCGAATCTTGAGTTGGCAGGTTCACTAAAAAGTTTAGGCCTTGTTATAATGAAACTTTAAACAAAACCTAGCCACCGTCATCGGAGGACACATCGGTTCTTCTTCCGTCACCCTCAACATTACCGGTACCGCCTCAGAAAGTTCCAAATTCACGTGATGTTCTACATGAGATCGGAACGGGATTTAAATTTGAACATGATTTTGAATTGTTTTTTCTTGGACCTGGAACAAATTTGATTTAAAAAATATGATTGAGATAAATGTTTTTAATATTATGGCCAATCATAAAAGTTTAAGTTTCCAAAATTAAAGGAGATAAATAAAAGAGATATGAATGATATATTTTTAAATTTACCTTAATACCCTTTATAAATAAATTAAATAAAAAACAAAGGTGGTGTTTGTTTTTTTGCAAAAAGATTTGCGAAGCCTATTCTGAATGCACCAAGTGGATCACGCGCAGACATGAGGGTCTACAGACTGTTTGTTTTTTCGAAGAGATTTCATTAAAAAACGTCTGTGCGGGGTCTTCTTGGTGCAGACATAAAAATATCACTTCAAGCCTCTTCTCAAACCCATCGTTTCTTCCAACGCCTCCCATACCCCCACCCTCGTCCTCATCACCGTCGGCCACCATCCAATCGCAGCCGGCCACCATCGCAAATCCCCTTGCCCTCACAAACCCACCTCGCGCATCCCCTTGCCCTCGTGAACCCACGTTGCAAACCCTAACCCTCGCGAACCCCAACGTTGAGCGCCCTATCGCCGGCCACCATCCGGTCGCCGTCGGCCGTCCAGTCCTAACAGCGCGCACCCCCTTGCCCTCGCGAACCCACGTCGTGAACCCTAACCCTAGCGAACCCACGTCTGCAAAAGTTAAAAACCAAACAGTCTTCTTCTTGCAGACTGCAGAGGTTTGGTCTACCTCTTCTTCTACAGATGTCTGCGGATATGGTTTGCATACTGCAGATATTTTTCATCTGAAAAAACAAACTGCACCAAAAACTATATTAATCAATGTCTAGTATGAGTTCTCGCAGTTCTCGCGATCTTTAGGAGTCCTAAAAAGATCCTGACAATATATATATATATATATATATATATATATATATATATATATATATATATATATATATATATATATATATATATATATATATATATAATGATAACTCACTTATTTTGTGAGAATTTCTAGGAACCAATGTGAGCCACATATTTTTAAGGGCGAAATAGTAAATAATATAACATAATAAAAATTTATAAAACAAAAAATAATATAAAAATAAAAAAAAGTAAAATGACAAAAATGTTTCCCTCTTTCATAAAAAATAAAAAAAATTATAAAAAATTAAAAAAAAACTCGTTTTTTTACGAGCGTCATTTTACACATATTTAATACTTGGAAATACACATGTGTAAAACAGGATTTACACATGTGTAATAACTAATTTACACATGTATAAATAACGGGTTGGCGATTTTTTTAAAAAAATATATATTAATATGGTACGCGTTGGAAAGGTAAAGAATAATGAAATTATTGGTGAAATGTTTTTAAAAAAATTATGTCGTGAAAAAAGTTATGAATATTTTTTAAATAAAAAGTGAAAATGACATGTGACTTAAATGTATGGATAATATTGGTTTTTAAAGTTCTCACGAAATATATATATATATATATATATATATATATATATATATATATATATATATATATATATATATATATATATATATATTGTAAGATCATCTGAAGATTATGAGGCTGATGCAACCAACAAGCCAGAACAACCAAGTCTTCCATGCATGCACTAAGGAACAAAGATGAACTAGCTTTGGAAGTCTTACACTCTCAAATGTGTCTAAGTGAAAGATCTTCCGAAGCTAACAGTTCAGAAGGAGATACTTTGGAAGTTTCACACTCAAACAGAAAAATATTCTAAGTGTGAAATCTTCCGAAGCCAAAGACCAGCATATTCCGAAGCCAAATATGAAATCTTCCGAAGCTTCAGAGACAAAGTCTTCCGAAGCTGTGAAGACTGATTTCTTCAGAGGACAGAGAAAATATGCTTTCTCTGAATCAACTTTTGATAAAGCTAACACGCTCTCCGCTGCCTGCTCTGGTGGTTCACCCACTTTACACAAGTTGGTGAAACTCCCATGCTTTATCAAAAAGTAGGAATGGTCTTTGTCTGTAACTTACCTTACTTGTTCCTGTAGACTTTTTGCATTAGGAAAAGTCAGTGAGCTATGGCATGTCATAGTCACTAGTCAAAAGGCAATCTGCCTTTTGACTGTAGATTGATCTTGTTGTCTAGATTAGTCAAATCTCAACTGTCTTTACATGTAAGTGACGGTTGTAGGTTGTAGTATAAAAGTGTCTCAGTTCCTTGTAATTTCTTTATGATTTGTAATACTTGTAAAAGAACTTGAGATCAATATACAACATCCTTGAAAACCAATCTTGTGTTCTTATGTTGTTCTTAGTTCTGTCTCTTTAATTTACTTATGTTCTTAGTATCATCTGTATCTAGTTACCAGTTCCCTATTTGAATTGTTAAGTGATCTAAGATCTCTTCTCAGTGTGAAACTAAGTGTTCAGTACGCTTACCCGGTCCTGCAATTGGTATCAGAGCATTCCAGGCTCTTGATTGTAAGATCTCACCATCTTTAATCCTTTTAGCTTCACACATCACTTAACACTTCAAATGGCAGCTATCTCTAAGGCTGATATGGAAACTGAAACTATGACAAAGTCCCCGCTGATCACTCCTGAGGATTTTGACACTTGGTGCCAAAGAATGGAAGGCTTCATCAAGTCTCAGGATTCCAGGATGTGGGAGTCTGTTGTCGATGGACCTCATGTACCATGCACCTCTTCAGCTGCTGCTGGTGGTGGCATGATACCGAAGGAGAGGGCTGACTTTTTTGATGAAGACTGGAAAAGGATTGATATTTATCAGAAAGCCATGACAGCCCTCTAAAATGCTCTTCCAAACTCCATCTACAGAGGTTTCAAGAGGTGCAAGACCGCTAAACAGCTATGGGATGCACTAAAATTGATGTATAGGGGTCCAATGAAGCCAAGGAGAATTAGAAGGACCTCCTGAAGCAGCAGTTTGAAAACTTCACCTTCAAGATAGGTGAAACCATGACCTAACAGTATTTTAGGTATGTTGAGATTGTGGATACTCTGGCTGATGTTGGAGTAACTATTGAGAATAGGGATATTGTTAGGAAGTTCATGTCCTCTCTTCCTAGACAATAGACACACTACTGTGTGGTCATTAAGAGGACTGAAAACCTTAAGACCCTTACTCTCACTGAGTTGTATGGGATACTCAGTGGATACCAGATGGAGATGAACATGCAAAATTCATCTGGTAACTCCAATACTCACTAGAGTTCAGCCCTTCATGTGGGTGAAAGGGATAGTAGAGAACCACAACATCATCTTATCTGCTACCCTAAAACTTCACAAAAGGGTCCTTTCATCACCTTCCCAGAGACACCCAGAGAGAGCTACATCCAAGGAAGTCCCTTCCAAGAGACAAGCAACTCTCAAGCCTTTGTCTCTACTGATGAAAGTTCAGGCAACTTTCTTTTCACTCTTGAAGACCTGGATTGTATCCATCCAGATGATCTGGAATACATGAAGATAGTCCAGCAGATGGCTCTTCTTACTCACAGAAAGTGGTATGAGACACTATCAACATACCTCTGTCAACATGGATACAAGAGAGGTACTATTGATGGGACTCTCTTCATCAAAGAAATAGGGAATGACACACTGCTAGTTCAAATATACGTAGATGACATCATCTTTGGTTCAACTAATCCAAAGCTCTGTAAAGACTTTGAGATGCTGATGAAGAATAGATTTGAAATGAGTGCCATGGGGGAACTCAATTTCTTTCTAGGAATTCAAGTGAAGCAGGTTGAAGATGGCATCTTCATTAGTCAGTCAAAGTATGTGCAGGACATACTTACAAGATTCAAGATGACTGACTGTAAGGTTGTAAAGACACCCATAGCCAGAAACCACTCCCTTGGTCCTGATCTTGAGAGGGAGTATGTTGATGAACATCTCTACAGGGCTATGATTGGGTCACTTATGTACCTTCCTGCTAGCAGGCCTGATATTATGTTTGCCACATGTATATGTGTAAGATATCAAGCCACCCCAAGATGTCACACCTAATCACTATCAAAAGGATTCTCAGATACCTCAAATGTGCTCCAAATCTAGGCCTTTGGTATCCAAAGAATTCAGACTTTAATTTATATACTTATACAGATAGTGACTATGGTGGCTGTAACATGACTGCAAAGTCTACATCTGGGGGATGTCACTTCCTTGATGGAAGGATAGTCTCTTGGCAATGCAAGAAGCAATCCTGTGTGTCTGCATCAACTGCTGAAGCTGAATACATTGCTGCTGCAAGCTGCTGTGCTCAAGTGCTTTGGATTCAGAATCAGATGCTAGACTATGGGTTCAATTTCAAGGAGACTCCCATCCACATAGACAACAACAGTGCCATCTCTCTTACAGAGGATCCTGTGCAGCACTCAAGGACCAAACACATCAACATCAGGTATCATCTGATAAGGGATAATTTTAAAAAGGGATTGATCAAACTAATCAAAGTTAACACAAATAAACAATATGCTGATCTGTTCATAAAGGCATTTGATGAACAGAGATTTAAATATCTTGTATCAACTATTGGGATGATTAAATTTGAATAGATTTTCTTTAATAACTTAATCAACTTTATTTCTTAAAATTGTGTGTCCTAAGTTGTCTATTAGATCACCCTATAAGCCCAGTTCTCTTTGGAAGAAAACTAACTTTTAACTGATATTCCTTAGATTTGTGAAAATTTATCTTCGGAAGAACTCAAATTGCCTTGGGAAGAAATTTATGTGTTTAAATCATTTAACAGCTTATCTAAGATTTACCTTCAGAAGAAATGCTTGGAGTATCTTCCGAAGCTTAAATTTGTATATAAGCACTTAAATGCATTCAAAGAACAAATATCTTCCGAAAGCAACTAAGTCTCGGAAGACTTGTTCACTTCTTTCGAAGCCAAATTTTCAAAATTCTTTAAAATATCTTCCGAAGCAAAACTTGCCTTCAGAAGCTTTGCTACAAAGCTTCCGAAGCCAAAATTGTCTTCGGAAGTTTTAAAACTTCCAAGAAAACTAACTTTTTGGGCGCATTTTTTCAAAAGTAGGACCCATTTGTGGATTTTCAAAGTTTATCTTTTTGTCATAACTTTGTCTCAAATCCACAGCATATATCTTCCAAACGGTTCTATTTCGTCTCTCTACTCTCACTGATCCTTACCCTAAATTTACCCTCAAATTTCATCTTCTTCTTTCTTTCTTCACTGTAAAGCTTTCTCAAATGGCCAACCTTGATCGTCGCAACGACCCTGATTTTTCCATGCACCTACACAGGCAACACAATCAAGTTGCCCTGTTACACTCTGAGAAGGATCCAAGCTTCTTAGATGTGTGTAGGTACCTTTCTTCGTCTCACTACTTCACCTCCCTTACAATTGATCCTCCTCTCTGTGAGGATCAGTTTCTTGAGTTCTGGAGGACCTGTCAAGAGGTCAGACGGGGAGAAGGCACTGTCTGCTACAGTGTAGGGAATGACAACTTTCATCACTCCGGCCATCATAAACACCCATTTGCAGCTGGATGATGAAGCAGGTGAGCTGTCCTTTCCCAAATCTGCTGTCAACCAATCCTTTCAGCAGATGGGCTATAAAGGTAACTTCTCATTCAAAACCTTCAGGAAGGGGAAGGTCTCATCTCAATGGAAATACCTCCTCCATTTTGTCATTCACAGCCTTTCTAACAAGCATGGAAGATGGGATCAAGTTCTAGAAGACCTATCCTTTATAGTCCATAGGATGGTATAAGGGGTCAAGTTCAGGTACTCTCAGTTTGTATACACTAATTTACTTGCAAACTTGGACTCCTTAGAGTATTACATGTTCCCTAGGTATGTTCAACACATTCTCAACTGTGAGTTGGGACCACAGTTGTGGGGAACAGGTAATATTCTTAAAATAGGACAAATGAGGCCTGGCATCTTCAAAATCTTAAAGAAACCAACTGTTGGCATCTCTGGGGTAGAAACAACCCTTGTCTCAAAAATGTTTGAGCTTATTGCTCAGGGTGACATCCTAGCAGCACCAGCTAGTGATGAACCTACACCCTCTACCTCTCACCCACCTCAAACACAGCCTACCATCACCATCACCTACAAAAGAAAATCCAAACGAACCCCTGCACTTGCTATTGAGCATGTGCAGGCCCCCATATCAGAACCCATGTAGGAGGAAGCGGAATCTAAAGCTCCCACTTCCCCTGAGGAGCAGACCACTCCCACCTTTCAACCAATCAGCGCTGAGGCTCCTCTTGCTCAGCCTGATGAGCTCATAACCCCACAAACAGCCTTAAGCCATCACTCTGAGTCTCAACACTCTAGTGATCAACCTTCTGGGGAAAGCTACCATCCCCAACCTCTTGATCTAAACTGCCCCATTCCCAGCCTTGACTTCTGTTCTGATGAAGATTTAGGCTTCAGTGAGTACCATGAGTCTCTCCTCTCTTCCCACACTCAAGGAGAGATGAGTACTCCTGCTTCCCCCATCTCTAGCCCACATCAGCAAACCCCTACTGAGGTGGATCGTCCTGAACTTATTCAGGAAATCCATATTGCAGAGGCTATCACTTTTGCAAGTGATAACATCACTAGGACCTCTACCATGGCAACCCAGCCTTTTGACACTTCTCTGGAAGTTGTCATTGGGCAAGGAAAATCCAGCAACCAAGAAACCCATGCTGGTGGTGAGGAAGAAAACTTAGGTCCAATTGTTTCATCCCCCAATGATTCTTCATCTGAAGATGAGGGGAGTTTGCAACAAAAGGTGCATAAACTGTCACATCTTTGCACCTATTTTGTTTCAAAGATAGCTCACCTGGAATCTCAGGTGACTATCTTACAAAAGAGGGTCAATGACCAGCAACTTGAGATCACCGATCTCAAGGGCAAGTTAGCTGAGAGACCCATGAGGACAACTCATCCAGGTCCACAAGAACCTGTGGATGTCATGGATCAACCTCCCAGCTCACCTATGCAAGAGGGTGATGCTACCAAAAAGGGGGAGAAAATTCTGACAATCACAGAACCTGGGAGTTCTTCCCAGAGTATGGACATAGAGGAATCACCATCCTCTCTTGCAGATGTTCATACTCAGCAACCTCCTCTAAACAGTGATCTACATTTGCTCATTCAACAACTGTTTGAGGAGGGAATACCAAGAGCAATGTCTGCCCCTTCTAAGAACCCAATCTGGGGTTGGGGGTATGACAGTAATAGGAGAGATCTTGTGATCTCTAGAGCTCAGGGTCAACTAGAAGTTCTCAACATTTCATACCTGAGTTTCTATGAGAGCATCAACTTGGTAGATCTGCCACTTGTCAACCCAAGCAATAACAGACAAGCAGCAAGATTGGTAGAAAGAATCCAAAACAGGGTGCTAGAGGAGTTTAAATTGAGATCAAAATTATATAGACAGAGGCTAGCAGGTGAGAACTTTGGTCAACTGGATGTTGAGGTAGACCCGAAGATTAGCTTCAAAGGGAATACCTTGACTGAAGGCCCAGAGGTTGAACCTGTGAATCTTGAGATAGGATCTCCCTCTGCACCCATTACCCTCAGTGAAACACCAGCTGGTGATGGTGTTTCACAACCTCTCTCTGGCCAGAGCTTGACAGCTGAACCAAGCAATGAAGGCCAAAGCTCTCTCCAGCCTAAGTCACCAAAGCCTGTGGTCGACAAAGGCAAATGGAAATGACTCCTGAGGAGATTGAGGAGGAGAAGAGAGAGAGGAAGAGAAAGCTGAGGGGAGAAAGTTCAAGTGGTTCCCCAGGGTTTATGGAAGCTGCAATCAGGGCTGCCCCCAGGCTAAACACTCAGGAAGATGAGTTAAGGGCAGTCAGGCTAAACTACCTGGGAACCAGAAACTATAATATTGATAAACTCATCTCTCTCCTCTTAGATGAGCTGAATGAACTGGCTGACACAGAGCTGTCAAAGGAAAGGAGGAAAGCAGAGGATGCAACACTGCTCCTCAAGCACAAAGAAGAAATAAGGCTGAAAAGACTCTACAAGAACATTCCTGTCCTCTCCCCAGTTCAAGAAAGTCCTGAGCCAGAGACTGTGGCCACTGAACAACCTCAGGTAGCAACTAAAGAAGAAAGACTAAAGATGATCAGCTACCTGAGTGGCACAGGTCTTTATCAGGCAAATGCACTTCTTCCCATACCATCTGAGTATATATTGTTTGAATACAATAAGCAGATGGAAGAAAAAGCTAAAAGAGAAAAACAAGCTGAAAAGAAAAGATTAAGGGAAGAAGCTGCAAAGTCAAGGGCCATCATCCACAAAAGCCAAAAGAAGTCTGCTGACAGACAAAGGATGATGAGCTTCTTGAGGCTGTATGGATTCTTTGGAAGGAGGCTTGGCCCTATGTCTCTATCTATAATGGATAAGCATATCAGGGTAATCAAGCAGAAGATAAAGAAGGGAGAGCTGGTGGACTTGCATTCTCCACCAAGTCCAGCTCAACCTGAAGTTGAGGTGAAGGTTGAACCCTTTGAGACAACACAACCTGAACCTAGAGCTGCATCTTAGCCAACTTCATCTTCTGATCCATAGCAGGGTCCTCCTCTCTCTCCTTCTGAACCTGTGAGAGAAGAGATCCCAACTGAGGGGGACTCAACTGAACAACCTGGTACTCAAGACCAGTCCCCCCACTTAAAATCATCAGGGAGAAGAAAAAGGATGGCCAGAAGATCAACCTCAAAGAGAAAAAGATGAAAGGCATCCACCTTCCAACCTCAGGATGAGTCAGAGCATCCTGAGGGAGTGCATGAAGAGGTCTCTCAATAAACTCCAATCATAGTAGAGCCTCTTGCTGTTAGAAGACAAATTATGTCATGGTCTTATGATGAAGATCAAGACAGATGGTATGTCATAAGAGATCAGGAAGGCATGCATGTCTATTCCTCAGGAGACATGCTCAATCTTCCTCTGCATGATCTCTTTGACATGAGAAGGTTCTATGTTAGTTTGAAGGATCCAGACCTAATGATGAAGAAAGGTATGATGAGGATCCTAATATGGACTATCAAAATCTAAAGAACTTCTCTGTTTTGGTAGCATCAGCCTAGGAGGAGCTTGTAAGATCATCTGAAGATTATAAGGTTGATGCAACCAACAAGCCAGAACAACCAAGTCTTCCATGCATGCACTAAGGAACAAAGATGAACTAGCTTTGGAAGTCTTACACTCTCAAATGTGTCTAAGTGAAAGATCTTCCGAAGCTAACAGTTCAGAAGGAGTTACTTCGGAAGTTTCACACTCAAACAGAAAAATATTCTAAGTGTGAAATCTTCCGAAGCTAAAGACCTGCATCTTCCGAAGCCAAAGATGAAATCTTCCGAAGCTTCAGAGATAAAGTCTTCCTAAGCTGTGAAGACTGATTTCTTCAGAGGACAGAGAAAATATGATTTCTCTGAATCAACTTTTGATAAAGCTGACACACTCTCCGCTGCCTGCTCTGGTGGTTCACCCACTTTACACAAGTTGATGAAACTCTCATGCTTTATCAAAAAGTATGAATAGTCTTTGTCTGTAAGTTACCTTACTTGTTCCTGTAGAATTTTTGCATTAGGAAAAGTCGGTGAGCTATGGCATGTCATAGTCACTAGTCAAAAGGCAATCTGTCTTTTGACTGTAGATTGATCTTGTTGTCTAGATTAGTCAAATCCCAACTGTCTTTACATGTAAGTGACGGTTGTAGGTTGTAGTATAAAAGTGTCTCAGGTCCTTGCAATTTCTTTATGCTTTGTAACACTTGTAAAAAAAATTGAGATCAATATACAACATCCTTAAAAACCAATCTTGTGTTCTTGTGTTGTTCTTAGTTCTGTCTTTTTAATTTACTTGTGTTCTTAGTATCATTTGTATCTAGTTACCAGTTCCCTATTTGAATTGTTAAATGATCTAAAATCTCTGCTCAGTGTGAAACTAAGTGTTCAGTACCCTTACCCGGTCCTGCATGTATATATATATATATATATATATATATAATAAAAATATCATATATATTCGTTCTAACATGTTTCAAAAGAAACAATTCATGTCCATTAATCCTTTGTTTTTGTAGAACTTTTATTCCACCATATTTAACTCATCTTTTTATGGAGTTCTTTTTTCGTTTCTTACTTCCTTTTTTATTTTTTCCTAGAGTTTTTATTGTTTATCCAACTTGCTTGATTTATAACGATTTTTATTAATTACTATAGCAATTCTTACTGGGCTAACATAGTTTTTACTTGTTTTTCAATTGACTCAAATGAATACTCTTTGTAAATATACTGAATATTTTTCATATTTTTAAGGATATGGACATAGTAAAAAAAATACTTAATCTAAAAATTCTATAAAAGATTATGGGTTTGGCATATGTCCTTTTATTGTTTTAAAGGAAATGATATTTTGATCATTATTTATGTTAAATACATCAGTGCATTGTATCTGATATGTTTATTGTATCAAATATCAGTTTATTGTGTCATATATTTTTAATTATTTGTTATATATATTTATTATTGTGTTATAAGTTTTTTTATCATTTTATGTTATTTTTGTTAGTTTTTATAGATTATATAAACTTCTTATCTATAATTATGTTTTACAATTTGAAGTAAATAATGATTTTATTTCGATAATTTATTTTTAAAACTCATAATATTTAAAATAACACGATGTGTTATTTTTATAATTGACTTTAGTAGATTATATAAACATGTTGTTTTTATAATTGACTTTAGTAGATTATATAAACATGTTGTTATCTATATAAAAGTCTTTTTGAGTGGCAAATAATGGTCATTTATAGGTGTGTATGTATATGTATATATGGATATAGAGAAAAATTCAAACGAGGAACCCCCTTTTAAAGAAAAAAAGGAACAATTTTGGGCATTTGGATTATACTTCAATCTAGTTTGTTTATCTTACTATGCACATTTGATTCCCAGAACATGTGACTGAACTCTCATGTTCAGGTTTGAAACACCGTACAACTCTTTCTTTCAAAAAAGATTTAACACAAAAAAACATGATCAATGTTATCAGTGGCGGAGCTTGAACACCCCCGTAAGGGGGCGGGGGCGGAATTAAATTTTTCTAAGGGGGGCGAACTTCATATTTATATAAAAATTTACACTACCGGACCAAAAATTTACACTACCGGACTAAAAGTTAACACTACCGACGAAAAAAAGAGAGGGGGCGGCGCCCCCTCACCCCCCCCCCCTCCCCCCCTCCCCCCCCGCCCCTAACTATCCTTCGCCCCTGAATGTTATCATGTATAAGTAAGTCAAGTTTTGAAGATAGAACTAACTGCTTGTGTTATTGTAGCTTAAGAACACTAATGGATTATGTTTTAGGGAATCGAATTGGCTTTGGCTAACTATTAATCTTTTTTTTGTTCGCTTCTTTGTTGCTTTCGAATCTTATTCGGCTTTGTTGTATGTATTTTATTGTATACATTGTTGAATAAATGAGCATCACCAACGAATTATTACCTACATGTTAAATCCGTTGATACTTAGCGATGGATCTATGATGGAAAGCAATATCAGGCAAAATATAAAAATATGAATTAAAGCAAGTAGAATAGTGATACATAGATTACCGACAATAGATTAGGTCATGGTTGAACTAACATTTGCAGATAAAATCTTTTGGACAGAAATTCTTAATGCACTCATTTTGAAAGGAATGTAAACACTCATAGAAGCCATAAGAAATCGGTTGGTAATCTAAGGTTAAGTTTTTAAATAGGATTCTCACTTGAACTTTTCAAAGGTTTGTCGGCACTAATCTATTAGTGAATGTTAACATAACTAACCCATCAAGGCCTAAAAATGCATTGTATTCACACACAAATTGACTTCTATGACCAAGTGCAGGTTTGTGTAACAAAAACAACCCACCAACACATGGGAAGCCCCATTAAAGCCTAACATTATCTAGTAGTCATAGACGAAGATTAATAGGTCCAACTTAACTTTTATGACCCAGTGTAGGTTTATCAAATCAAAACAACCTATCAACACTTTTCAAGGTCCAACAGTGTATAGTATTCACACACAAGTATCCGTAAGTTGAAATTTACTTGTTATGACCCCAGTATGGGTTTATGTACCAAAACACCAGTGTTTTCAGAATCGGACCAGACTGGCCGGTTGAACCGGGAATCAGTCACTGAATCAATCCGGTTGTGTATATTTGGACTGTTTTTAGTTGAACCGGTCGGTTACCGGTCAAACAGTAAACCAGTTGAAACGGACCGGGTGGTCGAACCGGATTTTAAAACTTTTTTTTTATTTTTTTTCTACCAAAAACTAATTTTTTTATTAATTTAGTAATTTATGATCCATACTTTGTTATTTAAGTGCTATTTTTGTGTTAAAAGTACAAATTCATCCTCAAACATATATAACTTTCATATTTTGTTATTGACCTGAATATATATATATTTATATATATATATATATATATATATATATATATATATATATATATATATATATATATATATATATATGGTAAGGTTCAAATAAGAACCCTACCTTATTGTGAGAACTCTTTAACTATTTTTCAACCATTGATTTAGTTTTGAAATAATAAGATTATGTCATGTGTCGTCACATATTTTTTAATAGAAAAAAGCATTTTAGACAATTTACATACCTTTTAAAAAGTCAAATGTTCTGATTTAATATGATGGTAACACTTGTCATCACCTACTCTCTTTTAATTCAGCTACTTTTTCTCTTTCTTTTAAAAAAAAAAGTTTACCCCTTTTATATTAAAAGCCTCTATAACTTTTTTATAGATTGTGAATATTTTATAAAAAGTGCACCATTAAACTCGATTTATTTTTCTCTTTAATTCCAATATAGTCTCGAAGATTTTTAAAAAAATTTCACGAATGTTGCTTATTACATTCCTGTAACATGAAGACAAATGTATTGTGTTAATGTAATTTCACGATACGATGATGCCACAAAGTGCAACAGTTAGTTAGAATAAATTACACCATGTTCATTTGATTAAAAATCTTAATAGTTACAGTGAGTTACATCATATTGTAATTTCTTGCAATAAATTACATCAAAAAACATATATATAAACTAACAAAAATAAAACCTAAGAAAATGAGCTCAAATTCTTTTCCAAATTCATATCCAAACTTTAAACATATCTTGATCTGATGCATAATAGTTACCATCAACCTGTAGTTACATCACTGTAACTAGCATTTGCAACACCTAAAAAGTCATTTTACAACATTTAAAACTACATGTTACACCACTATAACGAAACTACATCACCGTAATACTAATGTTTTTCCAATGTAAACCAATGGATGCACTAACAAAACCTAAACCTATTGTAAATCAATGTAAAACTATTGTTTTATTCACCCGTACGTATTTACATCATATTATAATGTTACATTGTTGTAACATGTAGCAAAGCTAATAACCAAATAACATTAAACCGTGTAACTACAACACTTTAATGAAATTTCAACACTGGAACAAAACTAAAATAACAAAACTACAGCAACGTAATAAAGTTAAACCGATGTAAACCAACCTGTAAAGCAATGTGAGGTAGAATGATTTAGCTACAATGATTTAGCTACAATGATTTACATCATGTTCTTTGAATGTGAATCCTAAGTGTGCCCATTGCGTATGACATTGAACATATTGTCTTATTCACCCGTACGTATTTACTTAAAGTGTCTATAGTGGACATGCATTATCCACAGCGGACAGCCTAAGTGTCCATAGCGGACATTCTAAGAATGTTAAAGTGTCCACAGTGGACAACCTAACTGTCCACAACGGACAGCCTAAGTGTACACAACGGACATTCAAAGAAAGTGTCCACAGCGGACAGCCTAAGTGTCCATAACGGACGTTCTAAGAAAATTCAAGTATCCATAGCGGACAGCTAAGTGTCCACAGTGAACAACCTAAGTGTCCACATCGGACAGCCTAAGTGTACACAGCGGACATTTTAAGAAAATGTCCATAGCGGACAGCCTAAGTGTCCACAGCGGATATTCTAAGAATGTTCAATTGTCTACAGCGAACAACCTAAGTGTCCACAGCGGACAGCCTAAGTGTCCACAGAGGAAATTCTAAGAATGTTTAAGTGTCCACAGCGGACAGCCTAAGTGTCCACAACAGACATTCTAAGAATATTCAAGTGTCCACAGCGGACAGCCTAAGTGTCCACAGCAGACATTCACTAACACTTATGTCCATCCTAGATGTGGCTTAATTACAATGATGAAATTTCTTTACGGTGGTGTAGTTACATGATTTAATGTTAATTTGGTTGTTAGGTTTCTGAAGTCATGGAGTTGTAGTTACATGTTTAATATCGTTTGTTTTACATTTGTTTTACAGATTGATTTACATTAGTTAATATTGGTTTACATTAGTTAAATCAAGATCTGGGTCACCATTGTAGGTTATGTTCAGTAGTCGTTAGACGATGAGCTATGTGTTGTTCGATTCACTGTTACGCTAATAAGAAACATCCTCGTCGGAGAAACCATCTGACAGATGATTCATGGTCCTCCTCTTCATTCTTAATCGTCATTATCATCAGGAAGGTAGAAGACATGGGTTAGAGGATTTTTGTATTCTTGATCTAAAGAAAAAGATCAAATGAAAGAAAGAGATAAGAAAGAGAGAGAATGAGATTTGTAAATAAAAAGAAAAAAAAAAGATCAGATGGGGCTTTTGTGTTGATTGATGCCTGACAATCAATAAAAAATATAAAGATTAGAATTACAAATGTACCCTTAAACTAATCTAGGCCATTGATCTAGAATCTAAAATATTTAATAATAAATCAAATGCTATTATAAAGTTAAAGGGTTCTCACAATTTTAAAGGGTTCTCATATGAACCAAATCCTCTATATATATATTATTAATATTTTTTTATATATGGCGTCATCCGGTGCTTAAATCCATTTTAATCTTTGAACCGATAAGATGACCGGTTCATTATCCGATCCGGTTTTAGAAACATTGCAAAACATCCCAACAATATAATATTCACACACAAAGATCAATATTCCTAGATTGACTTATTATGATCTGATGTGGATTTGTGTGACAAAGCTCATTAAGACCTAAAAGCATACAATATTCACACACAAGGACCAAACAACCAAAATATACTTTATGACCAGGTGTAGGTATATGTAGCAATACAACCCATGGATACATGGCAAGGCACAACATTATATAGAATTCACATTCAAGGATCAGTAGGCTCATATTGACTTGTTATGACCGGTGCGAGTTTGTGTAGCCAAAAGTAACGGAGTAGGATTGAATAAGGTCTAAAGACCAAAAAAATAAAGCTAGTTGTTGATAATTAACAACAGATTACAAACACTTTAGTTAATAGTCGTAAGTCTGTCAACAGTCAACACACACCGGCAAATTTACTGACAAATTAAAGTAACTATATTACCGCTAATGTTTCCCTTCGGCATACGTTAATAATATTAGGTTAAAAAGATATCAGATTTATCGTAATGATCAAATCCCTATCGAAGAACTCTCATTCACACCACCCTCTTGATCATACTAAGGCCCAGACACGATCACAATTGCTTATCAATTACCAAAATCCACCAATACAACCAGAGAACATCCACCACCACCTTCCACCACAGACCATTCACGACCATTGTTATCAAGCTACCATCTTCCACTGACGCACGTGCCATCAACCACCACCATCCATTATTATAACCGCCTACCACCACCATCCGCCAACATATAGGCGCCATCCACTATTCTTCCACAAAACAACAACCTTCTACCACCATCCACCAACATAATTTTCAACCTACATCCATCAATAACCACAACCACATACACCAACACCATCTGCTAGCATAGCCACCTACCACCACCACTCATGTGAGTAAATAATCTCCATTGCAAGAATTTTTGAGGAAAAAATAATTTTTATGTGAAATCTCATTTTTTTTACTGATTCTATATGTGTTTATATTGTGTATATGTGGTTGATTTTATATCTGTGTAAATTATTTGTATAGCAAGTTTTCTAGATTATGTGTGATGTGTATTTAATTTTGTAGGTTCGAATTTGTTTTAGTTTGATTTTTAAGACAATATGAGTGATGGTAGTATCCCTGTGTAACAAATATGGAATTGGAGCGTTGTTTATGGGAAGTGTTCGGAGATTTTTGCTTGTGGTTTTCTGATGTTGATGGTCTTGAAAATTAGAACTAGTCATAATTCACGAGATTATAGTTGTGAATAAAGTCTATATATAATCTTACAGTTGATATGGATCTTTATTGTTTTTTCTACATTTTGTTTCATTAATTCGTTAAGTTATATTTCTAGTTACTTAATCATACGTGTGTAATAATCTTGTGTTAGGATGGTTCACCACTAGCAGTAAAGCATTAATATCTGAGTTGCTAATGGAGTTGCTAGAAGATTTAACCTTTTGAAACTACGTTGGATGCTTTAATTGTGAGAAATTATATTTGGTTTTTTTTAATCTCTTTAAAAGTTCATATTTAAGGTTCATATTCACCTTTTTTAACTGTTAGGACAATTCTTTACAAGTAGTGTCACCTAATGATGAAAGGTGACTTGATGTTTTCTCAAGGTTGCTAACTAATAATATCTAGTGCCTTTCTATGGGAGAATGTGGAAGCATATTAAAAGACAGTTACTAGTGTAGCCTCAATATATTGTAATATCATGAAAATGAAATGTAACATGTCAGCTCAATTTCGTAAGCATGTCTTATCATGATGTTGCCAGCTTGAAAGGGGATTAACTCGTCTTCAATGAACGTCAAAGATTTGACCTTGATAAGAAGTTCGGTGTAGATTTCTAGGCATGGGTTTCGTCATTGGATTTGTGTCTATTCTTACCGATGGATTCATATCGAACATACTTCAATCACTACACTATCTATATGCAGGAGGAGTAAGCATGGTGTGTAGTTGTACAAAACTAAAAAGGATAGTATCGGTTATTTTAGCTATTTAACTCCCTATTATGTTCATGTTATATGGAAATAGCCTTAGGTTAACAAAAGTAGGATTGGATAGAGTCCACGATCTTAGATTTGATAATATTTGATGTTTTTAAGTACATGTGATGATTTATTTAACGCATGCATTTAACTTTAAATTAATTTCCAGATTTATAATTTATTTTTAATTGCAAGAAATCTTAATAAAACTTAAATTTTATTTGAATTAATTAATTTTAACGATAGATTACCGCGGGCATGTTTCATTGCTGGAGCGATGTTAGTATATTTCTTTAAAAGCAAACATCTAAAAGGACTTTACAAATGTTGTTGGTAAATGCAATCGTCTGTAATATGTCGTAAATGAGATTAATGCCGTCGGTTTCTCTGACGGAATTTCATCGGTAAACTCCCTTAACGAAGGATCATCTATGGAAATATGCATCGTTCATGCCTTTTGTGTAGTAGTGATATGTCTTGTATGCATTGTTTCATAGATGATGAAATGTTATTTTTATTAGACGAATTGGATTTTAATAATCCAAACTATCACTCATAGGCCGATAATGATCCATACTATCAATGTGGCCGGTAACAATCTAAACTTTTATTTTTATTACCAACAACAATCTCAATAACATAATTATTAAAAAATTACGCTTGATTTCGACTTGATTTCGTTCACAATAATGATCATGTACAATATTTAAATTGAACATAAAATAAGTACAACACGAATGTGAATGTATGATAATTATGTTGCTAAGACTGTTGTTGGTAATAAAAATAAAAGTTGACATTATTACCGATCAAATCAATAGTATAGATTATTATCGATCAATGAGTAAAAGTTTGAATTATTAAAATTTAATTTGACTTTTTATTATTCTATATATAAAACAAAAATGATGATTTTCCTATCCTACCTCGTTATAAACCTCTACGATTGATGCATGATGACACCTTTTTGTTTATGTTGTGTCCCATATGCCATGACAAGATTGTAGACCCAGACAATGTATTTACTTGATGCTAGATTACCTCTTTCCATAGGGTGAAGATAGATTTTCACCTGGTGAATTTTACCTAATTTCAATTCAACCTGCAGCATCTTTTTATCTTCTTTCTCATACCAACTTCAAGATACTCACAATAACTATGCACTTCGAGTACATTGCATACTCGGACTTCTTCACTGATTATCAAACTTCCACAACGACTTGTGCTATCAAGTTTCGAAGCATACTATAGCTACGTACAACCCTTACTTTAAGCGCGCCTTCAAATGGATCGCAAATATGACTTTTGTATTATATCAAATATGATTATAATACCAGTTTTGATTATTTTTCTTAATAAACACTTATAAAGCTAAGTTATTATCGTGTGAAATGACTTGTGGAAATGGTGATATAATGAAAAATTTTATTAATATACTTAAGTTAATAAAAAGTAGTACGAGCTGATAGATACAATCTTATGACTTTTTGGCAAACGTTAATAAAGGTATTACGTACACATTGCAGTTGAATTTCGATATTGCTGTACTCTTGATATGATTTTCAATTTGCATGCATAGCAATTTGACTTTACTTTTGCTGCTGACAAAACTTAATTCACAAGTAAATTTTGCCTGACTTCTTCACAAGACATGTCTATGCAAATCATAAAGTACTCATCGACTATCTGAAACCTTGCCAGCGTTCACAGGTACTGTTTGTCTATGTCCTATATGTAATGCTACAAAGTTATTATTATTATTTTTTAATTTAAATTACCTGTTTAAAATTGAAGGTGATTAATATATCAATTGAAATGATTTATACCCTAAGATACAATATTAAAACTGTACGTATGATACTAAAAACACCAACTTCAGTGTATAAACAACTTCTTTTAAAAAGTTTACGTTTGTTTGATATGTATGGGATGTGATTTAGATACATTCTATGAGCTAGTAGAATAAGAAATGTTGAAAAGGATATCAAAAAAGAATTCTTTTATAAAAACAAAATTATTATTATTAAAGTGTTTTATTAAAATCACTTAAAGAAACATTTTTTTTTCTTTCAACTCACTCAACTTTCATTAGATGTTCCAACCTTGTGAAATTTTGTTATAGATTTAAAAACTTTTAAAATAAGGTGACCTAAATAAAGCCTATATAATCCTAATTACTATTTAATTAACTTTTGATAAATTTGACTTAAATATATAATTACAAACTTAATTGATGATTATTTACTGACTTTTTCCCTTCGCTTTAAAATCTTACTTGAAGTTAAATTTAAATATAGTCACTAAATATTAATTAAGATTCATATATGCTCTATATGAATCACTTAATTTTAAAAAGTTTTAATATCTATAAAAATAGTTTCAAACTAAATGAAAGTTGGGTAACTTAATTTATATGAAAAGAAAATTAGTGATTATACTACAATACTTAATACATTTGTTTCTTTTTTTATTTTTAAAACACACGTTCTCTACTTTACACCTATTCTATTTTTAAAATTATTACATCTGTATTTTACGCAATTTAAACTTGTAACATTGGATTGAAAGTACACTGATTTATTGATGTAGCGCACGGAATGAAATCGAAGCCAAACACGTTGATTCTGCGAATGCCCGTGATGATCTCCACCCCAAACCCCCAAATTCGACCCCAAGAGTCACGAATTCGAAAAGACAAGATTTCAATTATCCAATAGTTCAACCGTCCTTTCAGATTACATCCAGTAAGCTTAAATAGCAAAAAAAAAGTTCGAACGGGCCTAAAACAAACAACCACGGCCCAAACAAAAGCCCAAAACAAAACCGAAAACTAGAGAAAACATAAAAGTGGCCTGAAAACCCATTTAGAGGCCTTATTTTGGAAAAATAACGGGCTAACCCGCCTACGGCAGGTTACCATGACGTAGTCTTCGTTTCCACGGTCGTCTCGACTGGTAGAACGTCAGAAACGGAGACTCATAGCCCAAGTTATGCCTGTTTTCGTGCAGCACGGTCTTGAGCCTCTAAAAACAATAAAGCCCGTCCTCAACACTTGGGCCCGCATCATTTATATAAAATTAATAAAAGCAATTCAGATTTCAAATATATAAAATTACCCATAAATTTATATATATATATTAAAAGGCAGCATGAAACAGATTTCGAATCAACCAAACACAAAAGCTTTCGGCAATCCCACTGCATATGCCAAATTTGTGAAAAAGACATTTCAATTCCATCACTAAATGCTAGCTTCTATGGCAATTCAGATCTTTCATCTTTCTTCATATGGTACCTACCTACTACTACTGTCACGCAAACGTCTAGTGACATAACAGAAACCCACAACTCACAACACCCACCATACAAATATATAAAATCTACACCAACGTACAATCTTTATTACACGATTTACAACTCATCACAAAAACAACGACCTTACACTACACTAACACTACTATTGCTGCATTGATTAATTCAATGTAATTTCATTTCATCCACTAGCATGCTAGTTGTTACGTACATTATAAAATATAAATCATCTTCTTGAAAAGCTAACCCTAAAATTGTCAAAGGTTTTGAGTCTTGTCCATTTCACTCACTGCACTTTGGGTTTACAGTTGGTGCTGGTGTTGTTGGGAACAGTTGTAGGGTTTTGGGTGGTACCCTTGTGCAATAGGGACTTGTACTCTCCTGCATCATCATCACTGTCATGAATGAGCAATCACACATGTCAACCTTCTTGCAGGTCTGATGATCCACATTCCATTCGTTGACCATGGTGTTGCAGCTATTTGACTTATCTTCAATTGCACAAGCATCATCCTGTTATGTATAATGTAAAATTTATGATAATTACAACATACTTATATGAAAATGTAGTTAATTTTATGGATTGTAGTTTTGTGATTTTTATTGTCGAGGCCCCACCGTTACTCTGCTAAGTAATGGATCCAAGAAAAACTTGACGCGTGTTATGTCGAATGGTTGGTTGGGAAATGGAACGTAAATACTATCGAAAGCGAGATTCGAATATAAGACTTAATTTTAAATTTTGTAATGCTACATCTTTTAATATTTTTTTATAAATAATAATTTTAATGAATATTTAACAAATGGTAGCTGTGGTGTTTAGATTTCTGCAAGTAGTGTCTGTTGTACTTCATCCTAATTCATGCGACTATGTACTTTCTACCTCCTTGCTAGCCCTAGCCCTAGGTCATAGATGAATACATTTTTGCTTATAAACAAGATTAGATTTTTAGAAATAAATCTTAACTAGGATGATATAAGAATTCTTTAAAAATACTGAATTTTGTTTATATCATGTCAAATTTAATTAATCGTTATGAGTAACCTTTTGTTTTGTTTTAAGTTGTTCAAAAATACATTAAAAAAACCCTAATTAATTATCAACGTTTAAGACCTCTCTTGTGTCAACCCTTTTGTGACCAAACAAACAGTCTGAAAATCTCACTTATCGGTTAACAAAAGTGTTATCCGATACTTTTGTTAACCGATAAGTGAGATGTTCCGTGAAAAACATTATTCATGAGTGAGATTAAAACTTGTAATATTTAGGTTATGTTAAACAAACTTAAGCCAATTAAACATATGTGTAACCTATTTTGCACCTTATACATAATACTAAAAAACCAGACAATTTTCGATGATATGCGTAGAAAACAATATTACCTGAATGGGGAAAGGAGGATAACAAGTTGAGTTATAAGAAGGCACAAGCCGCTGGTGTTGATACATAGCCAAGAGTTTCTTTCGAATCTTTTGTCGATCTCGAGCTTTATGATTTTGAAACCAATAAAACACATTTTTGCCTTGAATTTTGCCATAAAGAGAGAGTCTTGCTGTTATTTGTTGTATTTGTGTTGCAGTTGGTGTTTTCAGACCCCCTCTATACATTCCTTCCAACAACATCACTTGCTCCGGTGTCGGGCACCACCGGCTCCCGCCACCGCTGGTTGCGGATAACCGCCCCACCGCAGTCTCCTTTGCCGACATCTTCCTTTGGTTTAGGAGTTTGATTGTAAAGCGTTGTGGAGTGAATTGAAGGGGTATTTATAAAGGGAATGGGTGATTTGACTATGTCATCGTCACGCTCAGTTTGCATGTACTTTTTTTAATAAAATACAAATTTCATGGGATATAAAGTAAAGTGAATTGTGGATTGGATCGATGCAGCCGTGCAAACTTTATTATTTTGTTTCCTACTATTTTTGTTTTTGGAAAATGAATGGTTCTACTTGTGATCATAATTAAGGTTGTTGCATTTTGTAATCTTTATTAATTTCTTAGAATCTAGTTGGTGATATGAGGGCTGTCATTGTTCTAGGAGAAAGAGACGGGTGCTCGGAGGACGTGGGAGAGACGGGTAGGGGCGCCCGTGTGCAAGAAAGTGAAGGGCGGAATATGTGAGAGGGAAGGATAGAGGGATGAAAAGAGAAGGCATCCCACCCGTGAAGATGAAGGAGAGATCGAGATGATGGGGTAGCCGACTTGGTGTTGGGCAGACCGCCTGTGTAGACGTTTGCACTAGCAATGGTCTTGATGTTTTCTTCTAACGTGAAAATGCATGCAACAACTAGTAAGCAAGCGCGGCAAATAAAAGGATTACAATTCCACTTTTCCAAATAAGATTTACACTTTTACAAATATTGCACCAGATCATGATCGATAAACATTGCAAATGATCAGGTTTAATGTCAAACACAGCCTCGCCTTTTTTATTATCAAACTCAACTTGACACACTAAAATAATTACACAAATCAAATTTCTTACTATTGGTAATGTTACAAATTGTATTCTATTATTAAGCTAATAATGCAAATTTGTTTCTTTGATGTCTAAGAGACAGCAACCCCCCCCCCCCCCCCCCCCCGGTTGGCCAATTGGTTTGCCACACTACTTGGTTTTTGAATATAGTTAAAGTGAGTGAAAGCATGAAACATTAAATGCTTTGGTTCAATGGCTAAGGTTATATTTCCTTGAGGTAATCAACCCGAGTTCAATACTTGCGGTTGTAGATTTTACACATCCACTTATGAAGGGTGATCTTTAATATTGGCAATCCAACATGGATCTGAATAAACTTCTATAACCGAAGGAATCAGTATAAGTCAAACCATCATGTATTGTTCCTTTCAAGTACATGATTACGTGACGTTTAACTTCACAATGATGTGAACTAGGATTGTTAGTAAAGCTACTAAGTTTTCCTAACATGCATGATAGGCTATATCCAGCTTTGTACTACTAATGGCATACATAATACATACAATTGTGTTGACATAACGCAACACCTTTATTATGTAGGAGCTTAAGATTAGGTTCTACAGACTACAGTAGTGCTTAGAGGAGAAAATCTTCAAAGTTAAACTTCTTTCAAAATCTTCAAGTCTTTATTATGAGATTGAAAAAATTAATTGAATACTATTATTCACATGTTTCATTCTTATACTAAGAATTACCTCAGCCTCCCTCAAGTCTTTTATATCAAACAAGATGACAAGAATTTCTTACTTTTATAAATTTAATTTTATTTAGCATGAAATATTAGCATATCTACATATAAGAAAATTATAACTTATTCTCGAGAAGCATCAAACTTACTATACACACACTTGTCTGCTTGGTTATGTACAAAACCATTAGACAACACAACATAATCAAACTTTTCATGCAACTTTTTAGTGTTTACTTCAATTCACATAAAGATTTTATCAATTTACATACCTTGCTTTTATTGTTAGGCATGACAAAACCTTTAGGTTGCTTCATAATAAACTTCCTCAACCAATTCACCATTAAAGAATGTATTTTTCACATCTATTTAATTACTCACAAGACTGTATACAGCTGTAAGTGTTATTAACCTAATAATGAAAATCCTAGCAACCAAAAAAGATGTCAAAGAAATCGATACCTTCATTTTGTCTAAAGTCTTGGATAATGAGTTTGGCTTAAACATATTTATGTTACTATTCACCTTCATCTTTTTTCTTGGAGATCCATTTTATAGCCTAATCACGTACATCAAAAGGGTACATCAGGCAATTTTCAAGTATTGGTTTTCATAATAGAATTCACTTCATCTTAAATTGCTTCTTTCCAAATAGCAACATCCTTGGATGCCTTAGCTTCACAATAAATCCTTGGATCTTCCTCATTATTAAGATTCAATCTCATTCTTGATCCTTTAACCGAATAAAGATGAAAACTAAAACTAGATGACTTGGCTTTCTTGCTCCTATGCTCATTTTAGGTTTAGAAGAAACAAACACATTATCAATGCCAGTTAATATCTATACTACTATATAATACATATTAGAATGATAAGATGGTAATTTTATTCAAAGTGTAACACACCTATACAACATTTTAAGCATAGAGTACAAATGTTTTATGCAATAGTTTCGCTTTTAACTCCATTTAATTAACTTCTTCTAATTATTGTATTATTTAATACACATTATTAATACATTATTTAATAATATGATATTACTTAATTCATTTCATTTTATTTTATTTTATTTATAATAATATAAATTGACGTTTAAATTTATAGTTATTAATCATATTTTTATAACTAAATACTATTTAAATTAAGTATTATTTTATTTAAATACTTATATCTATACTACTATATAATACATCTCTTTGAATAGAGATGTAATTTTACCAAACATACAAGTTTTGAAAAAACATGTACAAAGAAGTACAAGATATTTAAGAGTGGTAGAATAAGAAATTGATTAAGATTTTAGTACACTTTAGGGGCAATATGCTAAATTTATCCATTAAAGTTTATATACCTTGATAAACATTATTAATACATTATTTAATAATATGATATTATTTAATTCACTTTATTAAATTTTATTTTGTTTATGATACTATAAATTGACATTTAAATTTATATTTACTAATTATATTTTTATAACTAAATACTATTTAAATTAAATATTATTTTATTTAAATTTTAATGTCGTTCATTCATTGCGATTGAACACTAATCCTTATTCCTCTTTCTCTTGTTGGTTGTTAACAACTCAATAACAATCAAGATAGTAATTTGTGGTGACAATTTCTCTATTAATTTTCTCCGGTTAATGCAAATAACCACCGAAAGCTGCATCCGATGATCATAAAACTCTAACATACATTTATAAAATGAAACCCCCCTTAAAATCTAGGTAATAAGTGATTTCTGACCACAAATACCACCCATACTTTCACTAATCTTGTTGGGATAATACAGTTGTCTTAAAGACTTTTGTAATATAAGTAATTATTTTCCTTCATTCAATTTTTTCAATAATTATATTTTGATTTTTTAATTTATGTCATAACGCACTGAATCGATACTGACTAAAATCGACAAAAAATCGCATAACTTCCGTACTATCGCAACACGCGAGCATTTCCACTAGTATTAATAATAGGAACAGTGTTGTTTCTACTTAAAGAATTATGAATCATATACTTTGGTCTAGGTATATAAACAAGTAAGAATGCGAACATATTAAAAATGTTATCCAATGACTACTTGCTCATAACCAAAACATCATTTGCGCATACAAAATGAGAAATTAATCAAATTATAATGTCACTAGAAATTGACACCCTATCAAACAACCTTGAGCCTATAGCATCCTTAATAGCAACCCATGTAAACTTTCCATAAATAGCATAAATAAAAAAATGATAGAGGATTACCTTGATAAAAACCTCTTTTAATTTAACCTCCTAAGTAGGACTGACGTTAATCAATACAGAACCTGAGATGAGTTTAAAAATCTTGAATCCCAAAACAACATTTTTCACAAAACCCATGAAAGTGATTATAGTAGACAAATGGTTGAGTAAACTTCACTTTTACTCCATGTAGTTTGGTCGAAATAACGGTTTTTCTTCAAATGTTTTAAAATCGTAATTTTGCTCTATGTGGTTTGCAGTTCGCTTCAATTAACTCCAACCCACTAACACCATTAGCTTTTTTATGTTAACTTCAGGAGCATTTTAGTCAATTTATTGATAAGGACTAATTTTTCCATTTCTTCAAACTTGTTTAGTAATTTTAAAGACCAGTTATGTAATTTTATTATGCCATTTATTTAAACTTTTTTCAGTTATGTCATTTTTCTATCATCTCCAACCCACCGCCATCGGCCACCATCGGCCACCATCATTGCCGCCTCCATCGGCCACTATCATCGACGCTGCAACCAGCCACCATCATCGACGCCACAACCGAACACCATCACAACCCTCTTCCATCTCTATTCCGAGACCAAAACCCACCCCCACCACCTCCTGCCACCAACACCCACCTGGCCACCTCCACCATCACACCACCACCCACCTCCACCTTCGCTCCACCATCGCACCACCACCCACCTCCATCATCGCTCAACTATCGCAACCAACCTATTATTTCCCATCACCCTCCAGCCCCATCGCATGCCACCTGTTATACCAACCACCACACCGCCACCACATGACCCTAGACGAAGCCTTATCATAGGCGGCCAACCACCATCGCTCTCAGATCTTCACCATTGATTTGCTACAGAAATCAATTTGTTCAAGAAAAAACCCACAACAAAAACCCTAAATCGATTTGGGTGTGTAGAGATGGTCATGTAGAGTGTAGACTGGACGATGACGATGACGATGGTGACAGTTGAATGGCAGTGGCGGTAGTGCAAAGGGCTAACGGTGGTGGTGGTTGTGTTGTTGTGGTGGTGGTGGTGGCCGTGTGGTGGTTGGTGACTTCTAGGGTTTTATTTGGGGAGAGAGTTAGAGAGAGAGAATGTGTGAGTGAGATATATATATATATATACATATATATATACATATATATATATATATATACATATATATATACATATATATATATATACATATATATATATATATATATATATATATATATATATATATATGTATTAATAAGAAAGTTTAAGAAATTACATTATCAGCCCCTATTACTAAAATGTCTAAAATGCCCTTATAATTAACAGACTTATTTAACGGTTTTAATAAGTTAGAGTAAATTGAAACGAATTACAAATCATAAGGAGTAAAATCGCGATTTAGAAACGTTTGAAGGAAAATCGTTATTTCAACTTAACCATAGGGAGTAAAAGCGAAGTTTACTCTACTTTGAACTTAATGAATCAAATGTCTTTTCCAAATTAATTTTAACAAGAAAGTTTTTTATGACACTTTTTAAATCTATCCACAACCTCATTAACAATCAAAGGACTGTCTAAAATTTGATTTTATGAATAATAGCTTTCACTTTTAAACTTGATTTATATTATACAATAAACTCTTGAAAAAAAATTCAAACCAAACCGAATTTGAATTACGACCTCAAAATCATTTTTGAATTTTCAAATCGGGTTAACATCCGAATTTGGTTGTCAATCTGAATTTGAATTTGTGGTTTTCGAACCAATTTGATTAGAATACTTGATCTTAAATTTTAACTGTATAAATTTTATTATATTTAAAACCATATATTGTTTGTTATTTTAAATACTATTTATTTTTTATTTTTCATTTTCACTTATAGTTAAATCAGCTTGAATTCAAAATTTTTACATCACTTATTTTTTTTCAAATTATAATTTTCAGTCTTAAGAATTAATATTCGTTAATAATATTTACTGAAATTCTTTTAGTAGCTTAATTTGTACAAATAAAGTTTATTGAAATGATTTTCTAGAATAAACCCACCTACCTGGAGGTCATTCTAAAAATCTTATTCCATATTTTTACGAAAAGATAGCATAGATTGATAAAGATAGTATAGATTGATATTAAAAATGAGAAGCACCTAAGTCGGAGTATGAAGTAGAAAGGAAGGACATTAATCCAGTATGCCTAGCGTACTTATCATAGATAGATTTGATGATTTTGTATCGTAAGAAGCAATAAAACGGTTGTGCCTAGTTACTTATTAGTGCACAACGGCTTTCTTGTTATATCTGGAATTCCTCTCATTTTGTTATATTTGGATTCCTCCTCTATATATATTTTGTTAAATTCTAAAAGCCATTAGAATATTATGGAATCCAAGAAGGTCCAATTGAAAGAATAAGAGTTGTTCAAAATCAACTTTTACTCGTGTTTTTCTCTTTTCTTTTTCTTCCTTCCCAAACAAATGATTCCATCAAAAAATATTTGGACTTATTTTAATTGGCACCCAATTAAACTATGTAAAGAAGTTAAAATCATTAAGGAAAAAAAATAGTGGTTAAAATCTAGTGTAAGAGGCTGTTTGGCAACATCTGAATTAGCCTCTTAATGATTCAGATGTCTAAATGGTTCAGCACTTAATGGTTCAGCGCTTAATGGTTCAGACTGTTTGTTTCGCGAGCAAATGTATGAATGGTTCAGACATTTTCCTCTGAATGGTTAAGTATTATACTAATGCTGAATGGTTAAAACCTTTTATTTGAATTGGTCAGTTATTTTCCTTTGAATAGTTAAACGATATACTAGCTCTTAATGGCTCAGACCTCTTAATGGTTCAGCATTTAATGGTTCAGACCTTTTATTGGTTCAGCACTTAATCATTCAGAAATTGCCAAACGGCCCCTAAAACAAAGTTTATGATGAAAACGTCATGTAGAATGATTAAAGCATAAAAACAATGAAACTTTAGTAGTTAAAACATTGTTAACCGTTATTATAAATACTTTAATTCTATGCCATCAAAATTAAATTTTCTTCTCGGTTAAGAATTAAATAGTTCAAAAATGTATAATGAAATATAAATGTTTATTATAATAATAAAATTTTTGTTATCATATTTCATGTATTTTTAGTAATAAAATTTAAAAGATTTGAATATGTCCAAATAAGTAAAGCACACAATTATACGTTTTTAACTAGTTTGAGCAACCATGCTATGGTGGTGGCATATAACTTTTTTGTAGTTATAATTGTAACACACGTTTGTATATTTTAAAATTTTAATACAATGAAAGTGTTATAATTTGTATATGAAAGTAAGAGAAATAATTTATTTTTACATACCAAAATAAAACGTTAAACAAACAAAAAAAATTATAATAAAAAACATAAATAAAGCTAAAAAGTAAAAGAAGTGGATTAAGAATAATAAAAAGAAACTGAAAAATAAAAAATCAGAAAAAGAGGAGTTTAAAAAGTTTGAACCGTTTAAAAAGTTAGAACCCCCCCCCCCTAAAAACCACCCCCCTAGAGATGGGCATAAAACCCGGGTACGGACCTGACCCGGTAAAGGGTGTACCCGGTTTGGACCCGAAAAAAACCGGAGTGATGACATATCCTAATGAGTTAGACGACCTCGGAAGGAACCAAGGTCTCTTACTTACTCAATTGTGGGGGTCTCTCGGGTGTCTGATCCAATCAGTCTCGTGATGAAGAGCGAGAGAACGATTATCAGAAGCAGCTGAAGTCTGAGACACAAAGGCCGATTGCTACTCGCTGTGTTGTACAACTAATAAAGAATAATATTGGTATTAAGTGTTCGTCAATTCCAGTCCAACTATCTATAGAAAATATTTCTTCTTTATAGTTGGAGTAACTTCCGTGGTCTGTACAAGTCTTTTTGTTTCACTAATTACTACTATTCCAGATACGTGAAACCGGGTTTAGTTTTATGGATTTTTCAAGGACCCGACCCGACCCGATTGTACCCGAGTCCAACCCGGTTTTTACCGTTTTTTTTTTTTTTTTTTGCTTTTTAAAAAATTTAGCCGTGTTTAACGGCTATATAGCCGTTAGAAGATTTTTTTGACCTTTTTTTTGTCATTTTTACCCCATAAGTTAGTATACATAGGTGTGGGTTGATATAGTTGAATACCCAAATCCCGAACGCAAAAACATAAGCAAAAAATACTCTTGTTTTATATTTTCACTCTCTCATTTTACACTTTCACTCTCTTGAATCTTGATATGGCTCACTCACAATCTTCCGTTGGTCAAGGTTCGTTCAACGCTCCAACCGTCGTTCTTGTTCTTGCACACAATCGTAACATGGATGTTTGGTGCAATTGGGATATGGTTGGTTGAGTGACGGGTCTGTAAAGGCTTGTTGCAAGTTTTGTGGAGCTTTGCACGCTAAAGATTCTAACACGACTTTAAGCAAACACATTAGGAAGAAATTTTGTAAGTCGTTGAAAAATAATCTGGATTCGCAACAAACACAATTGGGTGGAGATGGTGGAATCTTTAATTACGATGTTAATACGATTCGAGATTGAATGACGAAGTTCGTGATTCAAGAAGCTTTGCCTTTTAGTCATTTCGATAATTCTCGGTTGACCAACTTAATTCGAAAGACGCTTCAACCTCGTTACACCCACGTAAGTCGTACTACACTTAGACGTTATTATTTAAAATTATGGAAACAAGTAAAAAATAATTTAATTGTATTATTTAAAAATTTAAATACCGGTGTAAACTTAACTAGTGATGTTTGGTCGGCTCCACACGGTTTACCCGAATCGTACCTTTGCGTCACCGTTCATTGGGTAGATCCCAATTCATGGCAAATGATGAAACGTACGATTGCATTTGATCTTTTTTCGTATCCACACACCGGATAATTTTTGTTTTACTTTTTGGATAATGTAATAACTACTTTTAAGTTACAAAATAAAATTTTTTCAATTGCATTTGATAACGCCTCCAACAACACAACCGCGGTTGAAAAATTAAAATTAAAATATCTTCCGATTGCAAACGGTGATTTTTTCCATACTCGTTGTGTTGCACATATTATTAATTTAGTAGTGCAAGACGGGCTATCCGTGAAATTCGTTGATAACTTTATTAAAGCTTTTCGATTTATGTTACATGACGTTTTTAAAAAGAGTAGAAAAAGATATCAAAATTATAAACAACTTTGTACGGATACAGAATCTATATTTTTAGGTCCTAATTGGGATGTACCTACTCGGTGAAATTCGACTTGTCACATGTTTGATTGTGCTTTAAAACAAAGGGCACTTTGAAAGCTTTTCATAATAGTCTTTCGGATAATGGTGAAGCCGACCCATTTACGGATGCGGGTTGGATGAATGTTCAACGTCTATCCGAGTTTCTAGAGGTGTTAAAAACTCAACAACAAAATTATCGGGAGTTTATTGTTCCACTAGTTATTTGGTGCTTAAAGAATTATATTTCATGGCATTGATTTTAAAATTTTTCAAAATAAAAATCATATGTTTAGCCAAATGATAGAACTAATGAAAGAAAAGTTTAAAAAATATTTTAAAGAGTTACCACCCGTTTTTACTTGTTCCGCCGCTTTAAATCCGTTTTTAAATGTTACGAGATAAATGACAATTTGGATATGCATGATGAAAACCCTAATTTTTTAAACGAGACAAAAGTAAATTTTAATGAAAGTTTGAAAACAATTTATAATTTTTATTTAAATAGATATGGGCCTAACGTAAACATAACCATGCCAAGCGAATCAACCTCAAGTGTTAGTACCTCGGTTAAAGACTCGGTTTTGACTATTTTGAATGTTGTTTGGGATGTGACGGCTAAACGACAAAGGGGTAACACCCCAATAAGTGAGCTCGGTAAATAGTGGAACGGATTTTATTTCCACTATGACTACCCAAGATTATCGTGCAGTAGATATTTTCGCTTGGTGGAAAGAAAAAGAATCTCAATTTTCGATTCTTTCTGCTATGGCCCGTGATTTACTAAGCGTCCAAGCTTCTACGGTAACTTTGGAATCTACTTTTTCTCTTAATGGCAGGGTAATATCATTACGAAGAACAAGATTAACTCCGGAAGCGGTGGAGATATGCATTTGTTTAAAAGATCACTTAGACGCGATGGATCGTATACAAGACCAAACAAGCCTGAAAGACGAAATTACACTCGAAGCTAAAGTACATAATGAAGAGGTAGAAGAAGAAGAATCTTCTGGCATATCCGATAAAGAATTAGCATTTGATCAACCATCTCGTAGAAAATAAACATTATACGATAACTTAAACAAAAGTTTTATGTTGCTTTTATTGATTCATTTATGTATTTTTAAGTTGTTTTAATATTGTTATAGAAATACATAATGATTTATCTGATGTTTTTTTTTCAAAAATAATAAATGATAAACAATAATAATAATAACAATAATAATAATAATAATAATAATAATAATAATAATAACAATAATATGATAATGATAATAATAATAATAATAATAATAATAATAATAATAATAATAATGATTTATATTAATAATAAAAAAACAAAACCCAAATTGTACCCGGTTATGGACTCGACCCTAACCGGGTATATCGGGTAGGGTTTGGATGAATGTGAACCCGACCCGGGTTCGTACCCGGGTACAAAAAAACCCGGTTGGGCCCAACCCGGTTTGTACCTAGACCCGGGTACAACCCAAAACCCGATTTGTGCACCTCTACCCCACCCCAACAGGGCTAGCACCACTTTGTTGTTAACTGGCCACAACCAAAAATTAATACATTGAAAAAACGATGGAGGGAAAGAAGAAGTAGAAAAGAGATGGTCTAATCACGTATCAAGTCTTGATACGTGACACCCCCGTCTAAAACAACCAATCATGTGAAATAATTTAATACTAAAAGAGTAACTTGGAGGATACTTGTCATATTTTTAGACCCCATAAGTTTGATTTTCCGTCTCTCTCTCATCTTAAATAATTACTTAAATTAAGAAATATTAGATTATTTTGATTTTTTTTTAGATTAAAAATAATTTTTTTAATAAATTAATAAAGATACATTTTTATTAATGTTATTTCTAGAAAACAAACTTTTATAAAATAAGATTTTTTAAAACATCAAACTTTTTTTAAAATATGAAATATTTTAAAATTGATGTTTTTAAAAGTAAATTTTATAAACTAAAAACAATTAAAATTAGGAGTTATAATAAGAACCTTTTAAAATTTGATATTTTTTAATACGGTTTGTTTTAAAAAAATGTTTAAATTTTTTTGAAAAAAAAGTTTAAAATTGATATCATTATTTTATTACTAATAGTTATTACTCATATGTATTTTAATCATATCTTATTTTATACTTCATAAATTTTTATTATGTTTAATATTTTATTTTTTCAACCCATGTAATACACAGGTTTACTAAAGTTAATATTAAATAATACACATTTAATACAAGTTCAAAACAATTCAAAATTGATCCTATTATTACATATAACTTTTCGGTGTATATTATTCAAATCTCAATTTCTTCATATTAATATCTTCACACCCACCCAATATCTAGCTCGCGAATTGACCTGTCAATAACTTGTTCAAAATTATCTCATACTCGATCACTTTTACAAAAGTATCAGTTTTCAATCTTCTTACAATTTTATACCACTTTTATGATCTGTATATGTTGTGATATCCCTTCGACCTTCAATGTATAGGGTTTTCATTCCAAATTGCCTTGATTTTGGTTAATTTATTTAAATTTCATTGCTTTTAGTCGGTGTTTGTGATTCTTGACAAGTAGAAGAAATTTGAGTATTTTTATCAAATTCTCAGAAATTTGAGTTGTGATTCTTTCTCTGATAAGTTTTTTTAGTGATAAAAATTCAAAAATTAAGTTCATTGATGATTGTGAATGGTAATAGACAAGATATTGTAAACTCATCATTAAGTTTTTCGTATATTTGGCAAAAGTGCATGGTACATATTCTCACAAAAAAATATAAGATTAACTGTTGGTGCCGACCGATGCAATATCAAAGACACAAATAACTTTGCAAGGTGTCTATTAAAACTAGGTGAAGGTGATCTCGGCGGATCGAATGATGGGAACGTTACAATAGATATACCACACGATCTTCTTATTACTAATTTGGTCGATCTTATCTCGGATTTAATCGAGTTTCTATATTCTTCTATCATTAGTAATTTTTAGAACCTAACTTTCTTTTAAGAGATGGCAATTCTTTCTCCAAAAAAACAAAGTTGCTCAAGAAATCAATAATCGTTTACTTTTATTTTTTTCAGGTGATGAAAAAGAATATCTCAATATTGATTCTATAAACCAAGATAGTATATTAATGATACATTCGATGAGAATTTATGCTGCTCCGGATTTTCAAAACAGAATAAAGGTTTCTATATTACCAAATTACTCTTTAGTATTATAGGTTGGTGTTCCCGTCATGCTTCTGAGAAAAATTGATCAAAAAAGTGGTTTGTGTAATGGAACTAGACTTAAAGTTATATCACTCTGCAATCATATTATAGAAGATGAGATTATATCAAGTACCAATGTTGACACCTGTACATTCATTCCAATTTTGAGTTTAATACCTTTCGACAAAAGTATTCCTTTTAAGGTTAAAAGAAAAGAGTTTTCTTTGGTTATATGTTTCGGTATGACAATAAACAAAAGTCAAGTTCAATCTCTATCAAGAGTCTATTTGTACTTAAAAGAGCATATTTTTACGCATAGTCAGCTTTATGTCGTGTTGTCACAAGTCAATAGTAGAGATGAATTGGAACTCTTAGCTTTAGATAATAACCTACTATTATTACTACAGATATAGTTTACAAGGAGGTTTTTGCTAATTTTGTGGTCTTATGATAGGAAATTGTTATGTCTTAATTAATATAAAATGTACTTGGTTTTATTTATGTTTTTATGTTATTTTATAACAATTTTTTCACTCCCATATGATACAAGTTAACTAAAACTAGTAGTATATATAATAATTGTCATCAACTTATTTTATTATTCATTGACTAAATGCGTAGTGGTAGTTTATTAAAGTCCCAACAACCAATGTACCAAACTGAGACCTTAATAAGGCCTACATATTGTGATCTACTGATCTTGTTTATATTCTTTTAAATGGGTCGGACCAACAGACAAGCCCAGTCTAGTGTGGAGCCACATTTGTGACCTTATGGACCCACTCATGTACATGTACCTTGGTTCCGACCAAATACGAGTTACCCAAAATAAACGACAATTGAAGCCATCTTTTTTAACCTTAAAACTCGTTATCAAAAAACTCACAGCACCCCGTTAGTACTGTGTTAATTCAACGGGATCACCTAAATGGTATCTTGACAAGTGGCTTTGAAGGAGTTATGACAGAAAACAATGAGCAAGATTCAAAGCTAAAACTTAAACTAGAGAGAATCACAACTTGGTGCCACTTTTGCATCATGCAAGAGAGCCATGTTTGGATTTTTTTTAATAATATTTCTTGTAAGGGGTCATCTTTGTCCTTTGAATAAGATTTAAAATTTGATCAGCTTGAATCATCACAGATTAAACAGATAGAAGTGATGGTTACGACAACTTACAAAAACATGTGTTTTTTCTCTTTTTTTTAACGGGTGGTGTTGGCTTTTGGTTAGTTAAACATGTCTTTTTTCTCTTTTTTTCTCTTTTTTTTGGCACATTTTTTTAATAGTATTTCTCTTTTTTTATCCGAAAGTAATCCTCATACAAGTTGTAACACACGACATGACTCGGAGATGGGGCAATCGATGTAATACTATAGCATCAATCTCTACCCAAAGACGCATGCGTGGGGTAGTTTTTGTTGATGGATTCGTGCCATATATGTGATCCAAAACTTTATATCATTATGCATAGAGCTTGAATAATTTTAACCCAACAAGAGTAGGTCACCTTGTTTTCTATCAAGTACACGAACGTGTAACAGGGTGAAGGTGTTGTGGTTTAATGGTTTTGGACGTGGATGCACAGGCTTCAGGTCCCGCGATTTCGGATTAGACCATCTTAGATCGATGGCTGGATTCATAGATCTAAGAGAATGGGTAAATAATCAAGCCTTACATGGTGTAGAGCCTTAGGGTTCTGCTTACCTCTATCTTCTTCTAATGATCCCTAGTCATCACAACATGTCAAACCTAATATCTATTTTTCTTCTACATATAATTAAGTTGTTGTTTTTTTTATTTTTCATATTTTAAAGTCAAACTAATTGTGATATAGATTGTTTGGTTTGTAGAATCAATCATATCGATGAACAAATGGAACAACTAATTCACTAGACTAATTAGGATTTTAAAGAAAATATTAAACGTAACCTAAACCAAATTCAATTTAAGTTAACCTAAACCAAATTCAATTTAAGTTGCTACCGATGAAAACATAAATACGTATGTCTTCTAACTTCCATACAATTATTTACGTTGTTTACAAACTGATATAAAATTAAAATCAAGTCGGAAATCAACTAAAACAGAACCGAAATCGTTTTAAATCGAAAAAAACCATTCATTCAGTTTTTTAGTTAGGTTTTCAATTAGGCGGTTTCCAACCGGGCGAAATTAGTTATTTGGTTTTTTCTGTTGATTTCAATGTGGTTAAACCGAGGGAACCGTATTCATATATTTAGCCATTACAACAAGGAGGAAACGGTGAAAATCGAAGAGGGAATCAAAACCTGAGCAGATGAACACCATCCTTGTTAAGAATCGCGTCTTTTGATCTAAAACTAAAACTGAACTAACTTTGAGCTTGGTTTCGGTTTGGTTTTGAACATGTTGAATTCAATATGGTTTGGTTTTTTGCTTCGTTCAGATTAATTTTCAAAATGAGAAAACCAAAACCCAAACCATAAGCATCTCAACAACTACTAATAAGTTGTTTATTTTTCTAATTTAAAATTTATATCAAACTAATTATGTCACTAATTCCCGCTTAAAATAAGTGTTGTTCAATCACATCCTTAAAGTAGAGTAAGTGTTGTTCAATCACATCCTTAAAGATGTGAAGTCTACTAATTCCCGCTTAATCTGTTTATTCCATGTCACTTTAAGTCTGCCTTTGGTCCTCTTTCGCTCCACTACAAGGGTTTCCACACTCCTTACAAGTGTCGTCATATGTCTTCTCCTCACAAACCTAGGCATATCATTCTCTATCTTTTATCTCATGTAAAACGTGTGTTACCCCTTATTTAACCCTACTTTGTTCAATATTTGATCAAATCTCATATGCCCACACATCTACCTCCAACATCCTTGACTGCTTGTTCATGTTTGGTCAATTATCAGTTCCGTATAACATAGTTGGTAGAACCGTGGCTATACAAAGTTAATCTATCAAAAACTTCTTATTACACAAAACCCTTGTGGTTGCTCTCACTTGCATTAACGATGAGCTTAATCACAGTTAATGGTTTTGTACGGATCTGTTGCATTCACCCTTTCCATCTTCTTAAGTGTTCTCCCCACATCTTTAGTGATGATATTGCAACAATAACACTTATTCATTTGTCGTTGTTGGTTGCTTGAGTTCTCACAGTCTTCTTGATCTTCCTACCACCATTGAAAAGATAGCGGAAATAGTTTTATCATCATCTTGTCCTCTCTTTCACAAAAACATGTTTATCCTTGCCCTTTATAAGCTTTAAGACTCTTAGACCCTCTTTCATTCACTCCTTATCTTTAGCAATTTTGAATGTGTCATTCCTCCTATGTTTACTTTCCAAGTACTTGTATGTCTCGTATATGCAATGTGTTTTGCGTCAGACGCCAACTTCTTCGCCTCTCATTTTGCCTATCTATACACATCTCCTTTAATATCTCCCTCTCCTCTTGGAACCAATAAGTATTATCATATAAATAATTATTAAATAATCAAATTTACAAGATTCTTAGTAGAAAACAATATAACCAGAAGTGTACTAGATATTATAACTACAATTAAGCAAAACACCATTACAACCCCTTAATAACTGGTTCATTATAATCTTTTAAAATGTGTTATAAACATTTGTTTAGTGTTTCTATGTCAGATTCTAATCAAGTTTAAAGTTTATATAAAAGTAAATCAACAGAATTAAGGTTTTTACAGCAAAATTCTTAATGACAGAAGATTCTGACAATTTTTTTTTTCTATTTGAAGGTAAGGAAGTAAATATGATTGAGAAGGTTAATTACTTATTACAAGTTCTAAAAGTATAACATGATGGTAAATTATATACTTTTCAATTAAGTAGTTGCGAATTTAAATCACATATTGTGTAACTTTAATGAATTTTCTGATAGTAGAACTTGTTTAAAGAAATTGCTTTTTTAAAATTTAGTTATCATTACTTAATAACTCCTAATTAACTTTTATATTCACACATAATTCTTTGTTTTTTAGAACAACAATTCACACAGTAATTTAACATATATACTTCAAATTTACAGCACAACTAATTTACACTAACTTGTTATAGACGGAACTCGAATAATGGATCTCAAAAGAAGTTTCATCACTCTAACATCAAATGATTTTATCATTTATCATTGGATTATTGGATTTAATAATCCCAACTTTCATTTATTGGTCTAGATTAATCTCAACTCATGAAATATTTACAGACACTCCTAACTTCAAGATTATTTTTTTTCAACGATCCCTTACTAACTGAGAGTTAACACCAATTAGATTTTTTTTATGAAATGGGGTCAACTATGTGTCATTTTTCAACTTCGATGCTGCCCAACCTCCATCACGTATATTTTTTGTTGTCTAGCCATCATCATCACTATACTTCAACGAGTCAAGTGGTTCTAATCAAGATGTGAAGACTGACGGGCTTCAGGGTGCATAAGTTTCAGATTGAAGAATTTGATGATAGATTTCAACTTTCTGCTTAGTGTTTTGGCCACATAAGCAGCCCACATCATCGAAAAACTAAAAGGTTAATTTTCAGTTCGTAAGAGATCATGGGAAGAAATTAAGCTCAAAGTTGGAAGTGTTTGTAAATATTTTCCGAGCAGAGATTAATCTCGACCAATAAATAAAATTTGAGATTATTAAAATCCAACAAACCTTTTATCATTGGATCCCATCTCTTACCCATCTAACATAGAATTCTTTCTTTGTTTTGCAATTATGATGATATGTGTAACATGTATTTAAAGTTTATTAAACAATATTATAATGGGTACATTTTGTACAAAGAAGTAGTTCAATTCTTTATAACTTATTATGAACGACTAGGTAGGCAACATGACACTTTAATGAAATCAGAAAAGGAGTTGATTGAACATAACAATCCGCTTTAATGGTGATAAAATTCGCATCCAACACGAATGTTTTTCTTTTGAAGTACATGTTTAGTAATTTTCAATTAAATAATGTCACTCGTTTAGAAAACCATTTCTAAATAATATTTGATGGAATCATATGACATTTTCAAATAATATTGGAGTGAACATTCTTTATGCATTACAATTATGCATCGGTATTTGTAATACTATTATAAGTATTCAAGTCTTAATTGAGAAATTAGACGATCAATATTGTTAGTAACACATTGTTTCATAACCTATTTAGCGCTGGTAATAATGTTTATACAAAGTCTACTTAATACATGCTTAAGTTTGAATAATAGAGCTAAAACTACTAGTCAAATACTTTTCTTTTGTATTTTAGCCCAAAAGGGGTACCCTTAGTGTCACAAACATCAACACCATGCCACACGTTTCTTGGCAGATATCGACGGAAATAAAAGGAATTCGAATTAAGACGAGGGCCCTCTAATACTCGGATTTGTGCAAAACCTGGACGCCAATCGTCGTCACCTGTTAATTTTAAGTACAAATAGCATACGGGTAACTCCACGCACTTGCTTGTGTGTTCAAATTGGTCAATGGTGCAAGCTTCAAATGGTTTTATTGGCACATCATCGAGGACTTGTGGCTCTAATGGATCAAGCCTTTTCACACGCTTCGAGTTGAGGCGGTGCACCAAGATGTCGTTTGAGTTTGAGTCCCCGAACCGTATGCTCACATGGTTGGAAGTGTCTGCTCCCTTTGTACAAGTTGTTTGTATTGAAATCGCATACGTGCAATTTCTCTGCGACATGGTAATGGAAATTTTGGTTGGTCAAATATATCTTCAATGTTGCTACTCTAGGGGTGCTTACGGACAGTTGGATCGGTTTTAATAAGATTCTGGTTTCGAACATTTTTTTTCAAAAGCGTAAATTTGCATAAACTTTTTAAAAATGATAAACATGTTCTAACATTTTATCAAATGAAAAAGTATGTAAATAATAAAGTTTAAACAGCGCTTTCAAGATTCAAACCATAAACTATTAAAATCGAAAGCATAATTTCAAATTAAATCGACTTGCTTTAGTTTTGATGGATCAACAATTTCAACTATCTATAACATCTCTTGTTACTAGTGTAATAAACAAAAAAGATAAAAACAAAAATAATAATAATAATAATAATGATGTTCATGATGATAATGACAAGAGTAAATTGTCGTTTTCTTTCCTGTGTTTTGGTAACATTTGTCATTTTTATTTAAAAAATATTTTATTTTTTTGTATTTGGCTCCCAAAGGTTTGAAAATTTTATCATTTTCAACAAAAAAATGTTAGCTCCATTATTTTTAATTATTAAATATTCATCGTTAAATGGGTACTTATGTAAATTTTCATATAATAACAAAATTCTAATTTATATCTACGTGTTGCCGATAAAATTTGATTCACAAAATTCATTTTTTTGAATGAAAATGATAACTTAATTTTTTAAATCTTGGGAAGTCAAATTCAAGGAAAAACTTTTTTAAATAAAAATACAAATATAACCAAACCCAACAATTCATTCTAATGATAATAATAAAGATTTGAATACTTACCTTCTCGTTCGAATGAAGAGATAGAGTGACCCTTGATGCCACTACCAAATGCTTTGTAAATGTTACATAAATAGCAACAGTCAAGAATACGATGATCGGACCACCATAATCGCACTTCGACATTTTTATTAGTATTTTTTTGTTTTTTTTTTTAGTTTTTAGAAAAATGGAAATAGTACATATTATTAGCTCCAAATATAAGTAGAATATAATGAAGACGCAAATATATAGAATGATGTGAAGTTGATTCTTTTCATCACTCATTCCTTTCTTCAAAATCTTACATAACTTTTATTCTTAAAGCCTCCTTCTTCGGTTACCTCTTCATAATTTAAAATTAGAAATGATGTTTTAGCTATAAAGAAGTAAATAGTTATCAAATTAACACTATAAATACTTATATGATATGTTTAGATTGAAATAAAAGAGAATATGTATACAAATTTTAGTGTCAGAAAATTTGAATTACTTAAAGGGTTTGTAGGGATGATAATAGAGGAGAAGAAAACGAAGACAGTCATTAACAGTGCCTCGTAAGTGTGTAAACCCATGAAATTTCACGCATGAGCGTTAGTATGGGTGGAAAAGGTTTGCATTTTCTAATAAAGGTAAAGCCGACCTAGAAACCCGTAGAAACCATTTTTTAATAACAACTCACACATTCATTTAATCTATTATAATTCTACATCATAACTAATTTACATCAAAGTGTTATAGAATTGGCTCGAACCCTTAATCTTAAAAGGAGATTCACAACTTTAACTCCATATAAAAACAATTTCGCTTATATATTTAAAAAAAGTATGATAAACATATTATAGTGAGATAAGGAGACATCCCACAAAAGAATTAAGATTATTATTTTTACTAGAAACATTACATGATGAATAAAAATAAGTTTATAATAAAACATAACTACCGGCAATTTTATATATGTTTGATGCTAGAAATCTGTTATATATAGTTGGAGTCTCATTAGAAGCAACATCTCCATCTAGTCTGATAAAAGTTTGCTTACAGCTCATCTTCCTAAGATGTCGTCAATAGTGTTGTTATAAATAAGATTTACATAGTTTAGTTATGATTATAATTATAAATGCTAGAAATCTGTTATACGGATTTATGCACGTATATCAAAACATGGATACCATAACACGTCACAACAACTGACATTCCACATAAAACACCTAGGCATTAAGAAAAACAAATAAAACACGAAACAAGTGGCAAAAGTGACCGTTACCTCGCCGCAAAACCTCAAAAATACATTCCGTCACAAAAGCCGTTTATGGCCAAAATAAAAAACCAAGAACTATGCTATTGGGTTTTTGTGTTTTAAATATACATGTAACTAATTCATTGAAAATTTATTTAGGTTAAGTTTACATAATTTAAGAAACTAAAATTAGTAATATTATATCCTTACGTAAAACTAATGGTTTTGAAGTTATCTTTAATTCATTGTCTTCTTTACACGATTAAAACTTTGTGCATGTGCATAAGCCAATATAATTAAAATATTATATAACTATACCATTCATAATCGTTTGTTAATAATAATATATATTAATAGATCATAATAACTATCCGTCACATGTTCATTTTCTAGCACACTCATATTCTTTCTATCTAAAATTGTTCACGTGTTATCATCATATATTTTTTGGTAAAAATCTTGACTTAAAAAAATTTCCTCAATAAATGCTAATTTAATATTATAATAATCATAATTTCTTTCTAAAAATAAATAAGGTTTCATTAAAAATACTTTGATTTATAACTAATTTTATTATAACTAAACATTTTAAAAACCTATACAAATAGGTTTTTGAATATTTATGAATAATAAAATTATTTGTCTCTTTATACTATTATTTATAATTTTAATATGTTTGTTATATATTACAATAAATATACATATAATCTATTATATAATTTTTTTTTATTTTAATCCGTATAACGCACAAGTATTTAACATAGTATAATATATATAATAATGCAATAATTATTCAAAAATTTATGTGTTATATATTCTTCAAGATATTAATTTTAAAACCCTAAACCCTCGTATGATCGTATATCACACAAGTATTTAACATAGTATAATATATATAATAACTAGCTTTAGTTACCCGTGTATTACACGGAAGTATGAAAAGTTAATTATTAAATAACATAAAAATAAAAATAAAATCAAGTGTGTTATATATTAAATAAGACATAACAAATTTTGATTATAATGTCACAAATTAGCAAAAACATCCTTGTAAACTACATTTGTAGTAACATTAGTAGGTTTACACTCAATATCAAAAGCTAAAAGCTTCAATCTATCTTTACTTTTAACTTGTGATAAGATGCCATAAAGCTGATCATGTGTAAAAATATGCACTTTCAAATATAAACCGACACTTGACAGAGATTGATCTTAACTTTTGTTTATTGTCATAACGAAATATACAGTCAAACAAAACTGTCTTCTTTTAGACTTAAAAGGAATACTTTTGACGGGTCAAATAGTGAAATAGATATTGAGTGGGTGTGAGGATATTAGTATGAAGAAATTAATATTTGAATAATATGCACTGAAAAGTTATATGCAATACTTAAATCAATTTTGAATTATTTTGACCTTATAATCAAATATAGAGATATAGTATTAAATCGGGTTTGATCGGGCTATAAATGCTCATAATATATCTGATTAGTTGTTGATTATTATTTATTTAATACTAACTTTAGTAAAGCCGTGTATTATACGGGTTGAAAAAATAAAATATTAAATATAATAAAATTTTATGAATTATAAAATGGTAATTTAAAATAAAATATGACTAAAATTACATATGAGTAATGATTATAAGTAATAAATAACGATATCAATTTTTAAACTTTTGTTTTTAAACTTTCTTTCCAAAAAAAGTTAAACATTTTTTTCAAATCAAATCATATTAAAAATGTTATTTTTAATTTTTTTTATTATAACTCCTAATTTTAATTATTTTTAGTTTATAAAAAAATTATTTTTAAAAATGCTAATTTTAAAATATTTTATATTTTAAAAAAACTTAGATGTTTTTAAAAAAGTTTTAATTGTATAAAAATTGTTTTTAGAAATAACATTAATAAAAAAACATTCTTAATTTATTAAAAAATGTATATAAAAAAATTAAAATTATTTAATATTTTTTAATTTAAATAATTATTTAAAATGAAAGAGACGAAAAAATAAATTTAAAAACTTAAAAATAAATAAAATGTCCTCTTAAATTAGTTTTTTAGTATTATATATAGATACAATAATTATTCAAAAATTTATGTGTTATATATTCTTCAAGATATTAATTTTAAAACCCTAAACCCTCGTATGATCGTATCTCTCCCTTCTTCATCGATCAAACAAACTGCAAATTCTACTCGTTACATGATCAATGGCGACTGCGATGAACAGAAACACAGGACAAAACACCACCATTTCATATACGAAACAACCTTACATCGAAGATGTTGGCCCTCGAAGAATGTAAGAGTTTGTCATCCTTATTCATACGATTTTCGTATGTTTGATTGCTAATGATCATACTGATTCTGGTCAATTTTTGATTTAATAACAGCAAAAGCATTAAATTCTCGATGTTATCTGAAGCTGATGTACTCAAATTGGGGGAAGTTGAAGTTTATAGGTCCAAATGTTATGGAGGTGAAGATAATAAAGGCCCTGTTGCCAATGGCTTGTTGGATCCGCACATGGTAATTTGGTTTGATATGTTCTTTTTAGATGTTAGATTATTATTATTATTATTATTATTATTATTATTATTATTATTATTATTATTATTATTATTATTATTATTATTATTATTATTATTATTATTATTATTATTATTATATTATTATTATTATTATTATTATTATTATTATTATTATTATTATTATATTATTATTATTATTATTATTATTATTATTATTATTATTATTATTATATTATTATTATTATTATTATTATTATTATTATTATTATTATTATTATTATTATTATTATTATTATTATTTATTATTATTATTATTATTATTATTATTTATTATTATTATTATTATTATTATATTATTATTATTATTATTATTATTATATTATTATTATTATTATTATTATTATTATTATTATTATTATTATTATTATTATTATTATTATTATTTTATTATTATTATTATTATTATTATTATTATTATTATTATTATTATTATTATTATTATTATTATTATTATTATTATTATTATTATTATTATTATTATTATTATTATTATTATTATTATTATTATTATTATTATTATTATTATTATTATTATTATTATTATTATTATTATTATTATTATTATTATTATATTATATTATTATTATTATTATTATTATTATTATTATTATTATTATTATTATATTATTATTATTTATTATTATTATTATTATTATTATTATTATTATTATTATTATTATTATTATTATTATTATTATTATTATTATTATTATTATTATTATTATTATTATTATTATTATTATTATTATTATTATTATTATTATATTATTATTTTATTATTATTATTATTATTATTATTATATTATTATTATTATTATTATTATTATTATTATTATTATTATTATTATTATTATTATTATTATTATTATTATTATTATTATTATTATTATTATTATTATTATTATTATTATTATTATTATTATTATTATTATTATTATTATTATTATTATTATTATTATTATTATTATTATTATTATTATATTATTATTATATATTATTATTATTATTATTATTTATTATTATTATTATTATTATTATTATTATTATTATTATTATTATTATTATTATTATTATTATTATTATTATATTATTATTATTATTATTATTATTATTATTATTATTATTATTATTATTATTATTATTATTATTATTATTATTATTATTATTATTATTATTATTATTATTATTATTATTATTATTATTATTATTATTATTATTATTATTATTATTATTATTATTATTATTATTATTATTATTATTATTATTATTATTATTATTATTATTATTATTATTATTATTATTATTATTATTATTATTATTATTATTATTATTATTATTATTATTATTATTATTATTATTATTATTATTATTATATTATTATTATTATTATTATTATTATTATTATTATTATTATTATTATTATTATTATTATTATTATTTATTATTATTATTATTATTATTATTATTATTATTATTATTATTATTATTATTATTATTATTATTATTATTATTATTATTATTATTATTATTATTATTATTATTATTATTATTATTATTATTATTATTATTATTATTATTATTATTATTATTTAATGTGCTGCAATTGATCTCTGTTTGATCAGTATCACTACCTTTGATTATAATTTATGAAATATACGTGTATAACCAATCTGAGATACAACCAGAACTGACTTAGCCCAACTTGACCAGACCGACTGACCCGCTTATGGCACTGGTTCTGATCCAATGCACACCGGTTTAACCAGTTATTGGTTTTGACTTTTAAGTGTTTGGATAGAATTGCTTATCTCATTATGTTAGAGGTAAAGAATCAATTGTAGATAATCAAACTGAAAGTAGCTTTTCCCAAAACCCCCTTAATGGTCATAAGGTGGATTAATGACACATTGCTGTCATAATATTTGTTTGGCTTGCTTGGTTTGATGCATTAACTAATTTCTTCTTTTGAATTGATTTTTTGTTTTTAAAATTTTAAAAGGCATATCTTTGGTATTTCAGGGTCCTCCAAACAAGTTCGGCACATGTGAGACATGTCACGGTAAATTCGAAAATTGCCCTGGTCACTTTGGTTACCTGAAACTTGTGCTGCCAGTTTATAATGTTGGATATATATCTCATATTGTGGACATTTTGAAGTGCATATGCAAGGTACTGCAGATTTGACATTTGAGTTATGTTTAATGTGCAATCATTGCTTAGAATCTAGTAGCTTTTTTTCCATAAGTACATGTTGGGTGTGCAATTGTCTCTCGAAAGGATTTATTTAATTGGATTTCTACATTTGACCCATCTGTTATGGTATGAGTATTTCTTAGTTGTAGCTTATACAGTTGACTTTCATTTGATTTTATTTTTCAGTTTTGTTCCCGTATATTGTTGATCGAAGAAGAACGTGTAGACTATTTAAAGAAGATGAGAAACCCAAAGTTGGACCATTTGAAGAAGAATGATATTTGTAAAAGGGTCATTAAAAGGTGCACTGCAATGGCAAGTAGTAAAAAGGCGGTAACATGCTCCAGATGTGGTTATATAAATGGTTCAAACTTACCCTTCTTTAGTTTTTTGTGTCTTGTTACATCAAGTATAAGATTAATACATTTTTGTTTCACTGATGTTTATTGATAAAAAAACTGCAGGTATAGTGAAAAAAGCTGTTGGAACAGTTGGAATCATACATGATCGTAGCAAACTTCAAGATAATACATCAAAGGAATCAAATGGTGCTATTTCTAACACGAAGGAGATGAAGACACCCACCAATATGTCTTCTATGTTAAACCCTCACAAAGTTCTTAAACTTTTTAAGAAGATGCTGGATGTGGTATAGTTGACTTCCGCTTCATTTTGATGTGACTTCATGCATTACTATCATTAATTATTGAACTCAGATAGAACTAGTGTTTAATCCTACAAGTTGTGTAGCAATTTCGAAACATATATATATTTGAGTAATATTTATATTGCGGAATGTATTAAGAAGCATACAAAATGATACCATAACATAACTTACATAGCACACGTAGCGAGTTATATAATTATTGTTAAAATATGATTTTAATACAATATACACATACATATAAATAGCAAACACACCCACCCACAAGAATCTATGGCACAGATCTTCTCATGAACTTTGAACTCAATTCAGCTCAATTTGATTAAACAATAACTCTGCTAAGCACCCGAGTTATAAATTTGTCAATGTTACTAGTTACTATTTTGAACTGTACCCATAAGGCTGCTTTCTTTATGGATTCAACATTTTGAAATGCCAAGTATATTCTATATTTTTGCCATATGTTAAGTATTTTGGGGTATGTTACATTATGGTATGTGTTATTATCTATTGATCATTACTTTTTAATAATGTGCTACAGGATTGTGATTTGCTTTATCTTGATGATAGACCAGAGAAACTCATTATATCAGCTATTCCCGTTCCTCCAATAGCTATTCGCCCTTCTGTCAGAATTGATGGAACATCAACAAGGTTTACTTTAATTACAATTTTTTACCATGTTTATTGCTAATGCAATATCTAGTACAAAAATAACTATATACTAAAAGTTCAGTAGCTTAAAATTTTCAGTTGCTGTTTTTTATTGCTAGTGCATCATTTTCTTGGCCTACATATAAGCCAAACAAGTTTTGCATTCTTGGATAACAAGAGCGTTGTAACTTTGTGAAGTCAAGTTTAATTATTTTCTTGTTCCAAAATATGTGGCTGTGTTATTAACATCATGAATTAAATATATTATATACTTTGTATTCTTTTTAGCTCTTAGGCATTATACTATACATGAATAATATTTTGTTATGTTATATGAAGCTTGAGGTTTAGACATATTTAAATGTTAGAATCTGTTAAATGTTACAACTACTCTACTGTGTTTTAGCAGAAACTAAGATCTTATATTAAACTAAGGATTTTTGTACTTTAATGTGTGTGTTTTTTAATAAATAATTGAGCCCGTCTACTTCTAAAGTTTCCTTTGCTTAGCTTTTGCAAAAGGGGTTCAAGTAAAAATATATTTTTAGAAAACATGTTGGCTGAAAGAAGGTTTGATGGTTAGGAATGAATCTAAAAGGAAAAAAAATGAAAGGAACACTAGAACTAAAGTTTTCTTACATGTATGGCTCAAAGCAGGTTTGATGGTTAGGAATGAATCTAAAAGGAAAAAAAATGAAAGGAACACTAGAACTAGAGTTTTTTTTTTTAACTATTATTGGAGAAATAGTTACAAGCAGGGTAATATGTACCAGGAATATGGTTTCTTTTTCCTCCAATTTGGTTCATGTTTCTTCATTTCCATTCCTATTTCTTGTAGGTCTCATACTCGTATCTCGACACATCGAGTATGGGCCCTACTACCACAATTTATTTCTCCCAGTGTGAAGCAAATTGGACCACAAAATTGATAATGAAATACCAAAACTAACCTGGATTAAGCTATTTCAGCACTTGATTCAAAAATCTCAAAACAGCAACTTAAATGACTTTCAATTATTCAGTTGGCATCTTGTTTGCTTACATTACATATTCTTTTCTTGCAGCAACGAGAATGACATTACCCTGAAATTGGGTAAAATTATAGATTATAATGATGAAGTTAATGAAGTGTTATCACAAACAAGTGCTTCTAACAAACACCTGGTATGGTTTGGTTCTAATTTTATTTACTTTTCTAAGATAAATTACAAAATTTCTTGGCATTGTTCTATAAGGGCAAATATGTCAGATCTTTATAAACACATAGTGTTTACTTTACTCAAGATTCTGATATAATGTATTGTGCATCTTGAATCTCTTCTTTTATATGCTCTATTTAGGCCATGTTTGATTTACACTCAGGAACAACTATGGCTATGGGTAGGCATTCATAACAAGAGGGATTGAAAATGGGTGTGGAGGATTCTGTGTTTTATGGATGTCAAAACCATTTCCTTAAACCAAACATAAACACTCTCAAGTCCATATTCTCAAATTAAACAACCCCTTATTTTTTTTTACTCTTGCTATATCTACGATGATGATTTTGTAGAATCCTTGGGAGAAACTTCAATTTGCAGTGGCAGAATATATAAACAGTGATGTTCGTGTGCCCCCATCATATTCTATGCAAAATAACAAACCAACGGCTGGTCTTGTTCAACGTTTGAAAGGAAAACAAGGACGATTTCGTGGGAATTTATCTGGGAAGCGGGTTGAGTATACTGGCAGGACAGTTATTTCTCCCGATCCGAATTTAAAGATTACGGAGGTATATAAATCTCAATATGTGAAAACATTGAGGTTACATAGGTTTGAGAACGAGTCAAGTGGGTAGAATATAGAAAAAGTAGCTGAATATGGAACCAGACGTCAAACAGGCAAATAGGTCAAAAGTCATTTAGCGTGTGTGTAGATGCTAACGAGGTCCTAGTAGTTTTAATTATAAGAAGTTATATTGTTGACTTGTTGTTCACGTAATACTTAGTTATTTTAATCATGTTTAGTAGATTAATTATTTATCTATTTTTGGAAAAAAGGTGTTGGCTGGGTAGCTCGATCTGACCTGTTTGACCCGCACATTAAGTTGCCTGTTTGATGCAGAACTATTGTGCCCCGTTATCTGTTTATTTGAAATCGGTTCAAACATGTCAAATACTAATAAAAATTTAGTTAAATATGAGGAGGGCCAAGCAAGTCAAAACTCAAAAGTCGTTAAAATGTATTTTAATGCTTATGACGTCCTAAGTCATTTTATTTCATAGAAGCTGTGTAATTAATTAATGCTATGGTTATTTTAAAATATATTTTTTAGATGATTTATTTACAATAGTCAAAAACTGGACTAAAGTTTTCTCAGTTTGGCCTACCCATTTTCGCTCACACAAAAATACTCACTCTGGTGTGGGCAGATGGCTCCTATGACTTTTGATCTTGAATACTTTACGAGACTATTAATTTCTTTTGAGTTATGATGAGATTATTGGTCCAGGTGGCAATTCCTATCTTAATGGCTCGGATTTTGACATACCCTGAACGTGTTTCACATCACAATATAGAGAGACTAAGGCATGCAGTGCGTAATGGCACCTCTAAATACCCTGGTGCAAAGTACATCAGAAAGCCAGATGGAACCATGCTGTAAGAATTGTTGGTGCTCAAGTGCTTTTAGTTCAGAGCTCTTATAGCGGGCAGGTGGGTTGGATAACGGGTCAAAACATGTTCCAATGGAAATAGGTTATGTTTTAGTAAGGCTAGAAACACGTTGGGTTGGTTACCCCGCTAACCTTTCTTTTTTCCATTTTAGTTTTCTCTTTGTAAACAAGTAATGTAATAATTAAAATTACAAAAGCAACTATTACAATAATAATCTAAATCTTTGAACATAAAAATTTAGGAGGTTGTTTTCAATGAAATTAGACTTTGGGCGTTTTTCAACCCGTTTGACCCGTTTCCATTCTAGCCTTACTTTTTAGTTTTACACATCATCTAATAAAGTGTGCTGCCGCAGGTCATTGAGTGTTAATGCTAGAAAGCGTTTGGCTGATGAGATGAAATTTGGTGACATAGTTGACCGTCATTTAATAGATGGTGATGTTGTCCTTTTTAATAGACAACCCAGTTTGCATCGTATGTCAATCATGAGTCACAGGGTGAGTTTGATGGAACTTTTTTAATAAAAGTTTTTATGTTATTATTATTGTTATCTGATAGTTTTATTATATGGTGTATGCAGGCAAGAATTATGCCTTGGAGGACACTGAGATTTAATGAATCTGTTTGTAATCCATACAATGCTGATTTTGATGGTGATGAGATGAATATGCATGTTCCCCAAACTGAAGAGGCCCGGACAGAAGCTCTAACGCTAATGGGGGTAATCATCTCTAGAAACAACTTAATAAACATATTGTTGCTCTTAAAAGATTTTCATATTTAACCTTTCAAATATCAAAGTTATTATATATGTTCAATGTACATTTTTAAAATATGTCTAGTATACCTAAATGAGCAGTCTAATCATAAATTGGACTCAAGCTTACATAAATATCAATTAAACTAATTGACCTTGTGAAACTTATATTTTTGACTCTGCAATACTATTTGTATTTAAGACAATTGCAACAGCAGGATCAAAGTAAATAACAACTTTATTACCGTTAATAATCTCGATGCATAACGTTATCTATGATTATTTGGTGAAATATGCTGTTATAAGTTAATGATTTTATTTTATTTGCTATGAGGGGTAAAATGGGAGTCTTTTATACTTTTAGTTTTAATTGAATAGATAACGAAATGTTAAATGTTGGTCCCATTTGAGAATAATATGAGCAGAGGACTAAAGTAGAGGGAGGGGTTTGAATACCCTCTTTTGAGAATCACCCAACGATTTCATTATTTATAATACTTATTGATGACTGTTTGTATTGTGGATTAACAGACAGTTGAAATACCAAGTTTAAACTGATAACAAACACTCTATCTAACCTAGCAATCCAGAACACACTTAGTTACAAGTTTCGAATTCTCTTCTTTTGAAAGCTTGGAGTGTTTTTGGTCTACAAATCGATACCTTCTTCTTTGATGAAGATTTCTCTCTCTCTCTCTCTCTCCCCCCATACACAGACATATATTTCTTGTAATTTTTGATTTACACCAGTCTTTTATTATCGAGAGACGAGAAGCTTCTTGTTGCAAATCCAAATGCTTATTTCAATCTGGATATGAATAAGATTTATAATATATATGTTTAATTGTTTCTTATTGTTATCCTTGTAATCTCCTTATCGAAATCGGATTTTAATAACCAGTGACATGCCAAAGTTGGCTTGTAGGCTAAGAATGAGTTCTAGTGTTTTTGAAAGGAAAAAAATGATATTATGAAATTCGAATGGAAATATGTAATTTTAAACCTTTACAAAAACATATATGAATTTTTGTCTAGATTATTTGTGATATCATATATTGTTATTATTATTATTGCCACTTAAATAATGGTTTATATTTTTGCAGGTGCAAAACAATTTATGCACGCCGAAAAATGGGGAGATTTTGGTTGCATCAACTCAAGATTTTTTGACATCTTCATTTCTTATAACAAGAAAAGACACATTTTATGATCGTGCTTCATTCACACTTATGTGTTGTTATATGGGCGATGGAATGGATATACTCGATTTGCCAACTCCTGCTATAACCAAGGCAAGAGAAATTGTACCATTATCATTAAATCCTCTGTCATTATAATGACATTGAAACACTGATTTTGGGTTTTATATATCTCTATATGCATATATGCAGTTGTAATGGTGTTTACTATCAGTTTATTTTACCATTTATTTTTGCAGCCGGTAGAGCTTTGGACCGGTAAACAGTTATTTAGTGTACTGTTGCGACCGCATGCAAATATGAAAGTTTATTTGAATCTGACTGTTACTGAAAAGAGTTACACCAAACCGAATGGAAAAAGGGTCAAGCCTTATGAGACATTGTGCCCTAATGATGGATATGTCTACATTCACAACAGTGAACTTTTAAGTGGCCAGCTTGGAAAGGCTACTTTAGGTCCGTTTTCTGTCTTCCAATATTGTAACGGGTCAGGTCAAAACTGGTACTTTTTGGTACAGGTTGAAATTGGTTGGATTGGATTGACTTGAAACACGTTTAGTCATGATATTTTTAACAATAAGAGCATCAAGTATGATTACACAAATATTATTTCACAAAACACACTATGCTCACGTTTAGCTCGTTTCACCCATCTTTTTAGTTTTTTATTAATTTTACCTGTTTGACCGGTAAGAGATAAGGCATAGCCCATGTTGACTTATTATAAGAAACTCAGTTGAAATTGGCAACTCTATTTTGTATGCGCATTATCTGCATGATGTTCGATTATCTGCATGATGTTTAGATATGTTTCAGTAATCAAAATCTTTTTAAAGGCATTTAGAAACCTCATCAATTGCAGGTTCCTTAAACTTCTGTTAGCCACAATACATTCATGCAAATAACTGTAAATTAGATGAGCAGTTAATAACTTCTGTTTCTGTTAACTGAATGGATAACAATTCCATAGGATGCCCATTTTTGTATATGTGGATTGAGATTTGATATAATTTTCTTAATGGTTGCCTGAGCACTTCAAAAGCATGACTTTGGTCTATTTGTGTATCATTCTTCTAACCTAAACTACTTGCATATAATAGATTTGATAGTATCTTCATGGTTGTCTATGCATATATAGTAGAGGTGGCAAAATTGGATAGTGGGTCAAGACAATGATTTTTTTATGGGTCATGTTAAGCTGGGATGACCCTAAACAATTATGGTTCATCTTTCTAAAATTTTATGACTAATACAGGGAATGGGAACAAGGATGGACTCTACTCGGTTCTTCTTAGGGACTACAATACACATGCTGCTGCTGCATGCATGAACCGTTTAGCAAAACTAAGGTAAATTTTTAGTACCATGTGACTATGTTTTGCAAGTCTGATGTAGCTGAGATATTTAGTACTTATTTTTTACTTATGTATATATACTGATTTTATTTGGTTATTTTAAGCTGTACTCCTGTTTGACATCAGGTATTTGCTTACTTGAAATTTGAAAATAAATGTGGATCATTGGTTAGGGGTATGTCTTTGCATCAGATTGTGTAATGGGTCAATTTGGGTAAAATTTTGGTACATATTAAGCTTGGTATCTTTAGTTGTAATAAATGTATTACTACAATAATAACCTGAATTTTTGTTTAAAGCTTTTTAGGAGGTCATAACTCGTATGCATTAAAAATACACATTGAATGACTTCCAACTCGTTCAAACCATTCGACATATGCTTTCTTAAGTTTTCATTCTCTCTCTCTCTCCACTAATGATTGATGAAATTGGTTTTTGATGTAGTGCACGGTGGATAGGAAATCATGGATTCTCAATTGGAATTGATGACGTTCAACCTGGCAATAATTTGAATGACAACACAATTAGAATAATTTCTGAAGGGAATAAAAAATGTGATAATTTCATACTTGATTTTAATAAAGGAAAGCTCAAATTGCAACCTGGTTGTAATGCTGCTCAGACCCTTGAAGCTGAGATAACAGGTGTCCTAAATAAAATCAGGGATGAAACTGGAAAGGTAAAATACCATTGATTTTTTAATTGGTTACTAATTTTTAGAGCGTTTATTGCTTCAAATTTTGTATTGACCAAGTGTGTGAAACTAAACTATAATACTACTTTATAAGATGAATACTATGTAAAACAAAAAAAAATAACAATTTTGATTGTAATTAATTTGCATCCGTATATGCGACACATCCCAGAGGAGATGAAAGTAGATTTTCCTTTTCCATTTTCTTATAATACTCTTGATTAATCTTAACCAAAACAAGTCCATTGTCAGATTTCTTAAAACCATCATTATGTAGGTTTCTGACAATCTTTCATTATTTTGTCTTTTGTTTTGACATTTAGACCTTTTTGAGAGTTTTATAATCTTGAAGTCATGAAAAAGATCAATTATATCACAGGTTTGTATGGAAAAACTACATTGGAGGAACAGCCCCTTAATTATGTCTCAGTGTGGGTCCAAAGGATCTCCTATCAATATAAGTCAAATGATTGCGTGTGTTGGTCAACAATCAGTTGGAGGTCAACGTGCTCCAAATGGATTTATGGACCGAAGTCTTCCACATTTCCCCAGAAACTCAAAGACTCCTGCTGTATGTTTTTTGCTCTCATAGTCCTCAAGGGTTTATTCTAAACTTTTACTTGTCATAAGGGTCATGCATTCAACTGTAGTTTAGATATACAGTTTACAGCTTTTGCTGTTTTCTTTCTAAAGATCGGCAAAATTGAATTCATTTTAATGAAATAACATTTCCACATTCATCTACCTCTTAATTGTTTTCATTTTCTCAATGCAGGCAAAAGGGTTTGTAGCAAATTCTTTTTATAGCGGTTTGACTGCTACTGAGTTTTTCTTCCACACAATGGGAGGACGAGAAGGGCTTGTGGATACAGCAGTAAGCTTCTAAATCTTAAACAAATAGTTAAAGTTCAGAAATTATACAAATATTAAATCTGAGGAGAAAATCTGATAGTTTTGTGCATTTTATATTACCTTAAGTCAGATGTAACTTCTTTTAGATGTTTATCAATGTTAGGCAAGCTTGCCTGTGGGGGTTCTGGATTTTGTAATTCACAACTACAGGTTAAAGATTAGCACATGAGCTGTAGATAGCGACCCGTTTTCAAGGGAACGGGTTGATTTGGGTCACACATCAAACAGTCTATTGAACATGTATTAAACCACTTAGATGATGCTGTTTCAAAACTTAGATTATCATGGTAATAATAGTTTTTTGAATCATATTCAACCATTAACTAGTTATAGAAAAAGAAAAGAAAAGGTTCATTGGACCCTGATAAACCACTAAAAGTTTACTCAAGGAAAAAGAAAGATTCAATTAAGATCCATGGATCAATGGATCAGTTCCAATGGATTTTTGACCCGTATATGGAAAGGCTAAATGATAGGGAGTCAAAAATCAAGGGCTGAAATAGCTGGGTCAAAGTCAAGAGCTGAATTCTTGGTAAATAAAAGGCAGTGACATGTTTTGTGGAGGAAATTACTGGTTATCTTTTAGTATAAATAAAGCTGGAGTCTTGTTTACTTGGCATTGTCAAAGTTATCTATTTCAGTTGTAATTTGGAAAGTAGCCCCTCTCGAATTGGGCAACCATTATCCTATTTCTAATAAAAATTCAGCCTATTCAAATCTTATAATTTCAGTTCTTATCATTTGGTTCCATTGCCGGGAAACGATGGCTCCAAGCACCCTTAGTAACCCGGATAGCAACACTGGTCATACTGACCCGATTGTTGCTCAGTTGGCTGCAATAGCTGCCCAGTTTGAGTCCCTGAAAGATGGTGTTGCTGCACAGTTTGAGTCCCTGAAAGATGATGTTGCTGCCCTAAAGTCGAAACGAGGGAAGACCAGTAGTGAATCAGGGAAGTATGATGATGGTGAGACTTCTCGGAGGAATAACCAGTACCGACCTTCTACAAAGATCATTTTACCCGCTTTCAGTGGTGGTGATCCAAGGGGTTGGATCCTTAAAGCCGAAAAGTACTTCAAGTACTATAATGTTTCGGATGAAGAGAAAGTTGATGTAGCAACAAAGCATTTAGATGGGGATGCTTTGGATCTATACTCCTGGTTATCAGCCGAACAGGAGTTAGCTTACCGGGAGGAATTGGTAAACGCATTGCAGAAACATTTTGGGCCACCGGAATTTCGAAATCCTGACGAGTACCTTTGTAGTATCAAGTAGACTGGTTCTGTCCACGAGTATCGACAGGAATTTGCACGCCGATCAGCCCGGGTCCAAGACTGGCCCGACCACTGTTTACTTGGGGTTTTTCTTAATGGTCTCAAGGAGGAGTTAAAAGTCGATGTTAGGATCCATAAGCCCAAGACTGTTTACAAGGCACTTAGCTTAGCTCTTGAGTATGAGTCCAAACTTAACCATACCCGTATCGACAAGAAAAATCCATGGAACTCACAATACAAACCTGATTCAAAGCCATTTACACCTACCGCCGCTTCTTCTTCAATTCAACCAAAATCTGACACCAAACCTAACACCAGGATTACCGACACTGAAAAGCAGACCCGTTTCCTTCGTGGCGAGTGTTTTCGCTGTGGGGACAAATATGGTCCAGGCCATATGCAAAGCCGGTGCCCTTAAACTGTTAGAAGCCGATGATGAATTGCCTGAAAATCTGGAGACAAAAGAAGAAGAACCATTAATAGATCCGAACGATATGGCTGAAATTAGTCTCCATGCTATTCTTGGAAAACCCCACACTTCAACGATGAAGGTTCATGGTACTCTCAATTCAATTGAAACCCTTATACTCATTGATAGTGGCTCAACTCACAATTTCATTTCTGATCATTTGGTCCATGATTTGAATATCACAACGCAGCTTATTCCATCATTTGGAGTTCAAATTGGTAATGGTGATATCATCCGTTGTAGCCGTATTTGTCGCGATGTTGTTTTGCAGGTTGGAGAACTTAAAATTAAGCAAGATTTTTATTCCCTTGGCGGTTTAGATGTGGTTCTTGGGATACAATGGCTAGCAACCTTGAACACGGTTCAAGCCAACTGGAACGAAATGTTTTTGATTTTTTCAATTGATGGGCAGAAATATAAGCTTCAAGGTGTAGCTTCAGGGCCACAAAAATCAGCCTCGTTCCAACACTTAGCCATCGAACCAGAAAACGATCCCGATATTCCCAACAATTTACAGCCTTTGTTAGAAAAGTTCAGAGCTGTTTTTGATGAGCCAAACACCCTTCCACCCTTCCGATCACAACACCATTTCATCCCTCTTTTCCCGAATTCCGTACCACCTAATATCCGGCCATATCGATACCCTCATTCCCAAAAAACAGAGATTGAGAAACAAGTTGATACCTTATTAGCTGCTGGGTTTATTAGGCCCAGTACCAGCCCGTTCTCCAGCCCGGTGCTGCTTGTCAAGAAAAAAGATCAATCTTGGAGAATGTGTGTGGATTACCGAGCTTTAAACAAGCTTACCATCGCAGACAAGTATCCTATACCGAATGTTGATGAGTTATTGGATGAACTCTATGGGGCCACGGTATTCTCTAAACTCGATTTACGTTCCGGCTATTATCAGATTCGGGTCAGCCCGCAAGATATAGAAAAAACAGCTTTTAGAACTCACTCCGGGCATTATGAGTTTATGGTAATGCCCTTCGGGTTAACCAATGCCCCGTCTACTTTTCTAGCAGTAATGAATGATCTTTTCAGGCCTTATTTACGTCTTTTTATCTTGGTTTTTTTTTATGACATCCTGATTTACAGTCAGACCATGGATTTGCACATCGAGCATCTTCAGACAGCTTTAACTCTTCTATCTCAACAGAAATTTTATGCTAAGATGTCTAAGTGCTGTTTTGGACAGCCCTGGGTCCCTTTTCTAGGCCATATTATTACTGCAGAAGGGGTCCAAGTCGATAAAGAGAAAATTGCTGCTGTCATATCTTGGCCCATCCCTGTTAATGTTCGTGAAATCCGAGGCTTTTTGGGCTTAACAGGGTATTATCGACGTTTTGTTCGGAACTACGGGTTAATTGCTCGACCATTAACAACACTTACCAAGAAAGATGGGTTTAAGTGGACCCATGAAGAATTGGCAGCTTTTAAAAAACTTAAACAGGCGCTGATTTCAGCCCCTGTTTTACGTTTGCCAGATTTCACTAAATCGTTCGTGGTCGAATGTGATGCATCGTCAGATGGTGTTGGGGCTATTCTCATCCAAGAAGAGCATCCTATCGCCTATTTCAGCAAGGGATTTTCAATGTCAACCCGATTCAAATCGGCCTATGATCGAGAACTTTTAGCATTGGTCCTTGCAGTCCAGAAGTGGAACCATTATTTGTTGGGTCGACATTTTTATATCAGAACAGATCACTACACTCTCAAGTTCTTGCTTGAACAACGAGTTACCACAACTGAACAACAACGAATGCTCCTCAAACTTATGCCTTACGATTTCTCAATTATTCACCTTTCAGGAAAAGACAATAGGGGAGCCGATGCATTGTCCCGTCGCCCACATTCAGCTGAATTGGTAACTCTTGCCATACTCTATTGCATTGATTTAACCGAAATACAACAGGGATTGCAAATTTAACCGAAATACAAGGGACGTGTGGTCATACCTGATAACCCTTCCATTAAACAAAAGTTGCTTCATGAAGCTCATGCCACACTGATGTCGGGCCACGGGGGGTTATTAAAGACATATAAAAGAGTTTCTATGTATTACTTTTGGCCTCAACTCAAACAAGATACCTTTTTGTTTGTGCAGAATTGCCTTACTTGTCAACAACACAAGTATGACACCCTCTCTCCCGCTGTCCTACTTCAGCCTCTACCGATTCCCAATCAAATTTGAGAAGATGTGTCAATGGATTTTATTGCCGGGCTGCCTCGATCCAACAAATTTGACACTATTATGGTAGTTGTGGATCGTTTAAGCAAATATGCTCATTTCCTTCCGCTAAACCATCCCTTCACTGCAAAAGGAGTAGCAGCCCTGTTTTGCAAAGAAATCATCCGACTTCATGGGTTTCCACGTTCCATTGTGTCTGATCGAGATGTTGTTTTTCTTAGTAATTTTTGGCAAGAAATGTTTCGGTTGAGCAATACCACCTTGAAGATGAGCACCGGGTATCACCCACAAACGGATGGTCCAACCGAGGTGGTCAACCACTGTTTAGAGGCCTACTTACGTTGCTTTTCACACGAGCAACCCTCTCGTTGGAGTTCATTTTTATCTTGGGCTGAGTACTCATATAACACGGTGTACCACACTTCTACGGGTATTGCACCGTTTACTGCTGTTTACGGTCGACAACCTCCTTCATTTCATCCTTTTGTCATTGGTGACACCAATAACGCTGAGCTGGAAGCCGAGTTGGTCATGCGTGATGACATGTTACGGGTCTTAAAGGGTAATCTTCAACGTGCATAGGACCGTATGAAAAGTCACGCTGATAACAAAAGGCGGGATGTCTCATTTGAAGTGGGAGATGTTGTATTCCTAAAAATTCAGCCCTACCGCCAGCCAGCCTAGCAAAAAGGAAGTTTGACAAGTTATCTCCCAGATTTTTCGGACCATATCATATCATTCGTAAAGTGGGGGCTGTTGCTTATGAGTTAGAACTGCCACCAGAATCCAAGGTCCACCCGGTCTTTCATGTTTCCATGCTGAAACCACCTCGTGGTCAAATACCAACCACACCCATTGCTCCCCTCCCGGTCACTAAAGACTGGGAAATCGACCTTCAACCACAATCCGTTGAGGCTCATTGATGGGTAATTGAAGCAGGCCAGCCGACGCTTGAGTTACTGATCTCCTGGTGTCACCGCCCTAAGGAAGAAGCTACCTGGGAAAATTATGATTTATTGGCAGAGCAGTTTCCCTCTTTCCGACTTGAGGACAAGTCGTTTTACCGGGACGGAAGTATTGATAAACCACTAAAAGTTTACTCAAGGAAAAAGAAAGATTCAATTAAGATCCATGGATCAATGGATCAGTTCCAATGGATTTTTGACCCGTATATGGAAAGGCTAAATGATAGGGAGTCAAAAATCAAGGGCTGAAATAGCTGGGTCAAAGTCAAGTGCTGAATTCTTGGTAAATCAAAGGCAGTGACATGTTTTGTGGAGGAAATTACTGGTTATCTTTTAGTATAAATAAAGCTGGAGTCTTGTTTACTTGGCATTGTCAAAGTTATCTATTTCAGTTGTAATTTGGAGAGTAGCCCCTCTCGAATTGGGCAACCATTATCCTATTTCTAATAAAAATTCAGCCTATTCAAATCTTATAATTTCAGTTCTTATCAGACCCTTTCTTAAAAGTTGCTTGTTCTAACCCAAATTGGTGATTACTTGATATCTATCTGATACGGCCCGCTCATGTTTTAGTTTTCGGTTTGTTGCAATTATGACAGGTCAAGACAGCTGACACTGGTTATATGTCCCGTAAACTGATAAAGGGATTGGAAGACTTATCTGTTTACTATGACAACACAGTAAGGGATTCTAGTGCATGTATTGTTCAATTTACATATGGAGGTGATGGTCGGGACCCATCTCAGATGGAAGGGAAGGCTGGATTTCCTTTGAATTTTGATCGGTTATTGATGAAAGTCAAGGTTTGACCCTAATTGCACTTTTATCTTATCAAGTCTATTTGCTATATCTGATTCCTATATAATAACTAGTGGCAATTTCAACCCATTCATGTGAGTGGGTTATTTTGGTTTATTTTCTTGCTAACGGAGTAAATTTAGTAACTTAACTAAAATAAACATGTCAAACGCGTTAAATGTAGCCCATGTCATAATCGAGTGCTTAATGCTTTCTAAATTCTTTTACTTATAATAATTGGCTCATTATTGTAATAGTTGTTTTATGTAATCATATTTGATATATGCATTATTCATAAGGACTTTTGACTTTCACTGAGTTCGCACATAAGTCATTGCACCTTTATTTTCCATTATTTTATCCCTTAACTTATGATACTCAGGGAAAAGGTCCAGGACTCTTATTTTCAGTAAAACGTTCCCCTAATATTGCATAATTTCAAAAACTTACATAAAGAGCCTTCTTTTTTTCATGACTAAGTTCTTATACAAACAGAACCTTTTTGTTATGTTCTATGAGTTAATGGATGAAGCCATGAAAAAATAAAGCCTAGTGACTTACATGCACTTTTAGAAAATGTTCTTAGGGATTTTCTGAAATCTTTCTGTTTATAAATAAAAATCAAAGACAAAATTTAATATGTTGGTGGGCCAATCGACAAGATCCATTCTGACCAATCCCAGGATATCTATCGTTTACTGAACCTGTATGACTGGCTCGTTTTACCACCTATACTTATCAGGTTTTATGTGGCAGGCTACATGTCCTGTGGGAAACCATAATGGCATATCTTCTTCAGAGATTCGTGAAGTGGTTGATGAACGTCTTTCAATGCATGATATGACTCCAGAAGGGGGTTGCTCTGAGGACTTTAGAAAGAAATTAAAACAGTTTATTGAAAAATATGCTGCAACATTAGAAATCACAAAAATAGCACTTCAACCGCATAATGGACAACTAAATGATGAACAATTTGGAATTATAGAAAATGTTGCTCAAAGCATATGTGGCATCACTTCTCAGCAGCTGCAGGTATGCAAAATTAACAGTAAAAAATTTATGCATATTTAGACCTATTTGCATTCTTTATTAATGATTATATGGACTACTTGACTGCATTTTCCTATATATCAAAGTAGATGTGGTGATCATGATCCTCTCTTCATCTTCCAAGCTATCTTTTGTACTTTCTTTATTATTCATGTTCTATTGTTTGTGTTTTTGATGAGTGTAATATCAGTAATGAGGGCCAAAAAAATAATGTTGCTGCAGTAACTGCAATATACAAACACCGCATCTTTTAACTTCGTTTTTCATCATGTGATGCTAGAGTATAATATGTTTATCAGAAAAATCTTAGATTTAAGGATCATGCATCCATAATAGATTTAAAAAAGTTGAACTCTTTGACAAGTACAACCCACTTCATTGAATTGCAAAACAAATTAACAATTGCTCAGAAGGACCACTATTTATATTATCTATCGATGGAGATGACAAGAAGTCAAGAAGGGCTTTAGTGCAAAATTAAAACTGTAATTATTGAAAAATATCTCTTTTGAAGATGCATTTGTATTTTAGAAGATAATTCTTTTCTTCTAATTGAGTTCTTACAATCAATAATATAAACACACCCTCCTAATATGAACTTTCTAGAATTTCTGAACCAGAATATTTATTTAACACACATTTGTAAACACACACCTGCCTCCTTGCAACATAGATTTGTATCAACTATTTTCGTGGACCCTAATTTTCATTTGTCCTGCATTCTAATTCATTTTTTGTTGTGTTAAAACGTTCATAAAAATACAGGTATTCTTAAATACATGCATCTCTCGTTACCATCAAAAAAAGATTGATGCTGGAACGAATATTGGTCCAATTGGTGCTCAAAGTATCGGAGAACCTGGAACACAAATGACATTAAAAACCTTCCATTTTGCTGGAGTTGCAAGCATGAGTATCCGTCTTTTCTTACCCTTTTTTCATCTAATCATAATACGAGATTTTGTTCTTAATTTTAGTGTTAGAGTTGTGTACTACTTAACTCTATGACAGATGTCACTCTTGGGGTTCCTCGTATAAAGGAAATATTAAACGCTGCCAAGAAAATCAGCACACCCGTCATTACTGCAAAACTCAGAACTAATGATAACATATCATTTGCTAAGCTGGTCAAAGGTCAAATGGAGAGAACTCTCTTGGGTCAGGTCAGACATTGTTTATTTTTTTCAAATTTACATAATGTAAAGTTGGTTTCCAATTTAAGATATTATTGGCAGTGCTTGTAGATGTGGCAATTTGACCATATACTTATGAATGGGCTGAAATGGGTCAAATAGAGCAGGTTGGCTAAAAGTTTTGAAATGGGTCAAGGCTTTAGAGTAATATTGTTTTATAATTATGTTTAACACATTGATTACTTTTAAGAAAATGGACAAAAGCATGTTTGGGGGTCAACCAAACCTATCCGGGTTCATTTTGACCTGTGCAAAAATGACCCGTTACCCAACCTGACTCGTCCATCTAGCCGCCTCTAGTACTTTGTCTAGCATTGGTGCAATGGTTAACATGTTTATGATGGCGTGTTTTACAAATGTGGTAACAAATATCTTTTGAAATGGTGACTGGAATTTTTGCTAATATTTTAATGTAGGTTGCGAAAAGTATAAAGCTTATACTGGGATTAAGATCTGCTTCTATTGTTATTAGTCTTGACAAGTCTACAATTCATGCCCTGCAACTCTCTATAGATGCATATACTGTGAAGGAATCAATACTAAAGACTCCTAAAATCAAACTGAAAGAACCTGTAAGATTTGTTTACGCTTTATTTCAGATTTGTCCAAGTGTTCTTATATAATTACTGAAATTATTTGCTATGTGTGCAGCATATCAGGGTTTTGGATGCTAGGAAACTTGAAATTAATCCTCCATCTGATAGGAATAAACTTTACTTTGATCTTCATTGGCTCAGAAATAGGCTTCCAAGAGTAGTTGTGAAGGTATGAGAACGTTGAAAGTGACCTTGAAACTTCTATGACATGTAATGGAGTATATTTTGACTTATTTACATATCAATGGGTCAATTTGAATTATGGTTTCGTTCTTACATATCAAAAGGAGTCGTAAGTTGCCTAACGTGTGTTATAAATGAAATAAAACCTCATGGCTCAAATTATTCAAAAATTAGTTCTTATTGAAATAAAGTATTTTGTATGATCCTATTTGACAAGTAAGCTGTACAAAAGGTGTTTTGGGTCAACCCGACTCGACCTTACCCACTTTTGAGTGGTACAGAAAAGTGCTTGTTTTAGGCCGACACCATTTGACTTGTTACCCAATCCGCCCTACAAAAAGTGTGTTTTAGTCTCTTATGTCTTTGATTTGATTAGAAGACTTGTATTTCCATTTATATTTGGACCTGCTTAAAAATGTGTATATCTATATATTTTTACTGGCAGGGCATTGGTACTATTGAACGTGCTGTGATTAACAAAAAGGAGCAGGACAAGTTTAACTTGCTTGTAGAAGGGTAAGTATTTAGCTGATTACATAATAATAATGACAAATGTGTTTGGTCTAGAAGGTACCTCTGTCTTGCCATATTTTGAGGGGTATTATTTATTTAAATTTTGAACATTAATTGTTTTGTCCTTCTAAAATTTTTTTACATAAATAATTGATGCATTAAGCATTAGGAACAATAATATCTAATTTTTTAAATAAAGCAATTATAGAGATCGTAACTCACCAACTTGTATGCAATAAAAAATACACTTAGGAGATGTTTAACGTGTTTGATTATTTGTTTATTACATTGAATTTACTCTCTTGGCAATTGAATTTGTATTACTTTTAGAACGGGCCTCCAAGCGGTTATGGGCATGGAAGGAGTTAATGGACATGAAACCACAAGCAATCATATTCTGGAAGTACAAAGCACACTTGGGATTGAAGCTGCAAGAAGGTCGATTATTAAAGAGATCCAATACACTATGGAAAGTCATGGGATGAGTATAGATATTAGACATATGATGCTTTTAGCTGATGTTATGACATATAAGGTATATTCCTCTAGTACCCCCTTTTTATATAAAATACTAATCATGCTGGGAATGAACATGATGAGCAACTTTATCGATACGCAGGAATCTAGTAAATGCTGGGTTATTATGTGGCAATTTTAACCCATTTACAAAAGAGTGGGTTATTTTGGGTTGTGTGTTTGTCTCTAACAGGTCTAACTGGCAGAAACCATAAACTAATAATAAAACGCGGCTTGAAAGGAAACTGCCCAAAGTGTATTTTTATTCATGCTCCGTAATTTATCCAAAGATCATAGATTATAATTGAAATAATTTATTCAAAGATCATAGATTATAATTGAAATATCTATTAGTCAATATATTATTTATGTATTTTATTATGCTTTTATTGTAATTCCTGTAAATTAGTATAGTATCCTAAAATACTCTAGGGTTAGTAGTCTCTTGCTGTATATATGTTGTATCGATATTATTCACAGATCAAGAAAAACAATCCCTAATTTCATGGTATCAGAGCCACTGCTCTGTACCCTAATCACCATCGCCGCCGCCAGAATCAAGGTTCAGTCGCCGCCATCGTGATTAGCTGTAGTTGGATTACGATCCATCTGCTTTTCTTTTTCCTTTTCTCTATTTCTGATCAGCATGTCAGACGGTAAACATGGCTCGTCCAGCAAGGCACAACAGGTTCTTCACCCGGTCTATACCATGACGAACATACAGCACAAAATCCGAGTCTTGGACGGAACAAAGGTGTCTTATTCGTCGTGGGTCAAACTTTTTCTTCTTCATGCTCGAGGCTACGATGTCTTGCATCATATTGATGGCACGAAACCTCCTGAACCAACAGACCCAAAGTTTGAATCCTGGAACAAAATCGACGCTATCGTCCTACAGTGATCTACGGGACACTGTCGGATGAATTACTGATTCGGGTTTTGGAAACCGAGTCTACTGCGTTTAAAGCCTGGACTCGAATCAAGAATATTTTCTTGAACAATAAGGGCTCCAGAGCTGCAGCTCTTGAACAGGAATTTAACAACCTAAAGCTAACAGATTTTTCTTCTCTCGAGGCTTATTTTCAGAAACTCAAGAGACTAACTAACCCTAGAGCTATTTTAGGATACTATAGTAATTTACAGGAATTACAATAAAAGCATAATAAACTTTCAGATGTGGACAGCCCAGTCAGTGATACCCGACTGGTCCTGAAACTGGTGCGGGGACTGCCTCAGGAATATGATCCCATTGGCACAGTCATTAATCAACAATTACCATCTTGGGAAGAAGCCTGTAGCATGCTTCAGTCAGACCTCCAGCGACGACAAGCGCGTGACACTCATCAACCGATTGCCGCTGCTATTATTTCTGACCAGCCGTCTCGTGACCAGTTCCATGAACAGCAGCGCGGAGATCAGTCTCGAAGTCAGCCCCGTGGCAATGCTAATCAGCGACGATCTGGGCAGAATGCTCGTAGGCCAAATCGTGGCCCAACTGGGTCAACTCAGCCACCTGCACATTACTCTCGGTCAGCCCAGTCCACCAGTGGCCCCAATCGCGGTGGTTACTCTTCATGGCCAGCCCAACCCAATGCCTATTGCCTCCATATTGGGCACCTCCCCGGCCATGCCCATACCCCACCCAACAGGGCTGGGCCACACCTTGGCAGCCCACGACATCACCTTGGCAGCCACAGCCTCCTCGTCCGTCACCCGGTCTGCTACTCAACCACAGGTCAACCTCTCTGAATTGAATCCTTTGGAACCATCTCAACTAGGCTACGCCTTTGAAGCCATGACAATGCAGCCTCCCGATGATCAGTGGTACATGGACACGGGGGCCACAAATCATCTCAGTTCTGATTCAGGTATGGTTTCCGTTTCTCCTCGTATTACGCCTATTAATCCATTCTTGTTGGTAATGGCCAATCCATTCCAATTCACGGATCAGGAAACACCACCCTTCCTGGCTACCCAAACAACTTAAACCTCAAAAATGTACTTTATTCACCCAATATAATTAAAAATCTCGTTTCCGTCCGCCGTTTTGCTATTGATAATTGGGTATTCCGTTGACTTTGATCCTTTTGGTTTTTCTGTGAAGGACTACAAGACTGGGAAGATCCTGAGCCGTCATGATAGTTCCAGTCACTTATACCCAGTTACCAACACTTTCACTGCTTCCGGTTCTGCATTACTCACCACGTCTCCTTCCATTCCTTGGCATGCTCGTCTTGGACACACAGGATTGCATGTTTTAGATTTTCTTCGTTGTTCTAATTTTATTTCATGTAATAGGACAAATTCTATGATGTTTGCAATTCGTGTCAGTTAGCTAAGAATAAACGTTTACCTTTTCATCCTTCATTGTCTAATACACTTATGCCATTGATATATTACACTGTGATTTGTGGACTTCTCCACTCCAAAGTCATAATGGTTACAAGTATTACATGGTGTTAATTGATGATTTCACAAACTATACCTGGGTTTTTCCACTAAAATTCAAATCTGAAACATTTACAAAATTCACCCAGTTTCACAATTTTGTTAAAACTCAGTTTCGTTGCTCAATTAAGTCTTTTCAATGTGACATGGGTGGCGAGTTTGATAACACCGCCTTCAAAACGTTTGCCACCACTCATGGTCTTTAGTTTCGGTTTTCGTGTCCCCAAACCTCCCAATAAAATGGGAAAGCCGAACGTATGATTAGACGGCTCAACGAAATCATGTTATGTCTTCTAACTCATGCCTCGATTCCTCCCTCCTATTGGGTCGAAGCACTTCACACATCCGTCTACTTGCATAACATCATTCCCACAAAAGTTCTTCAAAATCGTACCCCCCTTTCCGCTCTCTTTCTCAAACACCCAACATACGATCATTTGCGCGTTTTTGGGTGTGCTTGTTATCCAAATCAATCCGCTACCCGCAACACAAACTTTCCCTCCGCTCCACTCGATGTGTCTTCTTGGGATACCCACCTGATTATCGGGGATACCGTTGCCTTGACCTTTCTACGGGCAAAACGATACTCTTCCGCCACGTCACCTTTGATGAAAACACATTTCCATTCCAAACCACTTCTGAGTTTTCTGGTCCTGACTACTCATTCTTACAAGAAGATCCCTCACCCCTTGTGTTTCCACCCTTTACTCATCCTTCTTCCCCCCCAACAGCCCCACTCCTGCTCAACCAGTCAGCCCACCAATTCAGCCATTCCCCTTCACCAACCAGCTCACGCAGCTCACTTCAACATCTCCACCTCCTGCCACTTCCTCTTCCCCCACAACTCAGACTCCCCTAACCCACTACCTTGTCAATTTACCTTTTCCCGCCTTCCCAAAACAACCAGTGGTCCAGCCTCATATACACCAGCATTTCAGGCCTTTCAGAGAGCCTCTGGTCCATCCTCATCTACCACGTCCGCCCATGCCACACACCCCTCCACCCACCCAATGCAAACCCGATCTCGTACACATTCCCAGCCGCCTGCAAATCTACATACCAACAACGCTACCACACCAATCTCACCTGTTCCCAAATCCCTCACTCAAGCCCTTCTGATCCTAATTGGCGTGCCGCCATGGCCAACGAGTTTAAGGCTTTAATAGACAATAATACGTGGGAACTGGTTCCAAAGCCTGTAGATACACACATTATCAATTGTATGTGGCTCTATAAACAAAAATTTCATGCTAATGGGTCTCTTGAACGATATAAGGCCCGCTAGTTGTTAATGGGAAATGTCAGCGGTTTGGTTTTAGATTGTGATGAACATTTAGCCCCGTTGTTAAACCTACTACTATACGCACGGTTCTCAGTTTAGCTGTGTCTCGATCTTGGCCCATCAATCATTAGACGTTAAGAACGCATTCCTACACGGGACTTGAACGAAACTGTGTACATGTACCAACCCCCTGGTTTTACTAACCGGTCTAACCCGTCTTATGTGTGCAGGCTTCGCAAATCTCTATACGGTTTAAAACAGGCACCGCGTGCCTGGTATCACGATTTGCTAATTACTTGCTCTCTTGCGGTTTTTCGCAGCTCCTCCTGTGACACATCCCTTTTCATTTATAAAAAGGGTACTTGGATGGCTTATCTATTACTTTATGTGGATGACATAATCCTTACCGCCTCCGATAACCAACTCCTTCGTGATATAATTTCATCTCTTTCTAAGAGTTTGCCATGATAGATTTGGGGAAAGTACATCATTTTTTGGGCATACAGGTTACACAGAAATCGGGAGGGCTGTTCCTTTCGCAACAACGTATGCCTCGGACATCATTACTCGGGCCAACATGCAAAATTGTAAACCCAGCTCTACTCTTTGTGACACTGACTCTAAGCTAAGTGCCACGGCTGGAGCACCACTTTCAGATGGCTCTTTATATAGAGTCTAGCTGGGCACTTCAATACTTGACATTTACGAGCCCGGCATTGCCTACGCGGTGCAACAGGTCTGCCTATTCATGCATGCTCCGCGTGAACCTCATTTTCAGTTCCTCAAACGTATTCTGAGGTATTTAAAAGGCACGCTCTCTCATGGCTTATTAATCACTCCCTCTAAGTCTACGTCGCTTACTGCATATTCGGATGCCGACCGGGGGGGGGGGGTGCCCTGATTCTCGACGATCCACATCGGGTTATTGTGTTTTTACGGGGGATAATCTTCTCTGTTGGTCTTCAAAGCGTCAACACACAGTATCCCGTTCGAGTGCCGAAGCCGAATACCGTGGTGTTGCTAACGCCACGGCTGAAGTCACCTGGCTACGGAATCTGCTCCTTGATCTTTCAGTTCCTACCCGAGAGGCCAACATCATTTTTTGTGACAATGTTCCTACCTGAGAGCCCTGATTCTCGACGATCCACATCGGGTTATTGTGTTTTTACGGGGGATAATCTTCTCTGTTGGTCTTCAAAGCGTCAACACACAGTATCCCGTTCGAGTGCCGAAGCCGAATACCGTGGTGTTGCTAACGCCACAGCTGAAGTCACCTGGCTATGGAATCTGCTCCTTGATCTTTCAGTTCCTACCTACCCGAGAGGCCAGCATCATTTTTTGTGACAATGTTTCAGCCGTGTACCTCTCCGGCAATCCTGTCCAACATCAGCGCACCAAACATGTTGAATTGACATACATTTTGTGCGGGACAAGGTTCGCATAGGAGACATCCGAGTTCTACATATACCTGCTGACAACCAATACGCAGATATCTTCACGAAGGGCCTTCCTAGACCTTTATTTTAGCGTTTCAAGACCAGTCTGCGCATTCTTCCCCATGCTCAAACTGCGGGGGCGTATTAGTCATATATTATTTATGTATTTTATTATGCTTTAGTGTTCCTGTAAATTAGTATAGTATCCTAAAATAGCTCTAGGGTTAGTTGTCTCTTGCTGTATATATGTTGTATCGATATTATTCAATGATCAAAAAAAACAATCCCTAATTTCAATATCATCATTCTTGTAGAATTGTAGTTATATTGTACACACTAATTGTTTTTTTATAGCTATAGAAGGTTTGCACAAACAGTTTGCGGAGCACACGAGAGGTCCAATCCGTTTCAAACAGTAGAAAAGATACCTACTTCGACCCAGACCTGTTGAATAGATTGTTGAAATAATAATTTTTTAATCACATCTGACATGTTAATTATTTGTAAAAACTAAAACTTTTATGGTCAACCTGTTTCAACCAGCACCAAAAATTACGTGTATAGCCCAAGCCAACCTGGACATTTTCCCTGTAGTAATAATATTGTACTTATAATGATCCTGTTGTTGAAGGATTTAATTTTTTATTATGATTTTAACCTATTATGTTTTAACTTTATGACAAAATGTCGTAAACAGGGGGAAGTTTTGGGGATCACGAGATTTGGGATTCAAAAAATGAAAGAAAGTGTGTTGATGTTGGCCTCGTTTGAGAAAACAGCAGATCATCTTTTTAATGCTTCGGTGAATGGTCGAGTAGACAAGATTGAAGGTGTTAGTGAATGTATTATCATGGGCATACCAACGCAGACTGGCACTGGGATGATTGGAGTTAAACAAAGGTACATTCACAAAACACACACAGATACAAATATTTTACACACCGACATGTATATAGGGGCACGTTCAATACAAAATTAGTTCTAGGTAGAGATCTGTGAGAACCACATATTAAAGAGAGATAGTTATGGGATTACATAACCGTCTTATGTATTATATATAAAGCAATAAATACTGTGTTTAACTGTTTATGCAGTTTTCGTGCTTCTCTACATCAAACTGGTTATGTATTAGAGATCCTTTGTTGTAAATACAGATCGTATTCATACGATATTTCATATTTGTTGGCAGGGTTCCTCAACTTGAGCTGTGCAAGAGACCAGATATGATTTTATCTTAAGCTGATCATGCAGAAGACAATTAACTGGAGATATAAAAGACAAGATATATTTTTTGATCAAATGGAGATAGTATATATACATATAACACAAAGGTTGGCACATTGCATCAGAAGACTGTAAATAGATTTTAGCACATATGATGGGGGAGTATCATTGCAATTTTGGTTTTAGTTTTGTATTATTATATTTATTAATTATTTCCTTCTAATGATAAACCACGTTATGATTATTGTTTTGGCTCTTGCTGCTTCCTATTGTGTAAACTTGTTCTCCCCTGATCTTGATGAGCACAAGGTTAGCTAAAATATAACTTTAAAGTGTGTGGCGTAGTGGTAACCGGTAAGCGCTTGTTGGAGTTTTTTCTTAAAGTGATGTAGTTTAAAAACTTATTTATCAAAATGGTGTAGTTGTAAAATATTTACCAAAATAGTGTAGTTTAAAAAAAAATTTGTTTCACTTTTATATTATGTGTTACTTATTTAAATGTTATTTTATACTTATAGGATAATATCTTTAAATTTTAAAAATTGTTTTTTATTTGAATTGAACTTTTTTTTATAATTTTCCAAAAAAAAATTTAAGTTTTTTTTCTAAAACTATAAGAAAATAATCCAAATGTTAGATTATTGTATTAATATAAAATTGTATTTTATTTCATGCAACATTTTAACCGGAGATGTAATATAATTTTATTTAAGTTTCGTTTGTTTTTTATCGTTTCTATTATACTTTTTTTCAGAAATTTCTTTTTTATTCGTGTAACAATTTAGAAAACGTTCTTATGGATATTATACTTTGCACATAATCTATCATTTTTAAATTAATACTATAATATAACATTTTAGAAAAGATTCTTAGACTTTTAGAAAAAAAACTCAAAAAGAACTTCAGGAAGATTATAAAAAAAATTAATTTAAATAAATTTTTTTTTTTAAATTTAAAGATATTATCCATTAAGTATTAAATAACATTTAATAAGTAGCCAATAATAATAGAAGTATGGTTTTTTAAGTAATGAACTCTTAAGTGAATAACATATATTTTTATTATCTTGTGTGCCCATGTGAACGAGTATAGCGAAGAGAGATGAAGTTCCATACTTTTCCTTGGTGTCTAATGTCATTCATCTCCTAATCTCCTTAAAATAGGTGGACTTGTCGGATTTCATGTATATTTACTAATTAATACATGATATAAGTTTCGTCTTCGAGCGCATGATCGAAGATAGAAGTTTGTGGAGTATTGGAATTAAGGTAAATGATTGTTAGAGGAGATCTGTACACTTAAGTGTGTTCTTAAGGTATATTTTTGTTTGTTTTATTATGTCATGTTTTAGTGTGATCCTAAGGTTAGGTACTTCTGGGGTGCCTAGGAGCTTCTTTTTTTGTTGAAATGTTTTATCATACTTGTTGTTTTCATATGCTTTTTGTTTTCTTGGTATCCCTTGCCTTGCCTTGGATTGTCCCTGCACCTTTGTTCTTTGTATTTTGTAGGTATATATTGATTACCTTGTCTATATACTTTTGTTTTTATTACCTGGGTATTTGACCCTATTAGTCTACTAGATCAATTGGTATCTTATGTGTTATATTACTGTTTGCTGACTTTTGATATTTTGTGTCTATGTTTTTGTACCTTTATATACTTTACCTTCTTATGATGCTTATTTTTACATATTGTGTGTTGTACATGTATGTTACATGATGTTTTACTCATTGTTTGTTTTTAAAACATTTGCACTTAGGGGTGTCATTGTAAGCAATATTTTTTATCTTTTAGGATAGAGAAAATGTTTGCCTCCATTCTACCCCTCCCAAACCCTATACATAGTCAGACTACGAATAGGATATACTGGGTTTGTTTGTTATAAATCATAATAAAAGTTGAGTTTGTAAGCTCATTTAAAACTTAGAGTTAGCTTGTGCATTTTTGATAAGTTGGCTTGTATTTCTTGTAAGGGAGAATTGCATATATCCCTTTCTCCAGATGAAAAATTACATATTTCCTCAAAACACAAGTTTTTAATGCATAAATACAGTGCTCTTTAAGCATGCTTTGGGAAATATACAATTTTACAAATTTAAAGAAGGAGATATGCAGATGCCTCTTTTTTTTAAATCAAAATCAATCGTCTTGTCGTCGACCAAAGTTTATGCATTCCACAACACAACACCATAGAAAATTGCTTATTGATATGTGTCCTCATCATTGTTGCAAGCCACAGTGGAATTAATTATTCAGGTGAGAGAGAGGTCCAGAAAGATAACATTGTGAAGAATCAATGTCATTGGTAGGCAAAATTTAGTGCTCATGTGAAAGAGAACGAGCAAAGAGAGGAGAGAGGATCCTCGAACTAGAGTAGACTTTTTGGAAGAAATGAAAAGTTGTGACTAGTATATCGTTTGCTATTTATACTATATCCGAAAGTTAATTCGTTCAGTTAGACTCATTAATCAAAGTTTTAAAAAGAACAAAAAACGTGTCAATTCAACTAACACATTAGAAAAACATTTAATTTTTAAAATCTTCAAAAATCTCTTTAAGCATTCACAATATATTATTTTGGAGGTGCTTTTAAAGAAGTGAGAAGGTGATGTGAAGTAGAGATGGAATTGAAAGAAAGAAGAGTGTATATTTATATTAAAGAGAAGTGTATACGTAATGACAAAAAGTTTGCTACAGTAGAGTTGCACAAATCGGGTTTGGGCCGGACCCGGGCCCGGGTACAAAACCGGGTTTGGGCCCAACCGGGTTTTTTGTACCCGGGTATTGGTGAACCCGGGTACGAACCCGGGTCGGGTTCAGCGAGATACAAACCCTACCCGGTATACCCGGGTAGGGTCGGGTCGGGTTCGGTTCGGGTATGAACCCGGGTTCAACCGGGTTTTTGCCTTTTTTTTTTTTTTTTTTTCTTTTTTTCTTTTCTTGTGTGTGTGTCGAACACCGGGTCGTATGTTTTTTTTTTCTTATATTTTCTTTCCTTTTTTTTCTTTTATTTTTCTTTTCCTAACCGGGTTCACTTGAATGACAAAAATTTAAACAACTTAATATATAAATATATACAAATCTTGAGCAGAAAATGTTACACTTATAATATACAAATATTAAATACTTTTTATATAAACATTTGAATGACAAAGAAATTTAAAAAGAACATGAAAGACATATAATATTAAAACAACTTAAAAATAACAATATCGTCTAATTTTATCTACTACGAGATGCTTGATCAAATGCTAATTCTTCATCGGATATGCCAGAAGATACTCCGTCTTCTACCTCTTCATCATGTACTTTAGCTTCGAGTGTAATCTCGTCTTCGAGGCTTGTTTGGTCTTGTATACGATCCGTTGCGTCTAAGTGATCCTTTAAACAAATGCACATCTCCACTGCTTCCGAGTTAGTCTTGTTCTTCGTAATGATATTACCCTGCCACTAAGAGAAAAAGCAGATTCCGAAGCTACCGTAGAAGCTTGGACGCTTAGTAAATCACGGGCCATAGCAGAAAGAATCGGAAATTGAGATTCTTTTCCTTTCCACCAAGCCAAAATATCGAATGCACGATAATCTTCGGTAGTCATAGTGGAAATAAAATCCGTTCCACTATATCTACCGAGCTCACTTGTTGGGGTGTTACCTCTTTGACGTTTAGCCGTCACATCCCGAACAACATTCAACATAGTCAAAACAGGGTCTTTAACGAGGTACTAGCACTTGAGGTTGATCCGCTTGGCATGGTTATGTTTACGTTAGGCCCATATCTATTTAAATAAAAATTATAAATTGTTTTCAAACTATGATTAAAATTTTCTTTTGCCTCGTTTGAAAAATCAGGGTTTTCGTCATGCATATCCAAATTGTCATTTATCTCATCTATCAAACATTCAACCCCCGCAACATTTAGAAACGGATTTAAAGCGGCGGCACACGTAAAAACGGGTGGTAAGTCCTTAAAATATTTTTTAAACTTTTCTTTCATTGGTTCTATCATTTGATTAAACATATATTTTTATTTTGAAAATTTTTAAAATTCAAAGACATAAAATATAGTTCTTGAAGCACCGAATAACTAGTGGAATAATAAACTCCCGATAATTTTGTTGTTGAGTTTTTAAAAACCTCAAGAAACTCGGATAGACGTTGAAGATTCTCCCAACCCGCATCCGGAAATGGGTCGGCTTCACCATTATCCGAAAGACTATTATGAAAAGCTTTCAAAGTGCCCTTTTGTTTAAAGCACATTCAAACATGTGACAAGTCGAATTCCACCGAGTAGGTACATCCCAATTAGGACCTAAAAATCTAGAGTGCGTATCCTTACAAAGTTGTTTATAATCTTGATATCTTCTTCTACTTTTTTTAAAAACGTCATGTAACATAAATCGAAAAGATGTAATAAAGTTATTAACATATTGCCCGGATAGTCCGTCTTGCACTACTAAATTAATAATATGTGCAACACAACGAGTATGGAAAAAATCACCGTTTGCAATCGGAAGATATTTTAATTTTAATTTTTCAACCGCGGTTGTGTTGTTAGAGGCGTTATCAAATGCAATTGAAAAAAGTTTATTTTCTAATTTAAAAGTACTTATTACATTATCTAAAAAGTAAAACAAAAATTCTCCGGTGTGTGGATGCGGAAAAAGATCAAATGCAATCGTACGTTTCATCAATTGCCATGAATTGGGATCCACCCAATGAGCGGTGACGCAAAGGTACGATTCGGGTAAACCGTGTGGAGCCGACCAACGTCACTAGTTAAGTTTACACCGGTATTTAAATTTTCAAATAATACAATTAAATCATTTTTTGCTTGTTTCCATAATTTTAAACAATAACGTCTAAGTGTAGTACGACTTACGTGAGTGTAACGAGGTTGAAGCGTCTCTCGAATTAAGTTGGTCAACCGGGATTGTCGAAGTGACTAAAAGGCAAAGCTTCTTGAATCACGAACTTCGCCATTCGATCTCGAACCGTATTAACATCGTAATTAAAGATTCCACCGTCTCCACCCAATTGTGTTTGTTGCGAATCCGGATTACTTTTCAACGACTTACAAAACTTCTTGCTAATGTGTTTGTTTAAAGTCGTGTTAGAATCTTTAGCAAGCAAAGCTCCACAAAACTTGCAACGAGCCTTTACAGACCCGTCACTCAACTCAACCATATCCCAATTGCACCAACATCCATGTTACGATTGTGTGCAAGAACACGAACGACGGTTGGAGCGTTGGACGAACCTTGACCAACGAAGATTGTGAGTGAGCCATATCAAGATTGAAGAGAGTGAAAGTGTAAAACGAGAGAGTGAACGTGTAAAGCGAGAGTAAACGAGAGTATTTTTGCGTTTTTTGCGTATGTTTTTGCGTTTGAGACTTGGGTACTAAACCATATCAACCACACCTATTTATACTAACTTATAAGCCTAAAAGTGACAAAAAACGGTCACAAATCGATCCCAACGGCTATATAGCCGTTAAAAAACGGCCACTTTTTAAAAAAAAAAAAAACGGTCAAACCGGTACAACCCGGGTTCAACCGTCCGGTCGGGTCGGTCGGGTCGGGTTCGGTTCTAAGAAATTCTAGAAAATCATACCCGTTCCAACCCTACGGTTTTTTTCGGGTCCAACCCGGGTATGCATATACCGGGTCGTACCCGTACCCGGTTCCGGGTCGGGTCCGAACCGGTTTTTATGCCCACCTCTAGCTGACAGATAACATACATCTTTTACACTCTCTCTTTCATTTTAGCATTTATTAAAAAAACTCTCTACTGATTGCTCTGACAAAAAAATTTCTATTTGTTACATTACTTGATTTTTTAACCACCTTTTTTTTCTATTAAGCGACTTTTTAGACGTGTTTTAAGGTATATATTGGATATACTTGACTTGTTCTATAATTTTAGTTTTTAACAAATCAACTCTATTCACCAACAAACCATTGACCCTTAAAATCAGCTCCAACAATGGACCATCCTGCAACCACCATCCTCCACCCAACACGACACTCCGACCGCCATCAACAGCCAACATTCCAATCTCACACCACCACCAACCGCCGCTATGACACCACCGAGCTCAAACACATAGCATTCAGGATCGCCGCATCATCCAAACTATGGGAATCAAGAAAAGAATACATCAAGCTATGGTGTACAAAAAAATCAAAATAAAACATAACGAAACCTTGCCCAACATTCGCATCTCACAAGACACATCAACAGTGGCAGAACTTAAACATTCTTATAGGAGAGACAGGGGCTTAAAGTCACGGGACCCATAAATTTTTTCCTATCATGTTTCAGGTTATTTGTTCAAGTCGGCAATTTGGTTCGGATCGGGTCAAACAATAAAAACTATAAATATCTAATTTTTATCGTTTATTTAAAGGACCATTCTTACACAAAAAAAAAAAACTAAATTTTTTTTTACTAATAAAGACCTACATTTTATGATGACGCGAGATAAGGATGAGTGTCTGAAAGAAGAATTACAACTTAGCCCTACAATTTTTAAAATCTTTAAATTCATCGATAATGGATTCCAAATCAAAGTTTACATCAATATATTATTTTACGTAAAGGATCAAGCATACGCGATATACTCATCTGACATTTATTGCTGGCTTGGACCTGGTTCGATTTCCTTTAAAAAAATCGTTTCTAATGTTCTATACTTCACTAGCCAAAGTGCATAGCCCAATACACACTACTAGTAAACCCTAATTTCTACTACTAACTAGCCCAAGTGCCCAACAAAATAACTAAAAGTTAAACCCATAATTTCTACTACTAAACTAGCCCAAGTGCCCAACAAAATAACTAAAAGAGTTAATTACACAAATAGTCCCTGTGGTTTAGCGCGGATCCCAGGTTTGGATACTAACCTTTTTCAGTAACATTATGAGTATTATACTTTAAAATCATAACAAAGTAGAGTATTAAAACTAACTTCTTTTGTTTTTAACAGAATACCCCCCCCGTGCCCAGCACGTGAGGGCGTTTTAATCAATTTATGTACCAGCTTTCAATTTAATAAACCCACCATAATCTCATACCTAATCATACAATCGTTCCCCGATTCTTCACCCAATTGAAACCACTCTAAATCTAGGTCAAAATGAACAATGCTTGTCAATCAGGAATGAAGACGAAGAATTTGACTATGATACATGTATAGTAGTGTTTTAAACCATTATCTTGTAGAAAAACGACAACTTTTTTGAAACCCTTTATGATTTTTGCAGGTGTTGATCATTATTCGGAGTACTTTTCATTGGAGGTTCACCACAATGGATCATTTGTCATCAACGAAGAAAGTGAAAAGGTATATGTAGATGGCAGCTTAAGTTATGTAGATTTCGTGACGAATGAGCATTTCTCTCTATTAGTTGTTGATGAGATTGTGAAGGAGTTATGTCACAAGGACAAGTGTAAGATGCGTTATAGTTATCTTGTTTCTGGTAGTAGTTTAAGCACTGGTTTGAGGGCATTAGAAAGTTATGAAGATGAGTTGGAATTTTTGGTTTATGTTAGAAGCGTAGGATTTACAAGAAATTACCATTTGGGCAAGTATAGAAGCGTCGTCCGGGGTTTTTCTTCGTCTGTGATGTTTTGATTGTGGCTAATCTTCCACATTTGCAAAACACCATGACTGGGTTTTTCTTTGTCTGAGGTTTTTCTTCGTAGTCCAGGTTTGAAAAGAAGCAGAGCTTTTTTTAGGTGGGTTTATTAATTGAAATGTGGTACATAATTGAAAAATCCCCCACGTGCGTGTGGGTGGGGGGGGTATTCTGTTAAAAACAAACGGGCGTTAATTCTAATACTCTATTTTATTATGATTTTAAAGTACAATACTCATAGATGTTACTAAAAAAGTTAGTACCCAAACCTGGGATCCGTGCTAAACCACAGGGACTATTTGTGTAATTAACTCTAGCTAAAATTTGTTTTCATCAATTAATTTAAAATTCTAATACATTATCATGTAAATTTTTTTAACATATGTAAACATTTTTTTGGGGGGAGGGGGTGGGGCAACTAATATATATAATGTTTTTGAAGGTTGAGAACTAATATATGTAATAAAAATGTAAACTATTGGGACACTAACAGTGAGGATTAAATTTACAACCAACTTCCAAATGTTTTAATCTAATTTTGCTATTCTAAATCTCAGAATTAAATTTGTAATATGATCAAATATTTTTCAATTTATAATAAAACTAGTATTTGGGGATAGAAGTTACTGTATACCTGATCCAAATACAAACTGAAAATAATGTATTGAATTTGTGGGAATGATTAAACTTTGAAAATTAAAATCTTTTTGAATTTAAATTTATTGATCCATCTTACTTATATTTTTCCTGTTTGCCAGCGTCATTAATGTATATTGTTAATCTTCGATGAAATGGTTAAAGTTTATTTCAAAAACTACTATTATTTCATTAGTTTAATACATCATTATCTTATATCTGTAGTCCTATATAGTTAACAAACCGGAAAAAAAAATGTGTTTCCAACCCCCAATCTGGACTATATTATCATATTCTTAAAAAGATTAGAAAACACAAAAAGAAGTCATATATATTCCAAAAAGATTATTTTTTGTCACATATTATTAACACCAGAAAAAACCACGAAACCAAAAATTATAGAATCTTCTCCGAACTTGTGTGTTATAAACTAACAAGATTAGCACTTGCAAAAGCCATTTTCATTGTTGCACTTCAATCTAAGCGTTTCTTAAAGGACGGGTTCATTTAGTCATGCAAATATGACAACCCACATGATCACATGTTGTTATCTTCATTCTGGTGTTCTAATCGAGCCCATTTTTATCACGATTGGAATACAAGATTGCAAATAGCTTCTGATGCAGTCATGGGTTTGCTATTTGCACGATTAAATGAATACGCCCTTTATATTTGGGACTTAAACGACTTAAAGATTTTATTAGATAAAGACTTTCATGTCAAGCTGCTAGATTTTGGATTAGCAAAAGGGGGCGTCTTGGAGACGATAACATACATCTCACCTGAGTGACGATGAAAAAGGGTAGTCTATGACCATCTTTAAACTGTTTGCCGGATGATAAAAAATGGGGACTATGGTTTCTTGGAGATGTGTTTGGGGTGGGGTCTACGGGTTGTTCGTCGAATCTAATCGAGTTGATAAGTCGAATTTTGAAATTTTCAAACGGTCTTTGAATTCGATTCGAATTTGAAAAAGATAGTCGAACTCACACCGAATTGATAACTCGAATTTCGAAATTTTCAAAAAGGATTTAAATTTGAGTTGAATTCAAAGAAAGTTTCGAACTCAAATTTGAAAATTCGAATCGAATATCGAATCGCTAGTTTTTTTATTCTAATCGAAATTTGAGTTTTTCAAATCGATTCAGATATTGAACGCCTTTAGTGGGTTCTTTGGTTTATAACTATAAGAGTAAATTACTATTTGCATTTCTGACGTTTGTTCATTTTAACCGTTTGCATCCTTGCAGTTTCAAAGTCTCGATTGCATACCTAATGTTTATAATTTTAACCGTTTGCATCACTATTGTTTTTATTATGTAACCATTTGAATTAAAATGACTAACGATGGTAGTTAAGTCTGTAAACCCCACATTATTTGTATTTTGTAAAGGTATTTTTATCATTTTCTTTTAATTCTATTTTTTATTATTTTCATAATTTTATCCATTTTCAACCCACTTATCCCTCTGGTCAACCATCTGCATCACCACCTACCCCTCCACCTTCGACCCACTAACCACCACCACCATCTCCGCCTTCTCCTCCGTCCACCGTGAGCTAATACGTTTTTGTTCAGTTGTTCTACACACCACCGGAGATCGTGTGATAACACGTTGCCGGCGGTGGCGTACGTCGGAATACTCTGAATCGCGTTGCCGAAATAATAATCTTCGAGCTTTGGTTCTAGACAGTGACAACAGTTCACCGCCATTTCGAAACGTCATCGTTTTCGAATTTGGGAACTTTCTTGCATGTGTCACCGCCCTACACAACAACGCACAGAGCGACTGAAACGACGAAATCTCCGGCGGCGTCGACGGTGGCGGTGATGGTGGTTTTGTCTTTGGAACGACGGCGTTTCGGATCCAATTTCCGACTAGTGACGTGACGGTGTCGTCGGAGAGTTTGATGGGATCGTTACTCTGTTTCCCGAAAACTTCACTGGAGATGCAATTCAATCGTCTCTGATTGTTGGTGGTTTCTTTCAATTTGAGAATTGATTCTTTACTGAAGTTTGGAGACTAATTTGGCGCATCTACAGACCTCTGCAAACACATTGATGAAGTTCCATTTGTTTTTCGGATGTTTCTCCTTGTATTGCTTCCGGAAATCCTCCCTGTAACGACCACAATTCTCACCGATCAACAACAACAACAATCAATTCATAATCTCAGATCTCATCACCACAAAAATGAACAAAAATCTACAGATCTAACACAACCGAAGGCGTAACGCAATGTACATGAAGACGAAGAACGCACTCGCAGGCCGTTTCGGTTTGTTCGGATCCTTCGGCTCCTTCGCCTTCTTCACCGAGAGCCTAAACACACAAATCATGGTTAGGACTCAAATGGATACAAAAATAAAACGTTAGGGGATAAATCGAGACTTTAAAACTGCAGAGATACAAACGGTTAAAATGAACGAACATCAAAGAATCAAATGTTAAATTACTCTAACAATAAATTTAAGTCAAATTTGTTTTACTAAGTTAAGAAAAACACACATATATAGGAACACGATTTTTTAAGAACGGTTAAAGATTGATAGATTAGCGAGAACAGGTATCACCCGTTAATTGATATATTATTAAAATGAATTTCAAGGTAAATTGACAATTATTTTGATCTTATAACTCTTAATTTTCTTTCTTTAATTATGAAACTAGTTGTGATCCACGCGCACGTGTGCGGGAAAGGATCTCGTTACGTGACAGATTTTTAATAATTTCTTCCCCGTGCTATGCGGCATGATGTTCGTCATTATCCGTTGACAAAAAGAATATTTAAAGATAACTTGATAAATAAACTTTGCAACGGCTATCACTTTCACGTAAAATTCTAAGGTTTGTTTAAACAAAAACATAACGATTTAAAGTTATTACTAAAAATGAGATTATTAGAAATTTAAACGGATTAAAAGCTTTTACGATATAACCCAAAAAAATAAAATCATACTTTACATTGACCAAAAACCATGAAAACATACACCAATATCGGTTTTGATAATACCAATACCAACAACGATGTTGTTTGCTCAAAACATGTTTAGTTCGTCACGTTACCGGAATAGCAACGACACTCGCTATAGGCTACTATGCAAAAAAAATACCCAACTTTGAATAAAACTCCATTTTTAAAGAATATCAAAAATATTAATTTCAACAACTATAGATTCTGTTTTTTTAATAGTTAACGAACTAAAGATTTTACTGAAAAACAAAATTATTAACAAATTAAATGGGTTAAAAACATAAATATTTATTACGAGGGTGAAATAATAATAATAAATAAGATGTGACCATTTTGCTCATTGTCATTAATCCCTTTGTAGATTTAGAATAACAATAAGTGGTTGTTTTTCAAGATTATGAAAGTATCCTATTCATATTTAATAATAGAATAATAATAATCTCTCAATCACATTGTGTTTTATATCCCATTATCTATCTAGACCTATGTCGTCTTAAATGTATCTCGCTTTACTTCCTCTGACTTAAGAATAAATGCAATGGTGTGGAGAAACTTTATTTTTGAATTATAGTAAGGTTGTAGGCCCTAAAGTTTAGTGGTCGTTGTTGAAACAAGTTCCCATCACACATGCTTCATGGTTACGGTGTGAAATTAAAACGACTTATATAACTTTTGAAGGTAAACTGATGTTTTTAAACTTTTGATATAAGATAATTATTTTTGTCAAACTCAATGAGTAAAATCGAATTTAAATTTAAATTTTAGAAAATAAAAGTTCAAAAAATAATATAATCTAAAATTTTAAACTTTAACTGGTACCTTCTGACTTATTTGAAACTTTGAATATTTTGCATGTTATGTTTTTTTTTTGGTTCATTTAAGATTGAATCTTTTGAATGATTTTTGAAAATAAATGCGATTAATATTTTTTTATTAAATATGAATAGAATTCAAATCCTATTTAGAAATTTCAAAATTCGACTTATTCGATTTGATTCAGCAAACACCCGTAGATGTAATTCCGTACATCTACATAGCTTTTGAATTGTTTAGTTATCATATATGATTACACATATGTAAACGGTTTATACTTAACTTTCTTTTGCATATGTGTAATATAATTATTTACATTTATTTACAACTTTGAAGACAAAAAAAGGAGATTCGAAACTTTTACAAAAGCCCGCATTTCGCGACTGGAATGTTTTTCTTTTTATTTCATCGACGTTTAGATGGGAAGATTGATAGAGGTAAGAGAAGAGAAATTTATTAATTAATCAACTAATTAGAGAGATAAAATGACGTTTTTATTGTACATCTTTCAATATTAATTTCATCATATGCCAACCAAACTGATTTTCATTAAAAAAAACTTTTCAATTCCAATTTCAATTTTAAATAATTCTATGAACTAACACCACCTAAACAATCATGATGAGAATTCATGTACAAGAATGCATGTGGGATAATATATTATATAAATTAAAACATATATAATAAATAGGATGTTGAAGTTATTAAAATTTAACATTAATAAGATCATAAAAAGTGTAGTTGAGTATGAACCACTAACTACCATATCTACATCGAATTTGGTTATTCCTATAATGACATGTTTAGGTTACACACATAATTATTATTATTATACAAAAAAATAATTATCAAGAATTCACACAAACACAAACATAAACAAACTAAACATGAAAACATATAAAGATCCAAATTAAAACATAAAAAACCCATGTGGATTATTGAATATTCAAACCATTTTCTGGATTGAATTTCAAAGATTCTTTCCAAATGAGTTGTTTGACATCATCTTCACTTAAAGAAGCTTGCTCAAAATCAAACGCAAAGGGTGATGGGCATGTGGGTTCCTCATTGATTTCATGAAGATTTCTCACCAATGGATGGTTTAATGCTTCCTCCACTATTAACAAAGTGTTGAATTAGTAATAATATATTATAAAATTTTTTTATTGATGATTATATTTAATATTAATATATGTTAAGAGGTTTACCAGTTATGCGTTTTGCAGGATCAAAAACTAACATTCTCTGTGCAAGATCCAAAGCCACTGGTGACACATTTGGGAATTTTTCTTGAAATGTCTTCTTTGGGACACGTGGCAGCTGTTTAACATACCTTCTAGCATTATCACTTCTAAGAAACCCAAGATCTGAGTCATCTGGAGAACCTAGAAGCTGCATTCAAACAAATTTAGGTAAATATAATTAAATTTATTCCTCACAAAACACCATTGAAATCATAGTAGTCAAAAGGTTCAGAGTGCGCTCAAGTTGTATAGGTTGAGTCTTGAGCGCAAAAACCCCATGAAAAACCAATGCTTTTTTAAGCAAGACGGATAATATAAACAGACCATAGGAGTTTTAGACATGTTGTAGGCTTGTTTTAGGATGGTTTAGGCTGTTTTATGCTGTTTAAGCTAGTTCCAGGCCATTTGCGGATTTTTCAAACAAGTTTAAGCTGTTAAAACCTCTGCAAACAGGAATTTAACAAAATTTGCAGAAATTGGTCAGAAACTGGCTAGAACTTCACCTGCACGCCTTGATGGCCGCTAGGTGGTTTGGCCTTGGTTCCCCTTGCATGGGCACACACCTTTGGTACCTTGACTACTATGGTTGAAACTGCTTGAGTCCATCAAACCAAAGCAAGTTGGTCGGTTTTTCCAGTTAAGATTTATACGGTTTGGTTTTGACGGTTTAACGATATCCCGGTCCGGTTGGTGGTTCAGAACTTAGAAACAGGGGCTTAGCTTTTTCATTTATTTATTTTTACTTTTTGAATATGAGCCATCTTTATTGTTTTACAATATTCAATACAAATTTACCAATTTGAAAAATTTTGTTCAAGAAAATGGCTCACACAGCAAACCAAACCATCAAATTGCAAAAGCACTAAAACAAAGATGTTCAGTTTATCGTTTTTGAAAATCATAATCAGCAGTTTGACTGAGAATTTTTGTACACGAGGGCAGATGGGTACCTGAGTTATAAGGGACAGCTGCTGAACATAATCTTTTCCAGGAAAGAGTGGTTCCCTCAAGATAATTTCCATTAAAATGCAGCCAACTGACCAGATATCAATGGCTGCAGTATACTCTGAACAGTTGAGTAGTAATTCAGGGGCTCTATACCACCTGGTTACAACATATTCAGTCATGAAATCTGTTTCAGATGTGGTTCTTGCGAGCCCGAAGTCACAGATCTTTAGGTCACAGTTTGCATCAAGGAGCAAGTTGCTTGGTTTTAGATCGCGGTGTAAAACGTTTGCAGAGTGAATGTATTTCATCCGCGTAGTAACTGGTACAGAAAATACTGCAATAAAACAGATTATTTGGATCGTTTGAACAATTATTATAGGCATATCAGAATCTTTGTTGTGTTTTATACTCACCTGACAATGGTCGTCTGTTAATGGCTGTGAAGAACGAATGATTTTATGCAAATCAGTATCCATCAACTCATACACGATGTAGACATCATTGAACTTATTTCTATCTGGAGGCCGGATGATGTCCTTAATTTTGACAATCTGCAAGTCATCAAGAAATTAGACAATTTGACTTCTGTATGCAAATCATCAAGATATTAAACATTTTGATTTCAGTATGCAAATCGTCAAGAAATTAGACATGTGGGCATCAGTATGCGGATCATCAACACATTAAGACATTCTGGCATCAGAATGCAAATCATCAAGAAATTAGACATTTTGACTTCGATATGCAAATCCTCAAGTTAAACATTTTGACTTATGTATACAAATCATCACAAAATTAGATAATAGCATCCCCAGTTAGTGGAGAAAAAAACAATAATCCATAAAAAATTGCACATACATTCTCATGATCCATATGGCAGAGAAGCTTAATTTCCCGTAAAGTCCTCTTCGCATCAATCCTGTTATCAAACGCATTCCCAATTTTCTTGATCGCAACCTCTTCTTTCGTTTCAGCATTCTTAGCACAGCTGCAATTAAACCCCATGATTTTACAACTCAAAAATTAAAAAAACAGATCATTCAGCAAAACTAACCTACAAGTTAAATGTTCTCAACAAATAAACCCACTCAAAAACATGACAAAATCTAAACAACTTTTCATAATCCATCTACTTCCAGATCACAATATTACTTCCATAATGACTCCAAAATTTCAACTTTATCACAGATTCTTCATTCTTTTCACGATCATAATCACCATGACCAAAATTAAAATTCACATACTATCTTCATAACTATAAACAAATTACACTGAAAAGCCTAACAATTAACATCGAAATTCAACAAAATCGGAACCACAAAAGCTCCAAACACTCAATCAAATTAGGGCAAAAGCGATTACTCACCACACGAGCCCATAAGCACCAACACCAACAGGTTGAATCGGAGGAACATACTTCGACGAAACCTCAAACAGGTTCCCAAGAACACTATACTGCACATACCCACCATCATACACCGGAACCCCTTTCAACACCACACCAACACCCCCACCTTTCGATTCCATCGATTCTTCAAGATTATTACAACATTCAGACGTAAAAACGGTTGCTTTAGTTCAAATTCAAGGGGTTGATCGATTGGTCGTCATGATTAGTGTATGAATTGAATTTATAATGAAAAGGGGTGTTGAGAAAGTGGTGGGAGCGGGTGATTTTGAAACTTGATGGGGCCTTTGCCCCACCGTTTTCACATTGGAGTGTTGAAAGGTTGAATTGTTGAATTGTCTTGGTCTTTGTTTCGATTTGGTGGGTAAATAGAATAACTCCATTGATATGTGTGATTTTTGGTCAATTTCTATAGTAACTTGTTTGAAGGATCTGTTGACGATTGATTTTGAGAAGTTGAGAGGAAGAACCCTAGAATAGCGAAGAAGTGGTTGACGTGTATAAAGTCTTTGATTGTGACTCTTAAGAGTTAATTTCACTGTACTACTAAACTTAACGATAATTATTTTATTTTAAAAGATTTAAAATATTAATTTATATTTAAAAAATTTATAAATTGTTTTAATATCAATTCAAAAGTTTTATAATTTTAGATTAAGTTAAAAATAAAAAAACTTATAAAATTTTGAAGGTAATTTGATATTTTAAATTTTTTAGAGTAAAATGAGTATTTTTATCAAGTCTCAAGTAATAAAATCGTATCTAACTCTAATTATAATGCCCAAGGTTTGGGTGACATACACAAGATAATTGAAGATAAAAGCTCTTGAGTTAAGTCTTACTCTAATTAAAATGCTAAAGATTTTAAACTGAGCTGAGTCGAGCCGGCTCGGTATGAAAATGAGCTAAACTCGACTCAGTTCATGAGGAGCAAAGCCGGCTCGGATTTGTTTATTTGTTAGCTCGACGCAGTATGGCTCGAATTATTTTACTTGTATTGTATATTATTTTTATGTATATGACATGTATCGTAATATTTGCTCATTTGTTAAGAGCATAATATATATATAGCTATTTAAATATGAAAATATTAAACTATAATGTTTATATTAGATCGCTTCATGTGTTACTTTTATATTTTTTTATATTAGAATGAATTATTTAAACATACTTTTAATTTATTTACTAAAAAACAAACTAGTTATGTGGTTTTACGGGTTTGGTTTAGATAATTATGAAATTATTTGTATTTTGTTGAAGTTAAACTTAGTTTTTTAAATTATTTTATATTTTTGTAAAACTTGATACTATGGTTTGAACCACCCTCTATCTAATAATGATATAAGTGTACTTTATGTTTGTCATATGACTTGAGAAAGTAAGATATGTAATATGACTTTTAGATAAGTCTCCATACATAACACTTATATGGTTCTTTATTTAAAAACTCATTTTGTATCGACTTCTGTTTTTTATAATAACTAACTTTTAACTTTCGCGCACTGCAACAATTTTTTTTCTCACTGGTTTTATATCCCTTATATATATTTCTACCTATGTGCATTCTTTAGCTTTTTTTGTGTTAGCATTTGCATTTTTTACTTGGATATCTTAGTTGAAACATGGATTGCCTTGCAATCCAGTATTGAACGAAAATCATCTTGAATACTTTTCGTTTATTTCGACCCAAACATGGTATAAGTCGCTACTCTTTCCGACTCAAGCCACTCATTTTACTAAGTCACACATTAACTACAACTTGAATCGTAAAGTGAACCCTAAATGCTTCTAACCCAAAAATCACAAATGAACCCTGACGAAAAACATAGAAATCATCAAACCAAGCATAAACCCCAAAATTATAAATGACATGTGAAAAACTACAATTCTTAGGAAGGATGAGGATTGTTTATATTTACAGATTTCTTCCAATTAATAGATAACTTCATCTGTCATATACAAATCAATGTTTTCATAATCAAAGTTGTTGTAGGAACCGGTTTCAAAGAAAAACGGTTTGGCCCAAACCGGTCCTAAACCGACCCGAACCGCCGGTTTGGTAACCCCACCCTCCGGTTTATAAACCGGTTTAAAAAGTTAAAAACCGGTCCTAAAACCGGTTATTAAAAAAAACCGGTTTCAAACTGGTCCAAGTCGGTTTGACAGGTTTGAGTATCCAGTGAGTCAAACCGGATTGACCCCACGACAAAAAAACCTATTTGGTTTTGAACCCGAACCGGTTTAGGTAAAAAAACCGATTTGTACACAACTACCTGTAGCCAATTGGTAAAAAAAACACAATTCAACTACAAAAAAATAGATTTGTTATGTGTGCGGTTAGAGATGTGGCCCACCCGGACCTAGGTCTGAAAACACTTATTCCTGGTCCCTCATTTTAGGAAATGAAATGAGAATATTAATGTAACGCTTACTTGGATGAGAGAAATTGTTAAGGCTATAGGAAAAGAAGATGAACTCCCTCTTGCTTATGAGTTGATAACAATTACTTAATGATTGCTATTATTTTTTTAATCGACAAACAAATACTCTTTACTTTATATCTACTCTCTTTAAAAATTTAAACATATAATCTTTCGTTATATCCCTTGGGACCGTTACTAGTTATCTATCTATTAAAAACACAGTGAAGAAACAGTAGATTGTAAGATCACATCATCCGTTTTATAATCTATGATGAAAAATTAATTTTGCCTTCTTGCCGGCCCACCTGTGTTGGTAAGCCCTTCCACGTGTTGCCTCAAGATGTCATCGTGTAATGTTGCCTTGCTTGGCTGCCCTACCACGTGTTGTTTCAAGACGTCATCGTGTCGGTACATGAGATGAAGCAGACACGTAGAAGAAAAAAGAGACTGAAGAAGAAAAGAAGAATGAAAGAGAGGAAACAAGTTCTTCATCTTCCTTCACAAATGAGCTATTCGGATCGAAGCAATCATCAGCTTCATCTTCCTCTGGTCTTTTTAAATTCCAATTGCTTTCCTCCTTCAAAGTTATGTTTTAGTTTTCAGATTTATGTTCTGTGTTTTCAGTGGGTATATCCATCAGTTGCAGAAACATGATTTTTCTAATATGTTATTCAGTAAGAGCAATGTTTAACATCCGTTTATGTATTTACGGTGGGAATTTTCAGTTTAAGCCACACATTATTATTGTTATTCAGAGAAGAAGCAAATAGACAGGAAACAAAATCGATAGAGAGGAATGTAGAAGGTAAATTTCTCATGTTTTATATTGTGATTTCTATTGACATTATATTTTTCAACGCCGGTAGCTTTCGGCCAAGATCTGTTTCATGAAGTTAAGTTTGGTAAGATTGCTTTTTTATCGTTTATTGCAGATCCTCCAACCCAAGACATCGTTCATGTCGACCTTCCTTTGGGTTTTTACAAGTTCAGCCTATTTATGACAACTAATAAGAAGAGTTGTTAGTTCTGGTTCTCTAATGTCCATTCTTCAGTACTTAAACCTCTGAACCCACAGGTTGAGGCCCTAATAAACGTGTTCTTTTTTAATTTTTATTTGTCGTTCAAGGCTATTGTGTTAACAATCATGAGTGGTTTAAATGAAATTGTAGCCCAAACAATATGAAGAAAATAACTGCTAGATGTGAGTGTTATGAGCTTCGTCCTATTACGAGTAAACCGATTTCAACATCAGAAAAGGTTGGTAGTTTTGTGTCTCTTGATCTGAATAGATTTCCATACTAAATTAATTACAAGGCTGGGATTTAGGGAGGTCATTAGTAGTTTAGTTTTTATTAAATGTTGGATGACCGTTTCCTACTAAGAATTGATGCTAGGTTCTAGGGAGTAGTAATTTAATTTATAATATAAAATATATCAATTCTAAAGATTTCACTAATAGTTTTGATAAGTTATGTTACTATTGTAGTTTGTTGTAGAAACAGCAAAACTAATAAGCTTAATTGAAGATTCAGGGTTGCTGAATTATTATCGCTAAATTGCTGTTGTGCTAGAGACTATTTTGCTGAATTATTATCGCTAAAGAGGAGCATTAACATGCTGATATGTATAACTACTGTTATGGTTTGTTGTAGAAATTACAAGATTAAAAAACTTGCATTTTGTATTTCTTGCTTCAACCTCATTCAACTTTGTGGTCGTCACTAATCGTAAAAAGCCCGCTAATATAATTGTTGAGTATTTTTTTACGTATTATCCCATAAATTCATTTTTAATTATTAACTTAAGGTTCTTTAAATAAAGTGAAAATGGTTATAACCATTAAGGATGGTCATAAGCACTGGCGAAGCTTCATAGGGGCCGGGGAACGCCCGCCGCCGCTCTTTTTTTCGTCAGTAGTGTTAATTTTCGACTCGGCGTGTAAATTTTCGGTCCGGTAGTGATTTTTTTTTAATAAATATAGTGTTCGCCCCCCTAAAATATTTGCTTTCGCCCCCGCCCCCCCCCCCCCCCCCCCCCCCCCCCTAAACCGTGGTTCAAGCTCCGCCACTGGTCATAAGATAAATTCAAAAGCTTAATCCATTGGTCATTTTATAACATGTTATATATCTATGGTTGTAATATTTTCACACATATAGTCGTGAGAACACATTGTCATGGATCATCATATAGATACATATCATACACGAGTATCGGTAGCTAGCGTATCAGTAAATTTACACTTGCTTACATCTTTTATCATACTGAATCTCGAGTGAGTTATGAATTTAGACTTGCTTATATGTTATATCGGAGTAGGAGTCCGTTAAGTTTATTTTTATTTATTATTATTTGTCTCGTAATTAAATCGTTTAGCTTATTCCGCAAGAAATAGAGTCTATAAATAGTGGTACAGGTCATTGTAATGTTGTATCTTTACTTTCAGTTTTTTTTAAGAGTCGAGTGTGTCCTCCCAATATCGTGTCTAATCTATTGTTCTCCGACAATGAATCAACTGGTATCAGAGCGAGGATGAGAAGATCAAAACCCACTTTGTTTTCGAAATCAATTGTATTAAGTGAGATGAGTCTTGTGTCTGTAGGTTTTACACTTTCAAAACCCACTTTATTAAAAGGCATGCTTCTGCAACTTGTTTACATGTGTTTCTTTCACAGTTTCAACTTGAGGACACATTTCTAACATAATGTCAACCGGTATTTGTGATGGGTGATTCAATTTGACAATTAGTTTTTGCCATTTATGTCTTCACTCTTTTAGTCTTTTGTCTAACCATCATACAAAAACAATAAACATGACTAGAGGCGTGCAGTATCTATTTGGTTCGGTTTAGCTTAAAACCCATATTTCAGTTTTTAGGTTTTCAAAACCATTTGGTTTTGGTTTTTTCGGTTTTCACTTTGGTTTTAGTTTTTTTGGTTTTCACTTCGATTAAGCTTTTGGTTATGGTTCCTAAAATCAATGCTTTGTTAATCTTTAAAAGATAATATATATATTTTTATAAATTACTTAACATTCGAATAAATTACAACCCATGAAATATAATAAAACATATAACTAAATACATTTTAATATTATATCATATATACTTATATACGCACTTTGGTCAGCTTTTGTTCGGTTTTTTAGGTTTAGGTTTGTTTAGGCTACGGGTTTGGTTGGGTTTGGTCTAATTGATTCAGTTTGATTTCTTGTTTTTGTTCCATCAAAACCAAAACGAATATTCGATTTTTGAAAAACTTTAACCCAAACGTCGGTTTTTGAAAAACTTTTACCCAAACGCCAGTTTTTGAAAAACTTCATCCCAAACGTCGGTTATTGTTTGGGTTCAGTTTTTCGGTTCTGTTGCATCGGTTATTTTGGCTATGGTTCTTACACACCCCTCAAAATGACAACATTAGATAAGAACATAACAACTATAAGATTAAAGGTGTCAAAGTAGCAAAATTATGGATTAGTAAAAAAAAGAACTCTAGAACGGCTCTTCTAACTTTATTCACTGCATGTGTACTTATAATTTTTTTAATCTTTTGACCTCAATATACAACAAAGACACCTTATCACATCAACGGTTTGTTTTAAATCAATTTTGGATTGGTTAAAGAAACTAAAGATGAAAACCCATGAAATAACGTAACGTCACCCTTCTAGAACATTTCAAGCCATGTCATCTTTGTTCGGCTCCACCTTCTTTATGGCAATGTTTACACCACCTCATGGCAATACAATCACTCTTTTTCTATATATAGGACTGATTAAATACAAAATATTATTAAGTGTAAGAGTATTTTGAGTCTTCATCAAACGAATTTAAAAGTTGGGATTGACGCAATGATGATTTTAGCTAGTTTAAAGTAACTAGAGCTTTCATATTATTTGATCTCTATAACTTAATTTAAAATCATCATTTATTATTATTCAATTTAATAGATCCTAGTTGGCTTTATTTTAATTTTTTTCTTTTACTTGCACTCATAAAACATGAAGGGGAGGTAGATAAAGAATAAAGAGTAAACTCCTAAACGTAATGGTTCAAGTAAAATTTATGTTTTATCTAAAAAGTGAAAGGAAAAAAAAATTAAATATTTATTTATTTTTAATTAATAGTTGAGATTAAATTATAGTAAATAGTTTGTTGAAAGGATATTTTGATCATGATCACTTTTGTTCACTTATTTTTTAGACATTTATAACTTTTATATATACAACATTATTTTTATAAAAACAAACGTTTTATTCTTTAAAACGAGTATAATATAATTATATACAACATTAAAAAAAAAGTTACGTTTTCCGGTTCATTATAATTTCTGCTCGTCATTGTATGTTTTCATTCGTCATAATGTTTTCTTAAACACTATTGTTTTTTTAATAAAATAATGAATTCTGAAAAACAAAATAATGAAGTTACTAAGTTACCCAATTGTAAGAATACTACGGTCAATCTAGATAAAACATTTAAAAAAAAAAACAATAAAGTACATACTGTAGTTATTTCCGTTTTAGAAATGATGTAGCTAGAGTTACAATAAATGGTTAACAACAATGTCTATTCCTTTCTTGCTTCTCCTTGATATAACTATCTTTCAGTTAATTATAAATTATTATTGGGTTATCTTACTTTTTGATTTTACTTGATAATTGATCCATATTTATCCTACGCATTTAGAAATTTCATTTTTTTATTTGATGATGCATGGGTGATTTGCAACACGAAACAAATTTTTACCCCATACAAGTTTCACTCTCGCATTATATATTATATTACCAGCGGTGAGTGTAACCGCCGGTAGAACTCCATCTCCGGCGGTAGAACTCCATCTCCGGTGGCTTTCGTGGATTTACCGACGAGTCGAATTGCTAAATCTTTAATAGATTTAACAATAATCTTGAAGATGTTGATCTTGATCTGATTCTGACCCCTCATTGGTGGGTTTCGTTTTGGTGCCATTTTTAGAAGGTTTTTGTGTTTAAAGTGTTGCAGAAGATGTACGTTTATTGAGTGGGAAATTGAAGTGTTATGGGGGTATAGAAAGGTAGGTGCAAAAAACAAGAATGTTACTTTCCCTCCAAGCTTCTATATTAAAGAAAAAAGTGAAAAGAAAAAGAAATCACATATAAAAATGAATTTGAAAGTCCAACGGAACATCCAATACATAGAAATGGTGATAAATTTAGTTACATGCACTCAATGATTAACTAGCAATCATTCGCAGCCTAAAATTAAGATAAGATATCTAAGACAAATAAATATACATAAGATATAAGACAAATAAATATAAAGAGGTTTTGTTTTAAGTTTCACTCCAAACAAAATTATTTAAGATTGAGCCAGAAGATTTTTATATTTGTGGGTTTTCTTTCAAAGGGGTTGGTGATGCGATTTCGACTGAAAAATGAATAGGTGGACTCGATTAAGATAACATCTATCGTTTAAAACAAGATCGTAGATTTGTAGTTACAAAAAGAAAAAAATAATAAAATAAAATTCAATGATCAACTAGTGGGGGACAAGTACATGAAAATGATTTGATTTCGATGATGATACCGTGTATTAGTATTCACCATATGGATTAACAACTAAGTCAAAACTTTAATAAATATATTTGTCAAGAATATTATAAAAATTTAAAAATTTAAAGATGGTAAAAAATAGCCATAAAACCAAAACCTTAAATTAGCTTTAAAGACTTGTACGTGTGTGACTCACTTGTATGTCATCATGCACAAGTGTGTTTTTAATAATACATTAAAAACAATAAAAGTAAGCATGTCCTATTGATAGAGAAGAATTTTATAAAATATATATAATATATACATATATACATATATACTATATCATATATATATATATATATATATATAATGTTAAAAACTATAAAAGGAAAATAATATATGTTATAAGAATTACTAATAGTAAAATATTATAATTATTTAAATATTATTAAATAAAGGTCAGTTTCCTATTTAAAGTATTATTGACTAGTCGAGACCCCCCACCCCCCCCCCCCCCCCCTCTTGTTGCTGCTTTGTTTATTCTCAATTTTAAAGGTCAGTTTTCTATTTAAAGTTGGTTTTTTATTTTGAAGGTTGGTTTTTGATTTTAAAGGTTTAATCTTTTAAGTTTGTAGAATTTGATTTTCATAACATTCATCATTCATATGATTAAGTATTAATGAATTTACAAAATTGTTCATGGTTTTTTACTTGAATTCATCAATTTGCCTAAACCTTGGTGCTAATTATTAAAGTTGCTTAACCATACACCCTCAGGTGTAGACTTGTTAACAATACATTTAAGTGTAAATACATGGTAACTTGTAACATTAGGTTTTGATTCTTTTAGCACTATTGATTTGGCTTATAAAGGCAACTTTGTACCTTACTGTGAAGTGCCTATAGCTCTTTTTTTTAACTCAATGGAGGTTTTATGTGCTCCTTGAAAGTCAACTTTCAATGGATAGTCAAACATAAATCAAGAAAATTGTAAAAAAGTGAAGTTAATTATTCTAAATGTAGTTAAAAATTTGTGGAAATTGAGAAGGGGAGATCAAGAACACCTCGAAGCAATGAGCTGTTGGTAACTCGAAGAATGAGGAAGAGCAGAAGGTGAGTTAACACACTTTATAAAAATTCCTATATGGTCTATCAACCATTTTGTAGAAATCATTGCAGAAACATGCTAGCTTTGGAATTGAAAGCAAATATATGTAATTTTTGATGCGATATCATATCAGAAACAGATTATCTTTGGAATGTGAGGCAAACATATGCAGTTTTTGAGCAATCACAGCTTGATACCTAAGTTCTCTGCTCAAGGTACCTGAGCACATCATTTTCTAACTTTCTATGATATATGTATTTGAGTTTTTGTTAACATTTCAATGTAAGTTAATAATGTCTATTCTGACCCGACCGACCCGAATCGGTCGACGACGTGAAAAATCTTATGTTGTTTCGTGGCAATTCTAATCATCAAAAAATAGTGACCCTTTAGAAAATAATTCTTGGTTCCACCACTAGAGAGAACCCAATTGTGTTCTATCCGCACTCCCTTATTTTTAGTGGTGCCATTATGCTTTTTTTCAAACACTACAATTTCGTAAAAAAACCAAACCCGAAAAAGACTCGCAACAATACGGTAATAAGCTTTTAAGTCCTTTTAAAAGAGGTTTTAAGTTTAATCTTTTACTAATTTTTAAATCCTTTCAAGATTGGTATGATGTTTCTTAAATATTTATTTCCCTACTATATTAATTAATTACTATTTGATAAACCATTATAAATGGCTATACTGCAGAATCCATACAGTTGCGTATGGTACATTAGTTATATTATTGTCAAATAAACCTTTTAAAGTCTTCTACATGTATAATATTTAAAATATTTTGGATACTTAGATATAATTAAATATCGTTGAAACTATTATAAAATACAATGCTACAACCACATAGACCTATTTCATAACAATTAAATCGTATGTTCAACTATATATGTACATTAACAACTATGAAAAGTGGTATGTAGGGTACATTCTAGCGACTAAATTACAAATAGAAGAAACATAAATCCTATTGGGACCTTCATGCTTTCAACACATGTGAGAACTTCCAAGGAAAATTCAATACTTCATTTTACACTTGTTGGTAGGGCTGCAAACGAACCGAACGAACACGAACAAGACCTGTTCGTGTTCGTTCGTTAAGAAATATACTTGTTCATGAACTGTTCACGAACACTTACCGAACGAACACTTACCGAACGAACACTTACCGAACGAGATTTTTTCGTTCGTGTTCGTTCATTAAGAAAATAAACATGTTCATGAACTGTTCACGAACACTTACCGAACGCAAATTAACACACAAAACAAACAAACAAAAATAACAGTTCATGAACTTGACGACACCAAGAAACTCATGAACACAAACGAATACAAATGATTATAGATTTATTTTAGAATAAAATTTACATGTTTATTACAAATTACACAAAATCAATCAAAATAAATAAGTACTTAATATAAATATCAAAAATACTTGATATAATAGTCATAAAATAACTGACACAAAATAAAGAATATAAACGAACACATTTAACGACCGATATTATCGAACGTTCACGAACTGACATTAACGAACATAAATGAACACATTATCGAACGTTCAAGAACATAAATGACGAACGCGGCTGTGTTCATGTTCGTTCGTTAACTAAACGAACGGAATTTTCTTGTTCGTGTTCGTTCATTTACTAAACGAACGAACATAAAAGACTTCCCGCCGAACGGTTCACGAAAACTGTTCCCTGAACGTTCAGTTTGTTACAGCCCTACTCGTTGGTATAAGACCATGCGTAATTGCATGAAGAGAGGTGGTGTGATGCTCTGACGTGGCTCCTACATATAATATATTATACATATTTATATTTTTTCTAAAGACCAATATTATAATAAAAGAACAGAAGAATTATTATAAAACATTTGTATGCTTTGTTCTAAGTGTAGTAAATAAACGGTTATATATTACAGCAAATGCAAAGGAAATAAAGAGAAAATGGTTGTGTATTATGTATTTTTAGAGAAAATTGTAAAAATAATCCCAATGATTTGATCATATTGCAAGTTTAGTCTTTAGTTTGTAAAAATTGCAAACGTAGTCCAAACATTTTTAAGATGGTTGCAAGTTTAGTTATGCATCACCGTTATTGTCTGCTAGTCTTTAACGGATATGATACTAAACTTGCAATTATCAAACCACTAACCCCCTCCCCACGTCGCCTCTCGTACACCTCCATGTCCCGACAACAACTTCTGATGATCCAAGATGCACAACCCCACACAAATTCTTCAACTTTGATGATCGTTTGTCAAACTAAAAGCTAGAACTTTCTTTGAGTTTTGAATTCAAATTTTCTAACTTTTTGAATTCAAGATAAGATGTAGTACTTTCTAATTAACGCTTACCGAATGTAAACGAACACAAACAAAGACAAGTGAACGCACACAAATATTCATTAAGTATAAACGAACACATACGAAAGTTTCTAAAACAAACAAATACAAACCATCATATATTTATTTTATAATAAAAATCATAAACATTACGTAATATCCACCAAAGATAAATAAGTATTTAACATAATTATCACTAATAAAACTCTTAAATGCACGAATACAAACGAACGTAAACGAACACATTATCGAACGTAAACGAACACATTATCGAACGTTCACGAACATAAAAGAAAGAAAACAACCTCTATGTATGTTCGTTCATTTAACATAACGAACAAAATTTTCTTGTTCGTGTTCATTCATTTATTAGAATGAACATAAACAAACTTCCAACCGAAAGGTTCACGAAGTGTTTGTTGAACTTTCGGTTCGTTTACAACCCTAACCACTAGTAAAACCCTGGTGTATGTTTGTGAGCACCTCGTGACCACCGGATCGCTACAGAAGTTCCTTTTCCAAATTTTGGGGTGAACATGAAATGTGATTTGAACTAATGATGTGTAAAGATGACAGTGATCTATAGATGCATCTAATTTCTAAATGAACATAGCGTTTGGTGGTATGTGTCTTCACAAGATATGATCCAATGTCGCAATCATTAATTTTTTGTTCCATTGGTTTTCCAAATCTATAGGTTCTTGATCAACGGTGGAAATTGACGGGGAAGAAACATGCAGATGCGGATCGAGTGGTGTGAATCGATCGTGGCGCCCCGATTTTCTCCAATTTCATTGTGGTGTTTATTGGTTGCTCAAAACCGATATTATTGCTTCAAAGAAGGGTTGGTGGTAGGGTTTCGAGTTTCTCGGTTTTGATGGTGAAAGCAACAAGCATGCGCATTCTGTCAACTAAAAGTATAACGCGTAATAGACCTCGTTGTCAATAATAGGAATTTAAGTTTGAAAGGTACATGTACATATAAAAAAGACATTTTCGTTTGAACTTCCTAAGAAAATATTAGTTTACAAGGGAAAACGACACCTCTTATCAAGAAAATATTACATTATGTCACTTTCCGAATATTAAAAAATAAATTTGGATAATTAGAGAGTTACATGTGACTTTTGCTTTATGGTGTTAATTAAGATTCCATTGCCAATTGTCAACATTGCAATAAATTGTGAACATATCTCCTCAGATGTGTATTTGTCTTATTGATGGGATGTGACGTGTATATTGACGCCAAAACTTTGTATTTGGGTTGGTATAGGTGAAAACTTAACCGATTAAACTTTATATTATTTATATAATAGGTTCTCATTAGGGGTGTTTAAAATGTGAAATCAAATCTATAAACGTTTGGTGACTGAGTTTGATGACTAAACAAAATCTATATTTGGGTAAATAATGTAGAAAAATAATTAAGAAATCAGATGGTAATGTAAAAAACAAAGTTTAACACGTTACAAAACAAAGTTTGCAATGTTAGAAAAGTTTATTATGCAAATTAAAGATAAAAAAAAATTGTATAATACCATAACGCGTCAACTAAACATTAAGAGCGAGAATTTGTAAGTCATTAAAAAATATTACTTTGTAGGTTATTTTTTTATTATATGATTATTAATATTATATACAACACATAGTATTTAGTTATAATTTATAAATAACTTATCTTAGATTGGTAAATTACCGTTTATTATCAATTTAGTAATAAATTAAATATAATAATTTCATTAATTAAACAAAAATTGCATATAAAGAATAATCTACAATAAACAAAATTAGAGTTGGTTTTTTAAAGTAAAAGGTTACACAAAATTGTAGCTTACGACTTTACGTAGGCCGATCCTTATCTTGGCCAATATATGTTTTTGTTCACGTAAATAAATAAAACATACTATTTTTAATCATCACAAACATACTTTTTTGTACCTCTTCTAAACTCAGCAACGTATTTTATCTTCAATTAACAACCAATTTATTAGAATTCAACAAAAATATAAAACAATATTACAATTACACTAACAATAAGAACGAAAAACAACATATTAAAATGCTCTGTTCTATAAACAACACACACCTACAACAGACTATCTTACAATCCCCATCTCGATCACTCATTTCCGGTGAACCTCCGTCGCTGCTTTCGCTGGTCCGGTGGGTTCCACCGGAATGACGGTGGCCGGAGAACTCAGACACCCGCAGCAGCCTTCTCCGTCTTCAGCGGCTTTCGTTGATTTTCCGACGAGTCGAATTGCAAAATCTTTAATAGATTTAACAATAATCTTGAATATCTTGATCTTGATTTTATTCTGACCCCTCATTGGTGGGGTTCGTTTTGTTGCCATTTTTAGAAGGTTTTTGTGTTTAAAGTGTTGCAGAAGATGTACGTTTATTGAGTGGGAAATTGAAGTGTTATATATATTTAGGTAGGTGCAAAAAAACAAAAATGTTACTTTGCCCGCAAGCTTCCATATTTTAAAAAAACTAATAAAAAAGTGATTTTGAAATTCCAAGAGAATATCCAATGCATAGATCTGGTTATGAATTTAGTACGTGCAATTAAATGATTATAGTGGGGTATAAATAGATGCAAAAGATTCGATTTCGATACTCATATATTAGTATTCACATGCAAAAGAAATAAAACCTTAAATTTGTTTTAACAGCTTGTATGTTTATGCTTTGTTTATGTGCTTCGTTTATTTGTGTATTATGACGTGTAACACCGCTTTTAGTGAAACTTACACTAAACCAACAAACATGTCTAATGATATATAATAATTTCATGAAGTATCATATGTAAACTCTAAAATTTATAAGAAAAAATATATATGTTAAAATAATTACTAATATTACTTACACGTGGTAGATATATGTTAAAGTTTATTAGAAGAATTTAACAATCTAACATCTTTACACGTGGTAGATGATTGAATGGTTTCATTATCCAACATATTTACTAAGGAAGTTTTTTTGAACGGCTAATTGCATTAAAATAAACTTCTAATACTTTATTGCACAATAATTTATAATGGGATGAGTTTATTTTATAAAGTGTATTTTTTGTTACAAAGTGTAAGAAGACAGAATGAGGTTAAAAATGTCACAAAAAAAATTATATCTCACAATGATTAAGATTGTGAGATATAAATTTTTTTGTGACTTTTTTCAAAAAAGCTCGGAATTACTTTTTTGAAATTCGATTTAGATTGTGAGATATAATTTTTTTGTGACTTTTTTTTATTTATTGTGTCTTCTCACACTTTGTAGCAAAAATACACTTTGTATTGAACCTCTTTCTTTATAATATCTTTTACTTGTCTGTAAACCTTCAATGATTATACGATAATAAGTTTTAAGTCCTTTTAATAGAAGTTTTAATTTTAAATGTAGCTTTGAAACTACTTGTCTGAAAACCAAATTCATAATTGGTTCGAGTTTTTCCGGTTACGAATGTAAATCAGTTTTTGGTGTTTTTGCACACTCTTAGCATTCACCTTGTGGATTAAAAAACTAGTAGAAACGTTGATAAAATATGTTTGTCAAGAACTTTATAGAACATAAAATTTTAAAGGTTGTAAAAAAATACCTATAAAAAACAAAACCTAAGATTAACTTTAATAGCTTATACGTTTGTGCTTTTATTACTTGTCGATTATCACGCGCAACTTCATTTTAAAGAAGTTTACACTAAAACGATAAAAGTAAACATGTCGTAGCAATATATAACAATTTTATAAAGTATCATATATTTTCTAAAAGTAAAGAAAAGCTAGCGGTCTATGTTTAAAGAATTATTAATGTTCAAATATTTAAAATAATCTAACCATTCTTTACTTGTGGATGATGATTGCTTGGTGCGAAGTACATTTCATCATCCTGTCATGTTTACTAAGTTACTGCTACTTATATATTTGCATTAAAATAAACTTCTAACACTTAATAGCATAAGATTTGAAATATCTTTTAAAGCTAATTTTCTATAAACCTTCAGTGATCAAAACGGTAATTATCTTTTACGTCCTTTTAACTTATGTTTTAATTAAATCTTTAAAAGTTGGCATGTTTTTTTAAATATTGATTTCCATGTTATGTTTTTTGGATATAGTAAATACGATAAGACTCCAGTTTCATAATCTGATAGATGTATACAAAAATATTAGTTTATAATAGTTTATCAAGTAGTTTGGAACTAAATGGATTAAATATACTCATTGGATTGCTATAAACGAGTCGAAGTTATTTAATTAGGTATTCAGTAGAATTCTTGCAATGAAGAGTTAAAACGAGTTAAATTATGATATGGTGTGTCTTATGTTTTTAAGAGTCACGATATAGAGTTTTTTGGGTTGAAACAAACCAAGGAATGGATCTTATTAAAGTGAGCACACCATTATGCGTGCTATTGTATATCCATGTTTTCTTTTGAAACCTAAGATTTTGATGAAATATTACGTGACAATATAAGCATGAATACATATATTCGTGTACTGTGTATTTCATGGATTCTTTTTAAGAGGTTTGTTGACATTTATGTCAAACGGCTATATTGTAGAGTGCATATAGTTGAGTATTGTAATGTTGTAAAAAGTTTTTTTCTTTTGTAGCGAGTTTCATGCCTATTTAACCTGAGATAACATGGGTGGTTTTTTATTCGGTTAAAAATTAAGCCTTCAAACATATTGATTAGGCTTTTGAGTCTTAGCCCATTATATAGTCATTTCAAAAAAAATATATAAAAAGCATTGGGATGAATTAAATAAAATTAAAAGTTCAGGTTTTGCATAAATTATATAACGATTTTCTTTTGCATCACAGCATGGTCACCCCTTGCAACCCTTCGTTTATCGCTTTAAAACAATAAAATTAGTTATATTGCTGTAAAGTAAAATTTTAAAAAGTCTTCCAACATGTACTATTTCTAAGATATTTGGGACCCTCAGAGATACATTAATATTGTTGGAACTATATAAATATATTGTTACGATCACATAGACTTATTTTGCTGATATTTAAATTATGGGGTCCACTATGTACGTTTAACAAATAAGGGAAAATGTAGGTGCTCTATATCTAGCGACTAAGTTACAAACAAAGAAGAACAAATTATTGTAACAACTCTAAATGCATGTTGCATTTTTCTTATTCACATAGTGTTCTTATCTTATTTTACAGGGTGCGGATTTATGTTTTACACATTTAATTCATAACAAATATGTGTATCGAAAATCCACATACATAAATGAATGCAAATACCTTCTCATATTAAATCTATTAAGAACATTTACAACCCATTTCTTATCCTCATTCATATAATTATATTACAAATCATTATTTTTTTCTCTATTTTTTAATTAAATATATTTTTTATACCTTTATCATTATTATTTTTCTCTCATTTCTTACAATCACTTAAAATATATTTAATATATTATAGGTTTTGAACAGATTGAACAATAAATTTTTCTATCCTTCACTCACAACCACTTATAATCATATCATATAATATAGAAAATGCACTCACATCAATTTAATAAACGGGTTGTGAAGGCTCTAATGTATATATCCGCTTTCTCATTGCTTCCTATTTTTCTAAAGGTAAATTGACTTGGTATGGGAACCAACCATTATATTTGTGCGTGCACGCTAATTGTCCTAAAAGATAAAAAATCCTCGGATGTGAAGGCATTTAGATTGATATGTGTATATGGTTTAATTTAGGCGAGGATCGGTATTTGAGTCATTCTATACACGAGAGGGATTTTACCACAAACCACAACTATCACCGTTGTTGAGAAAACCATCTTCGACATGACCACACAACCATCAGAGACTACTTATTTTTGTCGCTGCCACCATTTACGAAGGAACACCCGAGAGGTCAAGGTTTTTATTAGTTTAGATTTTAGGTTCATCAGTTGAGTTTCCTAGGTTTTAATGGTGAAACCATACACATTGTGTCAACTAAAAGTTTAATGCATGATGGAGACCCTTGGTCAATTATAGGAGTTGAAGGTTTGAAAGGATACATGCATATATATGACTTCTTCATTGAACTTCCTTAGAAAATGTTAGTTTTCAACGAAAACGACACCTCTTGTCCAGAAATATTATTAAATCATATGTCATTTTCCAAACATTAAAAAGTAATTTTGGAAACTTAGAGAGGTACATGTGACCAAATTCGATTGCCGATAGTCAACTCCAAAAACTTTGTATGGGTTGGTATGGATAAAATTGGACCGGACCGGTCCGGGTATAGACCGAATCAACTTCTATGTTATTTATATGTAAGTTTTCAGTAGGGGTATTTAACGTTTGGTTTAAAGTGTGAAATCAAACCGATAATCATTTGGTTACTAGTTTGATGACCGTACAAAAGTTATATTCGAGTAACTGCTATATAAGAATAATTACGAAATCAGACGATAATGTGAAAAACAAAGTTTATCACGTTACAAACCAAATTTGTTACGGTAAAGAAATTTATATGCAAATTAAAAATAAAAGAATTGTATAATACAATAAATTAACATATTAACCTATTATTATGATAGTGAGATTGTAAATTTGTAATTCATAAAAAAAATTATTTTTAGGTTATTTTTATTGTAATAATTAATTTATTATATATAGTAACAAAAGACAACTACATCTAAAGTACAAGTAGACATGCTTAAGATACTATAACTTAATGCATGCTATTTCCCAACAATTCATGGTCTTTAATCTTAATTGCGTCACTGTGCGGTTCAACGTTTTCTTGCTTCTTTTTTCCTCGTTTAACGGATCCGTCACAATTGCTGGTCCTAGATCGATTTACTTATTGTTTTATATGTTTTATGTTCCCCTTGTGTCACTGTGCGGTTCAACGTTTTTTCGTCTAATTTTCATTCGATTTATTATTTTCGTTTTTATAGTGTTTCGGTGTTGGTGATCACTGGAGTTCGCGTGCCATTAGAATTACTTGTCATGGTTTACGCCTCAACTCGAGGGATTTAATACTTGTTATATACAATACATAGTAGTTAGTTATAAATAACTGATCTTAAACTAGTAAATAATTGTTTACTATCAGTTTAGTAATAAAATAACTTGACCAAACAAAAATTGCATATAAAGAATAATTTACCATAACAAAATTATAGTTGGTTTTGAAGTAGAAGGTTACATCAAAACTCGAGCTTACGTAGGCCGATCCTTATCTTAGCCAATATATGTTTTTGTTAACGTAAATTAATAACACATACTATTTTTAATAATGACAAACAGACTTTTCTGTACATCTTTTAAAGTCAGCAACGCTTTTTATCTTAAGTACAACAATTTATTAAAATTCAACAAAAATATAAAACAATATTACAATTACACTAACAATAAAGAAAACCAAAAAAGAAACAGCATATGAAAATGCTCTGTTTTATAAACACACACCTATAGTTATAACAGAGTATCTTACAATCCCCAACTCCGATCACTCTTTTCCGGTGAAACAACTCCGGCCGCCACGCTAAACCACCACCAGAGCCACCGCCGCCGCCACCGGACCCCTCTTCTCTCCTCCGGATGCTGAAATCTCGATGATCAATTCGCCATTCGCGCGTAAATATGGATTTCGTTCATTTTCATCGGTTGATTTTGATCGATTTTACATTCCGTCGCTGCTTTCACCGTCCGGTGGCTTCCGTCGGGATCACGGTGGCCGGAGAGCTCAAACACTCGCAGCTAACTCCTCCATCTCCGGCGGCTTTCGTCGATTTTCCGATGAGTCGAATTGCTAAATGCTTAATGGATTTAACAATCATCTTGAAGATCTTGATCTTGATCTTATTCTGACCCCTCATTGGTGGGTTTCGTTTTGGTGCTTTTTTTAGAAGGTTTTTGTGTTTGAAGTGTTGCAGAAGATGTTTATTGAGTGGGAGATTTGAAGTGTTATGTGGGTATATATTAGAAAGGTAGGTGCAAAAAACAAAAAATGTTACTTTCCCTGCAAGCTTCTATATTATTAAAAAGAAAAAAGAATAATAAAAAAGTGATTAGAACATCCAATACATAGATATGGTATTATGGTTATGAATTTAGCACATGCACTTATATGATTAACTAGTGGCGGACAAGTACGTGTACAAGATTCTATGCTTCGTATATTAGTATAGAAATTAAAAAATAGAAAAAACTTTATAAAATAATACTCAAGTTTTAAAAATGTTGTAAATAGGTAACTCGTATTTTTATTTGTTCCAATCAGGAGATAATATTTTTATATGTTTAAATCAAGTCGCTAATATTTTTTATTTGTTCCATTCAGGTCACTAATGTTTTAAAAGAGTTATAATTAGATCACTCATATTTTCTTTAATTTATTTAAAAAATGCGTAATTTTTTAAATAATTTGGTGTTTCATAAATATTGTTAATTTTTTTAAATATTTCAATTTTTTTATAAATATTTTGAAATTTATGAATGATTTAGTTAGAACAATCTTGAAACTTTAGTGATCTAATTGGATCAAAAAAACTAATGAGTGATCTGATTGAGATAAAAATAATTTTGAGTGGCCTAATTAGAATAATTTTAAATTTTGATTACTATTTTACAAAGTTACCTCTTAAAAAATAAGTCAAAATGTTAATAAAATAAGTTTGTCAAGAATTTCATAAAGTATAATATTTTTAAAGGCATGAAAGAAAAAATATATATAAAAGACAATATCTTAAACTAGCTTCATGGAATTATATGTTTATGATATGATTACTTGTATATAATCATGTGCGACTTCATTTATAGAAAAATTTACACTAGAACGGTTAAAGTAAGCATGTATTTTTTGGACAAAAGAGACAGTAGGTTGCGCTAAAGATTCCTTCAACTTAAAATCTCAAAATAATATTATGTGTGTTTTTACTTCTCATGATGATATTTTGTTTATTATTGAATCGTATTTTAATTATATGATAAAATTTACATGATCGGAACCGACCTGACAATATTTATACCCACTTCTATTAAATTGAAGCATTTAGAAAAATAGTTACTTCATAAGAATATATTCTTGGATCTGCCACTGTCTTGAACAAGTGACGATGGTATGGTGAATTGAACACATGGTAAGATGGGTGTTGTAGTGACGAGGAGTGGTTGGTGGTGATGATGTCAACCAATGGGGTGTTTTGTTTTTAATAACAATAACGATAATAAAATTAAAGTTTTTTTTTATATTATAAAGAAAATCTTTTCAGTTGAAATACAAAGAATTGTTATTATCGAGTGAGTTACAAATGAGAAAAAAAAAAGGCACAATAAATAGATAAGTACAAAGACTTTTACAAGAAAATAGAATCACTAATTATGGCTGATAATTCTATTGATGGTGGCAACGATCCTTAATTGACATAATTGTATAGTTGTCAAATCCTCCATAAAATAGGAAATGATGCAATGTTGATTGTATGATATTTCTTCACAAAAAAAATTCTTTTTTTTATTTTTATTTCTAACACTCCCCTTCAAGTTGAGTAGTGGAATCTCCAATGCTCAACTTGTCAAGGCAATCTCCGAAAATCCTCCTATTGACTGCCTTTGTTAATATATCTGCTAATTGGTCTTCTGGTCGAATAAAAGGTAGTTCTATGATTCCGGCTTAGTTTTTCTTTGATAAAGTGCCTATCAACCTTTACATGCTTTGCCATCATGTGAACGGGGTTTTCTGAAATTTGTATTGTAGCTTTATTGTCACACATAATCCTGCTTGCTTCGGTTTGAGAAATCCGATCTCGTAAGAAGCTTTAGTATCCATAATACTTCTGCCAGGCCTTTTGCAATCCCTCGGAATTCAGCTTCAGCACCAGATAATGCTACCACCTTTTGTTTTTTGCTTCTCCATGTAACTAGGTTTCCTCCTACGAGGGTGTAGTATCCTGACGTAGACTTCGATTCCCTTGATCTCCCGCCCAGTCTACAATCAGTGTATGCTTGTATCTTAAGGTGCTTATTTGGTTGAAATAATACCCTATGTCCTGGTATTCCTTAATATATCTAAGAATCTTCCATACTGTTTCCATAAGAATCTTACTTAAGTTTGCATAAATTGGCTAACCACCCCGACTGCATAAGCGATATCTAGGAGAGTATGCGAGAGATATATTAGTTTACCTACTAAGCGTTGATATCTTTCTTTGTCTGTCAATTTTGCTCATTCTTCCATGCAGAGTTTATGATTAACCATCAATGTGTATCGACAGGCTTGCAGTCCACCATTCCCGTCTCAGCTAGAAGATCCAAAACATATTTCTTTTGGGAAATAAAGATCCATTGTTTCGACTTTATCACTTCAATTCCAAGAAAGTACTTAAGTCTTCCCAAGTCTTTCATCTCGAATTCCTTGAATAAGCTATTCTTTAACCTTTTTATTTCTTCCATATCATTACCTGTAATATGATAAGGTCATCAACATATATAATTAAAAGTTATAAGTTTACCTCTTCGTTTTAGGAATAATGTGTGATCATTGCTTTATTGAAATCCATATTTCTTCATTGCTAACGTGAATCTTCCAAACCATGCCCGAGGGGATTGTTTAAGTCCATAGAGAGATTTTTTTAACCTATAAACTTCTTGTTTTTAAAGTTTTCAGTGAATCACAATGGAGCCTCCATATAAACCTCCTATTGTAATTCTCCATGTAAGAAGGCATTTTAACATCAAATTGGTCAAGATGCCATCCTTCATTAGTAGCAATTGAGAAGAGGACCCTGATTATGTCAAACTTTGCTACCGGGGAAAAAGTCTCTAAGTAGTCAATCCCGTAAGTTTTGGTGTAACCTTTAGCTACTAATCGTGTCTTTTAAGAGTTCCGTCTGGCTTGTATTTGATCGTGAAGACCCATCGGCATCCTACTAATTTCTTTCCTGGAGGGAGAACACTCTTTTCCCATGTGTCATTCTTCATTAGAGCATCCATCTCTGTTTCAATTGCATCCTTCCAATTTTTTTACTTTAAGGCTTGTTCTACAGAGTTTGGAATTCGTTCATTGTATATGGAGGAGGTAAAAGCCTTAGCTTCTTCAGATAAGTATCCTCTAGCAATGTTTGCAATTGGATACCTAGAAGACTTTGTCTGCGTTTCTGGAGAGTATCGTTTTGATTGAACTCCTTTGTTTGCTCTAGGTGGTAGAACATTTCTTTTGGTTGTTTCTTCTTATATTGGCTCTTCCTGTTGCTCCTGTACTATTTGTTCTGTTGTTATACCATTGCTATCAGATATATTATTATTTTGATTCTCATGGGATTCAGTATTCTGTATATTTTCATGTGTTGAGACTCACTTACCTCAGGCATCGAACTAGGAGGATCTTGGTTGGTAGCACTGATTATCAGCTCATCAGATTGTTTGGAAGATTTTGACTCATCTTGGCTACTGTGATTACCGTCATTAACTTCTTCTGAGGAAGGAGTCCATTTCAACCAACTCAGTATATCATCGTGTTCTCTCTCCCCCTGACCACTGTGCTCGGATGTGTAGAAGAATTCGGTTTCAAGGAAATCACAGTTCATGGTGGTGCATATGCCGTTTCTTTGGGCTATAACACTGGTATCCTTTTTGGTTAACACCATATCCTACAAACACTCACTTCTCAACACATGGGTCGAGTTTGCTTCGATCAGTTTTGGATAAATGGACATAGACAGAGCACCAGAATATTTGTGGTTGAAGTATAAGGGCAGGCGGGAGTTTGGTAAATTCAGATAGAGACTGGATAGGAGTTTTAAGATCAAGGGCTTAGTTGGTAGTCGATTAATGAGGTAAGTGGCAGTAGCAAGGGCTTCGGGCCAAAAAAAAAACTTAGGAACTCGAGATTCAATTAGAAGGGCTCTGGTAAATTCTAAAATAATACAGGTTTTATGTTCAACAACCCCGTTTTGCTTAGGAGTGTAGGAGCAAGTCGTTTGGTGAATCACTCATTTCGCTTGGTAAAATTATTTCATTTGGTTATTAATAAATTCCGTCCATTATCAGATTGAAGAACTTTAATGTTGAATTTAAATTGGGTTTGAATCATGGTGTAAAACATAGTAAATTTATCAAAAACTTCCAATTTGGTTTTTAGGAAATAAATCTAAGTCATACGAGTACAATCATTAACAAAAAGAATAAAAAAACGAAAGTGTTGTCCCCCAATAACTTCCTCTGGTCCCCAAACATCCGAATGAATAAGAGAAAAAGGCGAACTAACTCTCATGTTGTTTGGTTTATAGGTATGTCTAGACTTTAGGCCAAAACACAAGCCTTCAAATCTAACGTTTTATTTGAAGGAATTAGTTTAGGAAATAAAAGATATGAATAACCAATGGATGGTGTCCCAATTGTCTATGCCATAACCAACCTCCTATTTGTAGTCCCATGAGCCACATCATCAGTACCGTATTGAGTCACTTCTTCCACATAATACAATCCCTGACATTCAGTGCCACACCCAATAATCGCTTCCGTCCTGATGTCCTGTAAGATACAAAAGGTGGGATGCATTAATACCGAGCAGTTTAATTCTTTTGTCACATGACTTATAGATAATAGTTTATGTGATAATGATGGAACATAAAGACAATTTGAAAGTTTTAATGTTGGAGAGATTTCAATAGTTTCAACTCTCTTTACGGGAACTACCCATCCATTAGCGGTTTTGATGTGGTCGATTTTAGGCTTAGATAGTGAAACCATGTCCGATAGCTCAAAGGTCATGGTGTCGGTAGCTCCACAATCAAAAATCCATGATCTATTTAAATTATTATAGATTTTAGTCATATTAGCTTGACTAGAAATAATATTATTTGTATTTTTTTTTAAAACCGAATCAATAACAACACTAGTTTTAGCATCACCAAAAAAAACATTATTTGTATTTTTAAAAGAATCATTACTTAAATTGTTACTAGTTTTGGAAACTTTATTATTTTCTATATTATTATTGTAGTCATCAGATCGTTGAGGAGGATTTCTCAAAAATTCTAAAACGAGAGGGTCAAAAAAATTAGTATTAAAAGGGGGGCTTGAGAATATTTTCTCAACCCATTACCTCCGGTACCCCCATCAAAACCTTGCCCTAGACTAGTGGTGTACAAACCGGTTTTTGGTGCCAAACTGGTCCGGTTTGAACCGGTTTATTTTCAACCGCTTTGAACCTCAAACCGGTTCGGTTCCTAAACCGGTTTTAGGGCTAGTAAATTCAAACCAATCGAATCGGTCCGGGCCGGTTTGAAAACCGGTTCGGGCACAAACCGGTTCGGGTTAGCATTTTTTTTAAATTCAATGAAGAAACTCCCAAACAGTGATGATGCGCCCACAGTGATGATGCGTCCAAACAGTGATCATGCGCCCAAACAGTGATGATGCGCCCAAACAGTGACGATGCGCCCAAACAGTCTCCAAACGCTTAGCTAATGCGCCTAAACAGTGATGATGCGTCTGAACACTTAGCAACATTTTAGAAGTTTTTCACACTTATCAAATTCTTCAAAACTTGTTCAATTGATCTAAAATATTATTCTGCTAAATAAACATCAAACATTTGATTATTTATTTTATCAAAGATTACACATTTATATAAATTATTTATAAATATTAAACATAAACATTGCAAAAGGCTTAAAATCAAAGATTACATAAAATGTAAAATTTAAATAAAAATATATTATGATTTATGATACATGAAAAATTAAAATGATTATTTATTTTTATCAACAATTAGATAAAATGTAAAATAAAAATACTATTTAAAATATAAACATTTAAATGACGTAAACTTTTAAAAACTAAAGTCGTTCTCCATTTTTCCGTTGCATATTTGATACTTTATTCTTCGCCACCAGAACTCGAGCTATTACGAATGTACTCATCATACGCTGCTTCATTATCGTCATTCCGGGTGTCAATCCACCGTCTACTTCGCCTTCATATATTTCAGCTTAATATTCTAATTCTCCTTCAAGTGAGCATTTGTCTTGTATTCTTTCAACTGCATCCAAATAATCCTTCAAGCAAATACACATTTCAACTGCTTCAGGAGTGAGTCCGGTTTTTCGTATTGATATAATCATACCACTAACAGAAAAAACAGATTTCGAAGCTACCGTGGAAGCTTGGACGGTTAGTAAATCTCGGGTCATGGTAGATAGGATTGGAAATTGATCTTCCTTACCTTTTCACCGAGCCAACAAGTCAAAATTTTTAAATCATGTGGAGTCATGGTGGATAAAAAGTTTGTTCCACTATACCTCCCGATTTCACTACTCGGAGTGTTACCACGTTGACGTTTACTACATCATCTCTTAAAGTATTATATAAAGCAAATATTGAATTACTTGAAACTTCGTCATGTGCCGCATGCTGCATAGACTCATGTATGTTTGATGTTTTACCATATTTTGCTAAATAAACATCAAACATTTGCTTAAATGTTTGTTAAAATTATTTTTTCACTTTGAGCATAATATGGGTTTTCTTCTTCTAAATCCAAATTAGAAGTAATTTTATCAAGTAAAGTTTTAACTCCCGACGTATTTAAACAAGTGTTTAAGGCAGCGGCACATGTAATACCGGAGACATTTCTTTAAAATATTTTTTTAATTTTTTCTTTCATTGGTGTATCATATCCGAATAAGGTCTACCCCTGAATGACAACTCATTTAATTTTGAAGTCATTATAAATTTGATGAAGTACTAATGGACTCGTTGGATAATAAACTCCAGAAGACAAGTAGTCGCGGTTTTAAAAACATTAAGCATTTTGGTTATTTCTTCGATAATAGCCTAACCCTATGGATGGTAAATAGAAGCCTTTCCACGACTCACCAAAGTATTATGAAAGGCTATAAACTTTCTTTTTTGTTATAGCCTTTTCAAACATGTTACAAAGTTGAATTCCATCTTGTAGGTACGTCCCAATTCGGACCTAAACACTTGGAATTTACGTCTTTACAAAACTTGCGATACCTGCTATATCTTTGGTTACTGCTAAAAATATCACGTAACATTCTTTTAAAACTATCTTTTACTGTTTCAATAGTTTTTAAACCGTCTTGAACGGATAAGTTAATGATGTGTGCAACACATCGACTATGAAAAAACACACCGTCACAAATTGGTTTATATTTTAATTTTAGATGTTCTATCGCAAACGTATTATTTAACGCGTTATAAAAAGATATTGATAAGATTTTGTTTTCTAGTTTATATGTTCTAATAACTTTGTCAATAAGATAAAAAATATTTTGACCGGTGTGAAGATAATCAAACAATTCAAACGCAATCCTACGTTTCATCATTTGCCACGAATCGAGTTCAACCCAATGGACGGTGACACAAATGTATGAGTCCGGTGAACTGTACGGAGTCGACCAAACGTCACTAGTTAAGTTAACACCGGTTTGTAAATTTTCAAAAGAAGATATTAATTCAATTTTAGCTTTTTTCACATTTTTAAGCAATCTCTTTTAAGTGTAGCACGACTTACATGTGTGTATCGCGGTTGGAGAGTTCGTTGAATTAGCTGAGTCAAACGTTCATTGTCGAAATGTTTGAATGACAAGCTTTCTTGAATTACAAAATGCGCCATTTGCTCATGAACTGCATCAACGTCATAAGACCAAACATTTCCTTGTCTTGTCATCGAAGCTTGACCTTGAGACGGTTCACCTTTCAAAGCCTTACAATATTTATTCGCATGTGGTTTTTAAAGTTGTATTTGCATCTTTTTTGAAAAACTTATGACAATACTTGCAACGAGCTTCGTTTGGACCGCTAGCCATTTGACATAAATCGTAATTGCACCATATTTCGGGTTCCTATTCGTAGGAAGGATTGCTACCACCACGTTGCTTGAAGACGCATCACAACCAACGGATGATTGAGCACTTGATGAAGCCATTTTAAAATGAACGAGAGTATTGAGAGTTTTTTTTTTGAATTGAACGAAAATATTGAACGTATTTGAGAATAGTGTGATACCCTGTGTTCTCAGGTTAGCGTCACAACCTAAATTTCCCGTATCTAATTCGTTTCTATCATTTTATATCATTAAATCTTTTTCTAGAAAATGAAAATAATAATGATTTTATTATTTTTATTATAACATCTTAAAATGTGTTTTTTGATAAATCAAATTATTAGCTAAAAAAATAAATTAAATCATAGTCAATTATTTCAATTATTTACCCTAAGCACTAAATTAAATAATATGAGAATCATATTATCCCCAAATCCTAACAAACTTCCTTCTCCTCTCGGTTATATCTCCCCCACGTTACTCATTCGAAAACCACCACCGTGCCATCTTCTTCTCTTCACCTCCTTCGCAGAAAGACAACATCGCCCCGGTTCTTCCTTGCCTACTTTTGCAGCCAACGACATCAACATCAACAGTTTATTCCGCAACCGCGATCGTCACCGACGACTCCTTCTTCTAAGAACCGCAACCCTAGCAGCCTCCTTTCTAATGAGGTCGGATACGGTCCTTCCTTGTTATGGGTGTGAGTTGTTCGATTTGTTATTTATTTTGTTAATTTTTTTTACTTGGTTGTTGTGGTTTATGCTTCTGCGGGTCACGGTTCTTGGCCATGGAATTCGGAGTTTATGAAATGTATGCATCCTTGTGTTCTTTTGGGGTCACGGTCGGGTGCTTGCCGAGTGGGGGGGGGGGGGGGGGGGTTGTCGCAGTGGATTTTAGGTTGGGACGCTTTCATCGTACATATGTTATGGGGTTGGTCGCTGTGTGGAGTGTTGTGTATATATATTCATGTTATGTATGCAAGTTATACATTTTGGGTATGTGGTACGTGGGTGTGTCAGGTGGATGGTAAATTATATATATATAATGTAGGCACAAAATGAGAATGATGGCAGTAGGTGATTTTGTGGGTTTACGATTATGATACCACTACGTCTCATTCGGACCGTTAATATGGTATTAACGAGGTGATTGTTAGTAGATCTACTGGGTTTGACAAACTCCGCCCGAGCTAGTCTCGCTAGCTTGACTGGAGGTCAAACGGGTGAATGGTTAGCCTGTTTTACTGTGCTGTGGTCTGGTATCCACAACCTGGGCATTCATTACATTATTATTGTCAGTTTGGTCGCGAAATTCATATACATAGTGACTTGTTGTAGGCTAGCTACCTACTTATGCTTTGATTACTTAATCTGGATCTCATTACTATTACTTACTGTTTTCTATTAAACCTGTGAACTCACCAACCATGTGTTGATACTTTAGCATGTTTCTTTCAGGTCCTTAAGGTGTGCACGATTAGGAGCATTCCACTAATGCATTCATCATCATTGGGGTCTAATGAACGATATATAAATTTCTATCCATTATACTTTATTTGGCTTGCGCGTGTCTGCGCCATTTGATCTACAAATTATTACGCTACCGCAATTATTTTCACGTTTACATTATTAACTCTGTTTTTGGAAATTTCAAATATTAACGAGTAATTGTATTTTGTAATTGATGTGTCGTTTGGTGTAACTAGTGGCTGAGATCCTGGTATGCACGCCTAACGGTAATACCCAGTTTGTGGAAATTGAGGGTGTGACAAATAGAGAGCGTTTTTTGAGAGTAGAGAGCGTTTTAAGTTGTTCTGGTTCAACCAAAACATCCAATACATATTTATACTAGCTTAATAGGGGTATAATGGTAAAAAAACACAAAAAGTCAAAAACGGTCAAAAAACGGCTATATAGCCGTTATATAACGGCTAGTTTTGAAAACCGGTTTGGTGAACCGATTTGGTAACCGGTTTGGGACCGGACCGGTTTGAAACCGGTTTCAACATTTGAAACCTCTAACCGGTGGAGGAACCGGCGGTTCGGACCGGTTCGGGATCGGCTTGGCCAAACCGGTTTGGTCCAGAAACTGGTTTTTTTGGCCGCCTCTACCTAGAACCTCCTCTCCATCTCCAGTCGATGCTACATCACCGAATCCGCCGTCACCGCCACCGATGTTGCCATCCTCGGTGTTGTTTTGGTTGGTATCTAAGTTGCTGACAGCGGCAGCTGCTCGTCCCTCTTCCTTGTGGCCCCTTTGTGGACATCGTTCCACCACTCCGGGTAGCCGACAAGTTTGAAACATTGGTCTCTGGTATGTTTTGACATACCACAATGGCTGCATTTTAGTTTAGTTCTGTCAATCCAGGATGATGATCCACAGCTCGAGCTCTTCTGATTGGTTCGCTCCTTCGACAGAAAACCTAGGCCTTCCGGTTCACGCCACTCGTTGGAGGCCAAACCTGCCGCCATACCGTTTGGAGAAGATGAGATGTCGGTGGTTGTTCCCTAAATCACCTGATACGCCATCTCTTTTCGAACGACAACATAGGCGCCTTCAACTAAGGGTAACGGGTCCCATTGGAGGATCTCTCTTTTAATAGCATCATATTGTCTATCAAGGGCGTTTAAGAACTGAAAGAGCTTTTGTTCGGATCAGATTTTGTTGTAAGCTTCAATATCAGCTGAACATGTCATAGGATTTGGGTCTCTCCTTTCGATTTCTCCCCAGACGCGCTGCATAATAATCCAAAAATCCATAAGTGAGGAACCATTTTGTTTTATCCCATTTGCTTTGACATGTAGATCGAAGGATTGGAGTTTATCTTTCCTGCTACTGTAAGTAACCACCAGTGCATACCAAAGTGTTTTGGCTGTGGGAAATTCGGTTAGGTTGCTTGCAAGAGTGGGTTCGATATTTTGTATTAACCATGTGAACACGAGTAAGTCGTCTTGTTCCCATTGGTCATAGTTCTCATCAGTTGGTTTTGGTGGAGCTGGTTTTCCTGTTAAATGGGTCAAAAGATGTTTCGATTTACCCCCGATGGCAACTCGAATCGTTCGAGTCCATAAGGCGTAGTTTTGGCTGGTTAGCTTGAGACTAATTTTCAAGCTATCTGAGAGGTTCTGTTTCCGGGTTTGGTTTTGGGTGTTAAGGCTATTCTTCAGAAGGTTGGTAATTTGTAGTGCGAGATCATCACTACTGTTGGTTTCTTTAGACATGGTGGCTGAAATTGAATGGATTGAACAGGTAGCTGATGAGTAGTACTGAGTAGGTCGATCCTAAGATCAAACACACTGCTTTAATACCATCTTAATTGATAGAATTATATAGTTTTCAAATCCTCTATAAATAGGAAATGATGCAATGCTGATTGTATGATATTTCTTGACAAAAAAAATTCCTTTTTTTATTTTTATTTTTAACAGAAAAAACAAAATCAATATGCTGAAACATATAAAGATTGAATTGTTGTTCACCCTATAGAGTTTGACGAATCTTTTGGTCTTGGTCCATGTACCACGGCACCACTACATTCCAAAACATCTCATGAGTCATGACACAAACCTTGGCCCATAACAACAATTATATATCTTTAAATCCCCATGATCGGTAGCTACATAGATGCCTACCATTCGATCACATGTCAGACTTACGTCAAGTTTTCTTTTTTTTTTTTTTTTTTTGGTTTGGCCTTTTCTTTGTCCGTCTTCTTCAATCTAACAACGACAACCCCACCTGCTCCGGCGAGCACCACCACCACCACCAATGATGAGGGAGAGGCTACTGATTTCCGGTGGCTTTGGAAACTGTTTTGGAGAGGGAGAGAAAATGAGAAAAAAAGAGAGAGTCAAAATGACGTGTGATTTAATGATTTGAGTTTTGAAATGGATTATCAAAAATTGAGATCCAAATCTCACAATTCAACTTTTATTTTTTCACTCAAAGAGAGATAAAGAGACTGAAAGTGAAATTTATATAGATGCATATGAAAATGATAAAATTGACAACTGAATAAGTGGCCAGGTATACATAATTATTTTTTCTAATCATCCTATTATATGAAAGATAATATTAAAAGTAATTAGGTGACTTTCATGTATCAATTTGAACCTACAATGAGTGTGTACATAATAAATACGAATAATTTTATAATCACTTGACTATTAAAAATAGAGTTTGTAAACTATGTGTTTTTATGCTTTAATACTTTTATTTAAGTGTTCTACTATTTCAAACTCTTATCTTTTTTTTTTCTTTGAATGATGTCTCAAATAGTAATCTACTTCTACTACTATATAACGGACGGGATATCTCGCCCCAACGCGAGGTACAATGCTAGTTGATAAAAAAATCAATTCTACTGTTCATGAAAGCTTACATTTCGTGTAAATAATAATAATCAGCATCACTCAAGAATTTTTCTTTTATTCCTTTAGGGTACAAAGACAAAAATAATCTCGCCGCACGAGATGAGTTAATTGAAAAAATTAACGTTCGTTAGTAAAAATAATGAAATTTATAAGAACTTTTCACATAAAATATAAAAAGTGCAATTTCTTTTAAAAAACTGACCCATTTAATATTTTTGATCTATTATAAAGGAGAAAAATAATAATTTACTCTTTTTAAATCCTTTCAAAGTAGTTATGATGTTTTTTTTAAATATTTATTTCCCTACTACGTATTTAAACCCGTAAATGTGATGAGACTTCACAATCTAATAGATATATAAAAATTATATAACGATTTTCTTTTGCGTCACAATTCAAATCATGATCACCCCTTGTAACCCATTGTTTATCCCTATGAAACAATAAAATTAGTTATATTATATTGTAAAGTAAACTTTTAAAAAGTCTTGCACATGTATTATTTTCAAATATTTGGGATCCTTGGATACACATCAAATATTGTTGGAACTATATAAATACAGACCTATTTTCATGATAATTAAATTGTGGGTCCACTATTTAAGTTAACAAATAAAAGAAAAGGTAGGTGGGGGGAGTATTGGAGCCACTGAACTACAAATAAGAAGAGACCAATAGAACCTATTGGGACCTTCATGCTTTCAACACATGTGATATGAATTTCCAAGAAAAATCCAATACTCCATTTACACTTGCTGGTATAAGACCACGCGTAATGACATGGAGGGAGGTGACGGATGCTCCAACGCGGCCCCTATGCGGGTGACGTGAGGACCCGGTTTGATCACACCATGCCTGCGGATGTGACAAGATGTGAAGCAGTGGTGTGATGACCACAACTATCAAAGAGCTTTGAGGGGGGGGGGGGGATTGGTAATGCTCCGATGTGGTAGGAATCATGCCACTAGGGCGCTAACCATTACTTTTGGTTTAAATTGTAAGGTATATATCTTTTAAACATTATTTTTGTAACTTTTCCTTACAAACACAGTAGAAAGTTTTGATGGATAAGAATATATATGCATCATATGTATGGTGTAAAGTGAAAATTAGTTACCAAGAAAAGGAAATATAAATTTTGCATGCACAAAATTCACAGCTAGATATGTTCGTGCACGCATTCATACATATTAATTGACATGGTCAATGATGATTTGGTATTTTAAAAAGCATTATGCAGATAATAGTTAATATGTAAAAGGAAGTGTGCCGATAGTAATAGTAGCATATTAATGAGAAATCACGATCATATACTCACCACCAACTATATGTCACATTAACAACAGTGAAGGGTAGAGAAGGACTAAAAATGTTGATTTTAGATAAAGGTAACAAGTTTATTAATGTTACATCAAATACAGTTTACAAGAAAGTATTAATGCGTTTATAATTTAGAAATAAAATTTTTTATTTTTAGATTATTTATTTTTATTGGATGTAGCCATTGATATAAGTAACTACAAAATAAAAAATATATATGTTTATAATTTTAATGTTTTAGTTATTCATTCCGTGTTATACACGAGTTACTAAAGCTAGTATTATAACAAGAATAGTGGAAGAAGAATCAGCAGCATAAAACAAGTGTATGCTTTGTTTTAAGTGTAGTAAATAAATGGTTACATATTATAGTTTTTAGCAACCCTCAAAATATACGGGTTGAAAAAATAAAATATTAAATAAAATAAAAAATATTTTAATTATAAAACAATACACTAAGATAAGATATCAACTTTTTAAAAATTTGTTTTTAAACTTTTTTTGTTTTTTTAAAAAAGTTAAACATTTTGTTTCAAAAAAAATTATTTTAAAAATGTTATTCTTAGTAAATTTCCTTAATATAACTCCAATTTTTATTTTTGGCTTATAAAAATTTTACTTTATAAAACACCAAATTTTAAATGTTTCACAAAATTTTAATAAGTTTGATATTATTTATAAAATTTATTTCTTTAGAAATAATATTAATAAAAAATCTCTTTCTTAATTTATTTATAGAACTATTTTAAATTTAAAAAAATTTAATAATATTAATAGTAATTAATATAAATATTTAATAGAAAAAAATGATAAAATTTTGATGAAGCATCCCCTATTGTTATATTTTTATTAGAGTAAAAAGATTTTAAAAAATGGTTGTGTTTTTTATATTTTTTGTATTTGTCAAAATAATCATGTAGAGAGTCACAGGATATGTTACTGGAATATAAAACAATCAAACACAAATGAACACAAAATATCCGAAGTGTCCTTTTAAGCAGTGTTTTGAAGACCGGATCGGACCGGCCGGTCCAACCGGTCCGACCGGGAATCGGAGGTGTGGCCGAACCGGTTCACATCAGTTCGTTTTGGAGGGCTTCGGCCGGCCGGTTCGTCCCGAATCGATGGTCGGACCGGATTTTGATTTTTTTTAGTTTTTTGGATTTTAATGGGTAAAAACGAGGGGATGAACAATAAATTAGTATGTTGGATATAAGATTATTGTTAAATTATATATATAAATATAAACTACACATATAAATTACTTATATTGAATTATATATATAACTATATATATAATATCTGATATATACAATTATGACGTTATCCAGTTTTTAAATCCGATCCGACCAGTCCAACCACTGGACTAGTAAGGTGTCCAGTTTAACGTTTGATCAGTTTCGAAAAGATTGCTTTTAAGCTGCACGAGAGTATCAATGTATAGCTTAGACTTATTATAAGACAGACAAACTGATAAGTGAAAGGACATCCATTTGGTAAAGATTGAGTACTCAATATTCAGTTTTTTTGTTTTGTTAACTTGGTTTTCTTTTATTTTTAGATTATTTAAGACTGTAAAAATTGATGGTTGTTAATTTTCTATATATGTCATGCTTACTTACAGGCGTGCAACCCGGTTTGGTCAACGTGTGTTAAAACTGGTTTATGTATGAACCGGTTCGGTTTACAAACTGCTTTTGGCCAAAAAAATTTGAACTCTATCGTAACGGTTGGGGTCTATTAGTAACCAGTTCGGGTCCAAACCGGTTTTTCAAAATTGTTTTTAAAAGTGAGATGTGCTCGTTAAGGAAGCAAATGAGGTTTTGTTTTCTCTTGTGAGATTATATTCTAATAAACTAATTTTACGTTAATTTTATTTTTCTTTAGTAGTTTTGTAATATTTAACTTTTTTGCAAAATCAAAATACACAATTTTGTATATATTTTTTTTGTATATTCCGATATAAACTTTGTTAAAAATCGAGTTATTCAAAATTTATTGAGTGAACGAACACGAACTCAAATATCTATCGAGGCATGTAGTCATGTTCATTCTTCTAATGATACGCATATTAAGAAGAAACGTGATGAGAGTAGCACCTCTTATAATTTGGCATTTGTATTCTTTTTTTAGTTTTATTGTTTTAATGTTTATATTAGTTTTACACATATTTTTGTTCTTTAATAACTTTTAATTATTTAATGTTTTAAGAACTTTCAGAAAAACCATTGACAAAATGCTTATAATTATCTACGTTTTGATATAATATTATTTAAAATTAATGCGGGACAAAATTTGGTTTTATTTTATAACTCTAGGTAATATATGTTTTATGAATTCTGAACATATTGTTGCGGGATTTTATTTTTTTCTTATGCGCCGACATGAATTTTTTTTTAAAAATTGAACGTATTAAAATATGCTTTTCTTTTATAGCTTTGGGTATATAATATTTTATAAATTCTGAATATATCGTTGTAACATTATTAAATTTTCCCACATTTTGTTAAGAATTTTATTAAAAACGGATTTGTGTCAACTCTCACAAGGCTTCCCAAATTCCTGCAGCATCACATGGGGAAATTCTACCAGTTTAAGGATAAAAAGTTAAGGTTATTCATGTACCTTTGCTTTTCATAAATGAACATATACAAACTTCATGTTAAATGATTCACAATGTATATTTGTTGAATGTTTAGATCATTTACCGTCCTAATTATTACACTTCATTACATTAAGCAAGTTTGAAAAGATGAATCCTATACATGCAAAGGCAACAACTACGGGTGAGTCTAGTTCATGGAATTCAATGGGATTCGACTAGACTTCATTTCTTAAGGTGTTTAGTATAAAAGCTTTATTGTATTATCAAAAAGAATTCTGAATACATCGAATACAATGGCTTTAAATAGCCCAGTACAGATCTGATACAATACATGAATGGAAAGGAAAAATACTAAGTTATGTTAAAGGCTAATTATATGGAGAAGAATAATAATAAACTATCTAAAAATAACACTAGCATATAAACAGAAACTACAATCATGAGAATCAATCAAATTTATTTTTCTTAATATGCCCCCGCAGATGGAGGATCCATTGAAGACTCCAATCTTGGACCGTAACCGTTGGAAGGGACCCCCCCCAGTGGTTTTGTAAGCATGTCAGCGAGTTGATCGCGGAGTGGACATGAAGGACCTTTAGTGAACCATTAGTGCTTTCTCTCGAACAAAGTGATAATCGAGTGCCACATGTTTCATACGCGAGTGGTACACTGGATTTGCACATAGAAGTAGCACCGGCATTGTCACAAAGTACGTAGGGGTTGTAGCCATCTTCAAACCAAGTTCCAATAAAGATTCTGGACCCCAGAAAGTTTCGGCAGCACCATTTGCTAATGCCTTGTACTCCGCCTCTGTGAAGATCTGGAGACTGATTTTTGACGCGATGAGCGCCAGGAGATAAGTTGGAACCAAGATAGATGATATACGCAGTAGTTGAACGGCCCCCATCGGTAATGCCACCCAGTCAGAGTCGGTAAAAGCAGTGAGAGTGATGGGAGAACCACGGTTTAGAAATAAGTCGTGGTGGATTGTACCTTTGAGTAATGAAGGACTCTTTTTAAGGCTGCCATAGAGTTGAGTGGGGTTGTGCATGTTTAGAGAGTTTGTTAACGGCAAATGAGATATCGGGTCGAGTAAAGGCAAGGTATTGAAGAGAACCCACTAATTGATGATAAGGTGTGGATCAACATGAGGTGAGCCATCAACAGGAGAGAGTGGTTCGTGGAGTTGAGAGGGTTGAATATGTTTTAGCACCATCCATTTTGAACTTCGTGAGAAGATTTTGGATATGAGCATGTTGGGATAGAAATACACCATTAGTAGTGGATATTACTTCTATACCAAGAAAGTGATGTAGCCTGCCAAGATCTTTGATAGAAAATTTTTGGATAATGAGTGAATGATGTGTTGGATAAAGGTATCACTACTACCGGTTAAGACAATGTCATCAACGTATACCAAGAAATACGAGACAATCCCATCATGGCTATAGATGAATAGAGATGGATCCGCTAAGGATTTGCGAAAACAAAGTTCAAGAAGGAAGTTTGTGAGCTCCATGTACCAAGCACGTGGTGCTTGCTTGAGACCATAAGGGATTTCCTCAAGTGACAAGATGATTAGGAAAATCTAGATTTTCATAACCGGGGTTTGGATCATGTTAAACATCTTCATGCAAAGTGCATGTAAGAAGGCGTTGGTAACATCAAGTTGCCGAAGTGGCCATTTTGAGACAATGCAATGGCAAGAAACCGTACGGATTGTGACGGGTTTGATGACCAGACTAAAGGTCTCAAAATATCCTTCCCATATTCTTGGAGAAAGCCTTTGGCGATGAGACTCGCCTTGTATTTCTCAATAGACCCATCGGGACGTCGTTTGATACGAATACCCATTTGCAACCGATAGGTTTGTGATGTGAGGGAGGGACTAGTTCCCATGTGGCATTTGTTATTAAAGCATTGAACTCATATCCATGGCTTTAGCCATTCGGGGTCTTTTAAGGCTGATTATGGGTGGATGGTTCGAGTGTGGAGGAATTGAATGAGCAGTAGTGTGATTGACGAAGGCTGAGTTGTAATATTTTAGGTTTAGTTTCGGTACTGGTAGGGTGTTGAGGGAGGTAGGAATCGGTGAGGTGGTGGTTGACTCGGTGGAAGAGTCAGAATGTTAAGGAGGAAGTGTGCTCGGTAGAAATAGTGTGGTGGGTTGGGTAGAGATAAACGACTGGGCCTGGTGGTGGGAGGATGGACCTGTTGAGAAGAGGAATAGGCTGGTTGGGCTGGGATGGGAATGCATGTGATTGGGTTGACACAGTTGGCCTGCAGAGTCTGTGGAAGGCTGGTTGGTTTGAAGGCCCGTAGAAGTGGAAGAAAATTGTTGGGCATCGGCGAGGAGGGGTGTGTGACGGGGTTTAGACGGGCTGGATGATGGTGTAGAATTGAGTGAGGAAAGATGAGTAGGTTTATATGGAATGGACGAGATTGGGCTTGCGAGGACTTAGGAATCATTAATAGGGGTTTTGCTAAGAGGTGGTGAGAGAGTTTAGTGGAATTCAGACTCTATGAATTCCACATGACGAGAGTGATATAATCGTTGGTTATTGTAATCATAACATTTGTAAGCCGATTTTGATTGCGAGTAGCCTAAAAATACACATCTTTCCGAACGTGATGAAGTTTGAATTTTGGGTGTATGATGAGCTTCTTTCTTATAGAGGATGGAATATGGACTTTGAAAATTTAAAATGGTGTAGGGAGACGATTAATGAGATACACCGCAGTTTGAAAAGCATGTGTCCAAAATGAGAGAGGTAATTCAGGAAAGTGGAAAAGAGCTAGCTGGTTTCCACAATGTGACGATGACAGCGTTCGGCCACGCCATTTTGTTCCGGAGTATGCGGAGGTGTAGTGAAGTGAGAAATACCTTGAGCTTGTAGATAAGGAATTAAACCGATATATTCTCCACCGTTGTCACTAAAAGAGAAATTATTGGTGTTTGGAAAAACTTTTCTACTAGCAATTTGATTGAGAAATAGGATGGACACGTCGGATTTACTTTTCATGGGGATATAGCCAAATGTATTTGGTATGATAGTCAACAAAAATCACATAATAACAGAAGCCGTCAATGGACTTTTCAACTGGTCCCCAAACATCTGAATAAATCAATTGTAAGGGTTTTATAGTAGTAAATGAGTTTTGTGCCAAATGAGTCTTTGTGACTTTTATTGATTGAACATGAATTACAATGAAAGTTCGGAAAATTAAGTTGTAAACCTAAACATTTGGTTATTTTCTTGAGAATCCGATGGGAAGGGTGCCCAAGTTTGTGATGCCAATCGAGAGGAGATGTGGTTGAAACCGCATTTATTTATGGTGACGATGGAGGATTTGCATAGTAGACATCAAGGTAATTCTCTCCCCGCAATAGACGTTCCCCCGTGCGAAGATCCTTGACAAAGAAATGTGTGGGAAAGAATTCCACAGAAACTTGATTAGTTTTACACAATTTTACAACAGAAATTATTTTTTTTTTAAAATGGGGAACACATAAAACGTCCTTTAAGGAAAGGGAACCATTGGACGTTTAATATATTGTTGACCAATGTGAGTAATAGAGAGAGTGTTACCATTGCTAAGGATGATTTCATCCAGACCACCGTATTCGGATACGGAGTGGAAAGACGCATGATCGGATCAACATGATGGGATGCACCAGTATCAAACATGAGAGGCGAGGTGGTGGCATTAGCATTTGTGTACTTTTGTTTATCGGTTATGAACCTCCGGTGGTTACTTGGTTTCTCTAAGGAATTGGGCAAGTTTCCGACTTCTTTGGCTTCATGTCCTGCAAAGTTGCAATATTGACAATAATATTGTTACGATTTTCACGATTACCATTATTTGAACCATTGGACCACTGATTGCGAGATTTGGTGTTGACATTGCTATTTGAACCATGACGTCCGGTTCTAGGTTGTCTTTGAGTGTAGTTAGCTGTGGCCATAATTGGTGATGGTGAGATGGCTGTAATAGAGAGTTCTCTTTCATAATCCACAAGCTTTTCAAACAATTCATGAAAAGTAATTTGGGATCCCAGTAGGCGTAAAGAAGTAGCAAGGGTTTGAAATCCTCACCCAACTGACAAAGTATATGTACCATAAGATCTTCATCTTTCACTGGACTTTGAACTAGAGCGAGGTCATCGCAATTGATTTCATCTCACAGAGAAACTCAGCAACGCGACGATTTTCTCTTGGATTGGAGGCAAGTTAGGATTTTAACGATATAATTCTAGAACGGGATGAGTTTGCGTAGCTCGTTACGAGCCGATCCCAAGCTTGTTTGGACGTTTCAGCCGATGCGATTAACGGTTGAATTGCGGGTGAGTAGCTGCCAAGAAGAGCCGCTAAAATCACTTGGTCTTGCCGATACCAGAGATAGTAATCGGGATTAGGTTTAGTTAGTTCAGCATCAAGGAATTCAGCGGGTGCCTTTTTTGTTCCGGAAATGAAGTGGACCAGGTCCATACCGATGAGTATTGATTGAATGTGTTTGCGCCAGATTGAGAAGTTTTCGGTGGTGAGGGTAATGTTGAAATTGGTAGAGGCATTGAGTTGAACAACAGTTTGTGGTGCCATGGTGATGATCAGAATTGGTGGTGATCGAAAAAAAAAAACGAACAGGATCAAGACTCGTTAGAGTGCGATGCTCTTGATACCATATAAAAGCTTTATTGTATTATCAAAAAGGATTCTGAATACATCGAATACAATGGCTTTAAATAGCCAGTACAGATCTTGATACAATACATGAATGGAAAGGAAAATACTAAGGCTATGATGAAGGCAAATTATATGGAGAAGAATAATAATAAACTATCTAAAAATAACACTAGCATATAAACAGAAACTACAATCATGATAATCAAATCAAATATTATTTTCCTTAATATTTAGTTCCTAATTTGTTAGCATTAGAATTTGAATTATGTTTGTAATTTGTTTAGTTGAAAATCAATAAACTTTGAATTAAAATTAAGATTAATTCACTCAAGTTCCTTAATTTATGTAAATTCAAACTTTTATATTGGAGAGAAAATTCAACCAAAAAAATTTAAAATCTTCGACCACTCACTATCATCACATCAATCCATCCCTATTGACACCCCAACCCGGTCTCCCTTGCCACCCCAGCCACCGCTCTAGTGTCTCTGTCATCATTGTCGCCACCACCACTACCACACTCGTTGTCTTGATGATTGGTAGGTTGTGGCTTTCGTGTGGTGGCGATGGTGGTGTAGGGGTGACAATATTGACAAAGAGCACGTGGGACGGGTTAGGTGAGTGGTAGTGTAGTGGTGTGGTGGCGATGGTGTTGTCTTCCAAGTTGGCACCCCATCCCGAAATCATCTAATTTTGTTATTAGTGATACCTATTTTTTACATTTTATACTTTATAAACACACCTGTGTAGGTTTTGTTTATAAACTCAACAAGCGAACTCGTTAGTCGTTCATGTATGTTTTAATTTTCAATCATTTACCTACGTTTATATTAATTACACATCTATAGATTATATTACCTAAATGTTTCTAAGTTATATAAATCAAAAAACAAAAATGAATAATTTATTATTTCCTTATATGTTTATGTTGAATTTGAAGAGTGCAAAATGAGAAACAATAACCATTACATATATACACGTTTCTTCATAAAATTTAATTGCTAATTTATGAGTTAATGAACTTTTAACACTTTTGTTTAATATTTAATAGTAAATAAATAGGTCTTAAGTATTTCTTAACTCTCCTTTAAACCATTTGTACTAGCCTAATCTATTGTACAAAGTAACAAAGGTATTTCAGAATGCACAAGAGGGCAAGAGGCCTTCAATGAACGGGCTCCATTTTCATGTAATTTGAAAACTTGGCCGTAAGTCAGCCCAAATGATCTCACAAACAAGCATTTCATTTGACATTCTTAGTGCGGAGTGCCGGAATGTCAATAGTATCTATGATCTATCCTTTAAAATATACATGTAGTTTAGTGGCATTAGTAATCGTCATTTACAAAAGAATTAAAATAAAGGCATACGTACCTAACAAATCTCACACATATAGTAAGGTATGTGAAGTGCGTGATGAGGGCAAAGAGTAGCACCATCAAAGTGTGTGAGAGAGTGATACGGTTAGTAGCACCATTAACAAAATTTGAAAATATTTCCGTAAACATAATAGAATTTGTATATTGAAGCTAAATACTGCAAAGTTTAAAATTTTAAATTTTCATGCTCTATAATCTAATTTAAAACATATCAAAATACGATCATATTCGATCTTGTCACAACTGGCCAAGACTAACCGGTCAAACCGGACACTTGGTGCTTAACCAACTTAGTTAGCCTATCTATACCGCCTTCTTCCGAACCAGTAGACTAGCTACTCGATTTGGATTTCAAACCTTTTTTTTAATTTTTTATTCAATATTTCATATTAAAGAACAAGCCAAAATCATTTAATATTTTTAAAATTTTGCACTTCTTACATACAAATATGTATGTTCCCGTACATAACAACCCATCAAACTAACCTTTTTATATGTTATTAACCTTTTAACTATTTATCTACACATGTATAGTTTATAGATATCAACAAACTTTGTACATTTTTTAACCAAGAACGACAAATAAAAGTTTTTGCATCTTCATAATATTCTTTTATTTTTAAATTTTTTTTAAGATTGATAAAAAATAGATAAAAAATACTTTCTTTCATTTTGTTTTTTGTATTCTGGTAATATTTAGTGGTTTCTATACTATAACATTTATAACTTCGTCTTGTTATTGAATCAGATCCATTTTTTTAGAACTAATAAACTGACAAGATTAACTGGTGCGATAACATCTATAAGTTTCATGTTTTTCACTGATTATTTGAATTGGGCATGTAATATTATTATTCATTGTTAATATAATAATAATAAATGGTGAGTAGTTGGAAGGACTTTAGGAGCAGGACGGTGGCTAGTGGCTGGCTTACTGGTCACATCCACGTGCATCCACCCTTATGTCACAAAGTTACAAATTCACACTACCCGTTAAATAAAAATTAAAATAATAGAGAAAATCTTGAATATTTATCCGAATTTTTATTTTACAATCATGCAAGAAAAATAATATCATAAAATGCTTGTCTTTTTTCCTTATGTAAGTTACGCACTCTAAGGTTGTAAGCGAGTCAATAAGCAAGCTCGAGTCTGAGCTTTACATATCGAGCTCAAGACGACTCACGAGCCTAAACAAGTCGAGCTTGAATTTTGTAAATGAGGCTTTAAATGATCTAAGGTCGAGTCTATGCGAACTCAGACTCTGCCCGACTCGTTTCTTTTTAATCACGAAAACAATCGTCTCGAATAAAAGTTATTTATTTAGCATTTCATAAGGCTTGAAAAGGATAAGATCCCAATTCCCACCTAGTTAAATATTAATGCAAATACGTACAAATAAAACTCCAGAAGGCCTTTTCAAGTCAATTCTTTCCCAATCAGTTATGCAAGTTGCAACGTATGGATATTCGCATGTGCGAATTTATGACACAATATGAAAACACCAAATAAACCTAAATTGTGTTATAATATCACAATAATTAACACAAGATTAGTGTTAACCTTTAAGAATTTTAAAGAGAATTGCAAGAGCAAGAAAAAGAAATGTATAACTTATGAAAGTGTATACAAGAGGTGCATCTTCTCATCTACATTGAGGTGGTATTTATACTACAAAGATCAATCATTTGGTAGACAAGTAAAACTATTTAGCATATAAACTTATCTACAAGTTTGACAAAGAGTTCATCCACTTGCTATGGTAATTATTCATAATACTCCCCCCCTGGATGACACTTTTCAAACTTCAAGAGTTTAAGTACTGTCTCATTAAAAACCTTGTTAAAGAAAAACCCAGTGGAAAAAACCTTAGCTAAGAAAAAAAGAGTGCAGCTTATAACTCCCCCTCAAATTGTCTTCTGTAGATCATCACATTGTGTGTACGTGCCGCATGCCAATATCATAAACATGTTTTCTGAAAGTTGTTTTTGGAAATGCCTTTGTGAAAAGATCAGCTGAATTATTGCTAGATTGAACGTATCTCATTCAACTTGTTTTCTTTAATAAGGTCTTGAGTGTATGAAAAGAATCTTGATGGTATATGTGTTTGTTCTGTCACTTTTGATATACCCATCTTTCATTGTGAGACACAAGCTGCATTAATCTTCATAGATTTGTGTTGCATTTCTATCTTTCTCCAATCCACAAGAAGTTAATATAAGTTGTGTCATAGATCTTAACCATACATCTCTCTTGAAGCTTCATGTAGTCGCAATGACTTCAGCATAATTTGAGGATGTCGCAACGAGTGTTTGTTTCTGAGAGCGCCATGAAATCGCAGTTCCTCCATTCTTAAATATGTATCCCGTTTGAGATTTTGCTTTATGAGGATCAGATAAATACCTGCATCTGCATACCAACCAACCCTTCTTTGAATTATTAGGATTAAAACAAGCCTAAATCAATAGTACCTCGAAGATATCGAAAAATATGTTTAATCCCATTCCAGTGCCTTTTAGTAGGGGCTGAACTAAATCTTGCTAACAATTAACTAAAAGAAATGTCAGGTCTCGTACAGTTAGTAAGATACATAAGAGCTCCAATTGCACTGAGATATGGTATCTCTGGACCAAGAACCTCTTCATATCTTCGCAAGGACGAAATGGATCATTATTAACATTGAGTGATCTAACAACCATCGGTGTGCTTAAAGGATTTGCTTTGTCCATATTGAAACGCTTTAAGAGTTTCTCAGTATAAGTCGACTGATGTACAAGTATTCCATTATGCATATGTTCAATCTGCAAACCAAGACAATATTTGGTTTTTCCAAGGTCTTTCATTTCAAATTCTTTCTTTAAAAGAGCAATTGCTTCATTAATTTTCTTTTGCGTCCCAATTATATTTAGATCATCAACATCACAGCTATGATCACATATCCTGATGTTGTCTTCTTAATGAAGACGCATGGACAAATAAGGTTACTTGTGTATCCTTTACTTGTCAAATAATCACTCAAACGTTATAACCACATCCGTCCAGATTGTTTGAGTCTCATACAAGGATCTTTGTAATTTGATGGAATACATTCCTTAGGCTTTGAGTTTAATGATTCGGGGAATTTAAAACCTTCAGAATTTTCATATAGATGTTACTATCTAGTGATCCATACAAGTAAGCTGTGACAACATCCATAAGACCATCTCTAAATTTCTAGAGACTGCTAAGCTGATTAAGTATCTAAAGGTTATTGCATCCATAACAGGGGAGTATGTTTCCTCATAATCAATCCCTGGCCTTTGTGAAAACCTTGAGCTACAAGTCTAGCTTTATACCTTGTAACTTCATTTTTCTCATTTCGTTTTCATACAAAACCCATTTGTACCCTACAGGCTTTACGACCTAGGGAGTAATAACAATAGAGTCCAAACACCTTTCGTTTGTTAAGTGAATCTAATTCACTTGCATAGCTCCTTTCCATTTATCCCAATCATGTCTATTTTGACAGTCACTAACTGATTTTGGTTCAGGATCATCATCTCCACTCATGATGTCACTTGCTACGGAATAAGAAATATTCCATCAATACCTTCCATTTCATCTTGATTCCATAAGATATGTGTGTGACCATAGTTAATTGATATTTCTTGTTAGTTTCATCCAAATCCTCCTCATGAGAGGTTTTGGTATTAAGCATTTCATCAAGATCATTCACTTTATTGTCAACTTCCTTTTCATGAGTTTTCTTTTTTTAGGATTTTTATCCTTGGAACCGATTGGTCTTCCTCGTTTTAAACGTCTCTGAGATTCATGAGCCATTGTGTTATCTATTTGCTATTTGGAATCTCAACTCGAGCTGGAGCATTAGCAGCTGGTATATGACTTAGTAACTCTGTTTGAATCAGTAAATGCATCAGGTAATTGATTTGCAATTTCTTGCAAGTGTATTATCTTTTGAACCTCTGTCTCACATTGTTTAGTTACTGGATCAAGATACAATAATGAAGGAACATACCATGATACATCATTTTCTTTGTTTTTCTTTTCTCCCCCTAATGCCTGGAAACTGACTCGTTAAAGTGACAATCAGCAAAACGTGCTGTAAATACATCACCCGTTAAAGGTTCAAGATATCTTATGATGGAAGCTGATTCATATCCAACATATATTCCCAACCTTCTTTGAGGACCCATTTTTATACGTTGTGGTGGTGCAATAGGGACATATACAGCACACCCAAAAATTCTAAGGTGGGAATGTTTGGCTCATTGCCAGAAACAGTTGTAAGGGAGAGTATTTAAGATTTGCACTTGGTCTCACACGAATTAGTGATCCAGCATGAAGAATTGCATGACCCCAAATAGACACAGGGAGTTTTGTCCTCATTATTAATGGTCTAGCTATTAGTTGTAGACGTTTGATTAACGACTCAGCTAAGCCATTTTGTGTGTGTACATGAGCAACAGGGTGTTCAACAATATTCCTACAGACATGCAATAATATTAAAGCATGTGGTGTGAATTCACCAGCATTATCAGTCTCACCCTTTTAATAGTATAATCAGGAAAATGTGCTCGTAATTTGATAATTTTGTGCAAGAAATTTTGCAAATGCTACATTACGAGTTGATAACAAGAGACATGAGACCATCTACTTGACGCATCTATCAAAACCATAAAGTATCTTAATGGTCCACATGGTGGATGAATTTGCTCACATATGTCTCCTTGAATTCTTTCAAGAAACAGAGGTGATTCCTTTTCATTTTCACAGGCGAAGGCCTTGTATTAATTTCCCAAGAGAACAAGATGTACACAAAGGAATTTTATTCGATTGTGGGATCTTTTGATATTTCAATGGGTGCCCATAGTGTTTTCAATTATTCTTCTCATCATTGTAGATCTTGGATGGCCTAATCTGTCATGCCATAAGTTAAGTTGTTTCAATCACATAAATTGTTCTTTAACTGCCATATATGCCTGAGGCACATTAATGTGTGTATAATGTAAACCAGACTGAAGCATTGGCAGTTTTTCTAATATCTGATCTTTGCTTATGATATGCAATATTTTTCACTATCAACATCTTTGACTGAGTATCATATCCGTTATGATATATGTTTTTAAAACTCAACAGATTTCTTGTTGATTTTGGGGAAATAAAGCATTTTCTATTATAAGCTTTGTAATTTGGTAATGCTAAATTAGCTTTTCCCACTCCTTCTATCAGGTCTGTAGGTCCTGATATTGTATTAACGATTCCTTTTGTTGGTTTAAGCTCAAAAAAATATTTCTTAGACCTAAGTATAGTATGTGTGGCTCCACTATCCGCTATACATATATCTGCTTCATTTGTTTGATCTTGAACTCCAATGATGTTCATTTTAATCTTGAAAGTAAAAACAAATTAATAAGTAAATAACGACGATATTGTTATATTTTAACGAACTTTATTTATCGAAAGAAAACATTACATGAAGAAAAATACATATTAAAGATATGAAAAACTTAATTGTTGCATATAACTATTATGGTCAAGCAACATGTGTTTCAGAGTTCCATGTCAAAGTCTGCAGTGTTCAACTCAACGTTGAATTATCAAATTATCAACATGTTCACTTCCTTCTCTTTTCTTTTTAAGAGAGGCTTGTATAGCTCACATAAATGTGGAGCTGTGCGACAAGCCTTTGACCAGTGTTTGTGCTACCACAGCGATCTAAAACAGGAAGTGCCATTGTTTTCAGACCTACCAGCTTCATTCCCTTTGTGTTGGTTAAAATTTATTTTGTGGAGCGTGGTAATTTATTGTTTTTGATTTCTACCACGACCATATCCACGACCACGACACGTCCACGACTATAAAAGTTACCTCGGTAATTATAATTACCCTTGAAAGAATGGTTGCGACCATTAGGGTAACTTTTATCAACAACCACGACCACGACCTCTTCCCCACTTTCTTCCAGAGTTTTTAGTAGCAATATTAACTTCTGGAATTACTAATGATCCCGTGGGACGAGCTTGATGATTTTTTCATCAAAAGCTTATTATTTTTTTCTGCTATGAGGAGGAATGAATTTAAAATCAGAATATCTTTTAAACTTTTGCAACCTATATTGTTGTTGCAAGTTTATATTTGATGCATGAAATGTGGAGAAAGTTTTCTCCAACATATCTTTCTCATAACATTTGTCCACAGAATCTGAGGGTCGAGCATATCCTGAACAAAGCAGAGGTGTACTCGTTTACCTTTTTGAAATCTTGGAACCTGAGATTGTTCCATTCATCTTAGCAGTGGGAAGCAGAACTTCCCTTTGGTGATCAAATCTGTTTTTTAAATCTTTCCATAAAATATATGGATCTTCACAATTTGAATATTCCAATTTGTAACATTTCATCAATATGCTTATGTAAAAGACATCAGCTTTCGCTTTGTCTTGTTCCGAGCAAGCATTTCCCTCTTGTATAGTTTCTAAGACACCCATGGATTTAAGATGTCTTTTTACGTGGGCCGTCCAGGCATATAGTTTTCTTTCTCCATTGATATTAGAGCCGGAAATTCAATTTTTGCAATGTTCGACATTTTTGTTTGCTAAACAAGAATTAAGTAAATAGTAAGATAATTATTAAACCATATATATCAATAAGCATTGCGATACAATAAAGCGGTAGAGCTATAATCAAATATAGAAATAAGAAAGTTTAAATTCTTGTGGTAGTTCAGCAATGGGGATAAGAATTAAATGAGCATTATGGTTGCCAGTACTAAAACCGGGTGTATCATCGTTGAAAAGTTTCCTTGGATAAACTTAAGAAAAGAGATATCTGTCTATATTGAAAATAGGTTGATAATGGTCAATTTATAGTTTAAATTATAACCGTTTGTAACGGCTATGTACACGGCTATATAACCGTTTATAACGGCTAATAACCTCGTGAGTGTATATATCAACAACATTTTAAATAAAATAGATAAGTATAATATATGTTTAAAAACATGTATGTAGTTTATAAAAACAATAGAGAATAAGAACGACAAGTTAGAATAAGACGTTAGTACGAATAACATAATCAAAATGTTAGTTGTATAAAGTTAGTTGACATATAAGAAATGTTAGTTGCATAACTAAAGATTAGTAAAAGTTAGATGCATAAGTAAATGTTAGTTGCATAAGTAAAGTTAGATGCATAAATAATATGTTAGATGAATAAGTAAAATTAGTTGACATAAAATAAAAATTAGTTGTATAATCAAAAGTTAGATGTATAAATAAAAGTTAGCTTGTTAGTAGTCTCATGGTTATCAAGATGTCCATAATATGATCTCATTATGCTTATTTTATTTATCTTAGTTATCTTCTCAATATAAGATATTATTATTATTACTTAATGAAGTCCTTACCTTGATTAATGGATGACTTTGTGCTTTATTGATCTTCTTGATTAGAGTTTAAGAGCTCTCGTGCTGATAACGTGTTATAATATCACAATAATTAACACAAGATTAGTGTTATACCTTAAGAACTTTAAGAGAATTGCAAGAGCAAGAAGAAGAGAAATGTATAACTTATGAAAGTGTATACAGAGGTATTTTCTCCTCTACATTGAGGGTATTTATACTACAAAGATCAATCATTTTGGTAGACAAGTAAAACTATTTAGCATAGTAAACTTATCTACAAGTTTGACAAAGAGTTCATCCACTTGTTATGGTAATAATTCATAATAAATTGATATTTGTGGATTTGGTTTAGTATTTTCGGGTTGAATCCGTGAAGTTGTTTAGTTTAATGACTTTGTTTATTTCATTCGCGGGTTGACTTGTTTAACGTGTTTTTTTTATTATTTCTAAACTTGTTTTTTTCACAAATCAATTTGGGTTGGGGTTATTTTCTAAAATTTAAAAATTAAAGGTGAGGATGACACAAGATTTTGTGATCAAAACATAACTTTTTATATAAAAATGTATATTTTGTTGTAAACTAGTAATTATAAGTTATTGAAATGTGAAAAAGAATATAAAATTTTAAAAAATTTAAGCTAAACGAGTTTTTTCATATCAACCCGTGAATTTTCGTGGCTTGTTCTTGTTCATACATGTGACAAGTTTTCTAGATTCAGGATCGTGTTGTATTGGATCCACCAATCAATGAACAAGACCCGTTTAGCACCTCTATCAGAAACAATCGTAAATAAAAGAGGGAGTTCTGGCAGCAATATCGGAAGAGGGTGGCAACCATGCTTCACTGCTAAAGCCCATGTCGTTTCAGTGACAGAACGACACCCTCAGCTACCTATTACTTCACTTTACTATTATTATTCACTTTTATTTATAAATAGAAATTAGGTATGCTAAGGATTACATCCATGCTCATAAGAAATGGTTAGGAAAAGTGTTGGGATGTTGATGTGTAAAAGAGAAAGTGTTACATATGTCTGGTATCTTAAGAAAATTATGTTTTTAAGTTTTTGAGTAAATTATACTTTTCGTCCTTTAAGTTGTATCAAATTTCAGGTTTCGTCCTTAAACTAACTAAATTACAGTAAACATCCTTTATGTTTTAAAAAGCTTGCACGTTTCGTCCTATCCTCTAACGAGCGTTAAATTTGGTCGTTAAGTCAGATCACGTGCTTTTCACATGAGGGTAGTTTGGTTTTTTTATTTTTAATAATAAAAACAGAATATTAAAAACATTAAATTATTAAAACCCACTCACCCCACCCCACTCCACACCTTTCTTTCTCTCTCTACTCCCCCCCCCCCCCAAAAAAAAGCCACTGCCATTGTCATCATCTGCCACCACCACCGCCACTGCCACCATCCGCCACTGCAATCATCCGTCGTTAAAGGAGGAACCTATATGATCTTTACGAGGTCTTTAACCCAAACCCACACCTTTCTTTACTCTCTCTCTCTCTCTCTCCTCTCTCTTCAAATAAACACCGTCACCACCTGCCGTCCGCCACCACCCTACCACCATCTCTTCTTCGCCACCATTTACTCTCTATCTCAACTCTCTTCTCCTCAGATCCATCACCATCGCACCATCTCCACCAAACCCTCATCAATCTCTCTCCTCTCTTCACTAATACCCACTTGTTCATCTTCTCCCCACTTGTTCATCTACCATAATCATCGGGTCACCATAATGAAAAGAGTTGTTTTTGTGGTTGTGTAGAGAGAAATGAGAGAAGAGAGAAGAGAGAGTTAAGGGTGTGTGGTGAGTGGTGGCCAATAATGGCAAAGGAGTGAAGGTTGTGGTCATGGTAGAGTAGTGGGGGTGAAAAATCAGATAACTAGTAAGAGAGAAAGAGAGAGAGAGAGAGAGAGAGAGAGAGAGAGAGAGAGAAGAGAGAAAGTTGAGAGAGAGAGAGAGAGTTATGTTTTTGTGTAGAGATAGAGGGAAAAAGTATAGAGAGAGAAGTTGAATGTGGGGTAGGATGAGATGGGGTTAAATAGGAGGAAAAATACCAATTTACCCTCATGTGCAAGACACATAACCTGATTTAACGGACAAAACTAACGTCCGTTATAGCAAAGGACTTAAACTGTTACAAAATTTAATCATTAAAGACGTTTACTGTAATTTCTTTAGTTTAAAGACAAAACCTGAAATTTACTATAAATTTAAAGGACGAAAAATGTAATTTAATCTAAGTTTTTTAATAGAAAGAAAAAGAAATAATCTCTCGTCCTAATGTTCCTTTCGATATGAACGGATTTAGAGAACAAGTAATCAGATGCAAATATAAAGCTTTGTGATCTACCAATTTTACTCTTTTACATTAATAATAAAAAGTAATCTTAAAGGGTATAATTGTAAAATAATAAATTCTTTTCTCTTCTTTTTAACTCAAGAGCATATAAAATCCTTAATATTTTTCCTTTTCATTTGACAACCCCTATATCCTCGTAGTCATAATTCGACGTAAGAATTTGAAATAACAATTTAGTTTTTAATTTTTTTTATCATCTAGAAATATAACATCAATAAAGCGTTACCAAAAGGTACCTTGCATGTCAGCATGTTGACATCAACATTGAGATAAAGTGATCATTCATGCACCAAGATGTTACCTAATAAATCAATTTTCTTGTTGACTTTTGAGATGGAATAATTAATAAATATATTTTACTTTAATTCTTTATCAACTGTATAAATTTAATGAAAAATTAAGAAAATAATCATTTGACCAAAACGAATTACTAAAATAACCGGTCAAAATTGAAGTTTATGAAGTAAAACAACCAATCGCAGCCAGCCACGTGTCATCTTTCGCTGACGTGGCGTGGGAATCCCTCGCCCAGAAAAGCATGCCAGGCGAGGATTCCACATAATCCCTTGCCCACGTGTACCCTTCGCTGACGTGGCTTTGATCCCTCTATGAGTTAGCTAGGGATTATGAGAATCCATCGCCCGAAATTACGAAAATACCCCCCCTCGCCCATAATTAAAAAAATATATATATTTGTTTTTTAACCAAAAAAATTTGAAATTTTTAATTATTTATTGTTTTTTAAATACTTCAAAGTTTAATTTAATTTTATTTTACCCTATATAATACAATGTTTACCTTTATGAAATCTTACATTCTTCTCAATCTTCTTGTTACTTTCTTTTTAAAATTCTCTGAAACTTTGTAAAATATCAGTTAATATCATACTATGCAGTGGTGGTAAATGACATTTTGTAAACGGTGTTGAAGAATATCTACCATTAAAAGGTAAACATGTTAGACATGTTCTTAGTTTATCAAGTAATATAACGTTTGATGAATTAAAGTATATTATTTCTTCAAAACTGAGAATTCAAAGTTATATACGGTTATCGTATAAAATGTCTACCTATACTCATTTTATTGATATATCTGATGATAAAGATTTATTCTATTTTATAAATGTTGTTTTTAATAGTCAAAACGAAATTTTTACGTTATTCGTCAGTGAAGAATCCGGTGTTGGTAGTAGCTCTGTTGTCCACGAAAAAAAATTGAATTTTACAAACGACACTGAAAAGTTTATTTATGATTTAAACAATATTCTTGTGGATGATAAGAGTTATATTGATGTTAAGCAAGAATGGCATTATGAAAACAAAAAAATGAGGATTTTTATGAAAAAGAAGATCCGCCTACCTATCATTTCGAGTATAAAGTTCATGAAGATATGTTTTCTTCACAACCGGAGTTATTAGCGGATCCTACAAATAATCCACTCAAAATACTAGCTCTGGGTTGTCAACTATTTCTGAAGGTGATTTTTTCAACAACAAAGAAGAATTACAACTAAAATTCGGTACGATGTGTCTAAACCAATGTTTTGAGTATAAAGTGGTTAAATCATCAAAAAGTAGATTTGAGGTTTCATGTCGTAACGATGGTTGTGATTGGTGTATCCGTGCGCACTGTTTTAAAAATACAAGCATATTTCAAGTTAGATACTTTAAATCAGTACATACTTGTTCAAGAACACAAACTTATCCCAATATTTGTCAAGCAAACAAAAAGTATTGGGTCATATCATTAAAGACCAATTAAAAGATAGCGGTCGAATTTACCGGGGTAAAGAAATTATGAATGATATTAAAGATAGATTCAAAGTTAGGATATCGTACGTTCAAGCTTGGCGTGGCAAGGCTTACGCGCTTGAACTTTTAAAAGGATCTCCAGAAGAATCGTTTTCGGATCTTCCTATTTACTGCTACAACTTGAAGAAAGCAAACCCGGGTACGGTCATTGACATTGTTGTAGATGAAATGGGACGTTTTGAAATATTATTTGTCGCGATCGGTGCAGCGGTAAGTAATTTTTTGAGTATGTTTTTTAATAATATTTGAATAATATTAACATTATTTATTTATTTAGATTCGAAGTTTTATGCAATTTTTACGGCCTTTAATTATGATTGATGGGGCACATTTAAATGGAAAGTTTTTAGGCACCATGTTTTTGGCAGTAGGTATGGATGGAAACAATTAGATTTTACCAGTTGCATACGGTGTTGGTAAAACAGAGAGCGGAGAGTCTTGGAAATAGTTTTTATCAAAACTTAAAGATTGTATTGGTAAATCCAGATTTGGCAATTATATCTGATAGAGCTGCCTCAATTGATATGCCTATCAGAACTGTGTTTCCACATGCATATCACGGGTTATGTTTTCGTTATTTGATGATAAATCTGCGCTTAAAGTCAATGAAAGGAAAAAATTACGAGTCATTGTGGTGGCAAACCTGTAAAGCTTACCGAGTTTCTGATTTTGAAGAGCGATTTTATAGACTCACCACTGTACTTCCATGCGTTCAAAATACTTTAGTCAATGTCGGGTTTGAAAAATAGGCAAGAGCACACTGTTTAGGAAGTCGTTATAATATCATGACATCTAATAGCGCTGAGTCTATCAATGCTTTGTCATGACATGCTAGAAAACTACCAATTATTAGGCTCGTTGAATTTTTTCGAGAATATCTACAAAAATGGTATTTTAATCGTAGACAGATTGCAGGTAATATTTCTATATAAAACTACCATATAACTTTTTATGTTTTTTTTAATATTAACATATTAATTTTTGTAGGCGATTTGCCGCATAGTCTTACAAAATGGGCAGAAAATAAAATAACAAGAAGAATTGCAAAAAGTGCAACATGGACAGTGACTGGAATCAATGATCACACATTTGAGGTTGCAGACGGAGGCAAAAAAGGTTTGGTTGATTTGTGGAGCAGAACATGTAGTTGTAGACAATGGGAACTCTCTGGTTTACCTTGTGGTCATGCGATTGTTGTTTCAAGGTTTTTAAATATAACAGATTGTAGTCACTGGGCTTTAAACTGGTTTAGTAAAGATATATATAAGGCTACATATGAGGAGTCAATAAACCCTTTACCAACACAATCTGATTGGGAGATACCTTCTGATTTTGTGCCTGTGCAGCCACCGCTGATGAATAAAAGACAAGCTGGCAGACTGCGAAAAAATAAGTGCATACCGTCATGTGGGGAGGTAGTAAAAGAAGTTGTATGTAGTAGATGTTGTACACAGGGTCATAACCGCGACCAATGCAGAGCCCAACTGCCATCACAGGTTTCATCAAAATCAAGGGCAAATGGAAGCAGTAATCCATATCAACCAACAGCATATGTCAACCCAGAAGATTTTTGTGAATACATATTTGACGCAACTAGCCAACCATCACAAATATGAGATTTTGATTTGAACGAAGCTTAATGATGAAATGATTTTGATTTTTATAAGAACATGTTTGTATTAACGTTTTATGTTGGTGTTGAAACTATTAGAATGGAAAATTCATATTTAAATTATTATTCCATTCTCTCCCTATAAATAGGGCAATGTAAACAAGACTTGCCATCCTACATTATCTATCTCACCAACAAAAATTCATCCTACCTTTATCTATCTTCATTCAATAACAACAATTTTTTCTTCATCCTACCCTTATCTATCTTCATTAAACTTATTACTCTACATTAAAAAAAAATGCTATTCGTCTTTCACATACGTCCTCCTTTAAAACCTTCCTACAAATTACAACACCAATATCATCTTATCTACATAATACTGATCAAAATGGTTGTACTGTCTTGTTCATATTTTTCTTATCTACATAATACTGATCACGCGATGAGAAGTATTAAAACGGACAGTAACAACTTCTACATTGAAGTGGCTAAGATGTGTACTACAACTTACATCTTGCTTGGCCCAATGCAGTCGGCAAGCTCTGATTACAGGTTGCCTGCTCAATATTGATTGAAGATATATTATATTTATCATGAAATAATGAAGACATGTTATGTGTTGACAGGAAATAATGAAGACATGCTATGTGTTGATAAAAAATAATGAAGACATGCTATGTGTTGACAGAAAATAATGAAGACATATTACGTGTTGATAAGAAATAATGAAGATGTAACACCCGGCCTTTCATACCACCAATATTGTGTATTGGGGTGTATTAAATCATTCCCCAAAGGGACATCTTGTGGGCGATACGGTTTGAGAGCTCAAAACTTATTGGATGCTTTTTGTGGTGAGGGGTCTGCGATTGCTGTTGGACTGCTCAAGGCAATTACTGCAGTGGTCAGTGTCCTAAAGTTTTAGTGGAGTTCATTGCCTCCGCCCACTCAAGCCATTATTAAAACCAGATAACGGGATTAGGCCTATTGTTGTGGGTGCGATTTGGGGGAGGCTAGTCTTTAAGGTGGCTATAAGGGGTGTTAGGAAAGAGATGGCTAAATACCTTGGCGACTTCCAATTTAGGGTGGGGATCCCTAGTGGAGTAGAGGCAGTGCTCCACAGCGCGAACAGGGTCGTAGATAAGTTTCACTCGAATGGGTCTTTAGATATGCTTACCGTCGATTTCTCTAATGCCTTTAACTTGGTTGATAGGACTGTATTATTAAGGGAGGTTCGGATTCGTTGCCCATCCATTTCTCTTTTGGGTGGACTTTTTTATATGGCCAATCGGCTAGGTTATATGTGGGGGATGACCATATTTTGTCCACGACGGGGGTCCAACAAGGGGACCCCTTAGGGCCTATACTTTTTGCTCTAATTCTGCACCCGGTCGTGCATCAGATCAGGGATCGTTGTAAGCTTCTATTTCATTCTTGGTATCTTGATGATGGTATGATTATTGAAGAGGCTAGAGAGGTGGCTAATGCCTTAGATGTCATCATGGCCAAGGGGCCACGCTTGGGTCTTCAACTCAACATCAAGAAAATAGAAATTTTTTGGCCGTCGTGTAATGGGGTGAAGGTGCAAGATGGTTTGTTTCCTTGCGAGATCGGGAGGCCGGAGCTAGGGGTGAAACTCCTTGGGGGTGCTGTTAGTCGTGATGCGGGTTTTATCAGTAATTTGGCTATGAAAAGGGCATTTCGGGTTGTGGAACTAATAGGGTGTCTCCCACGCCTGCGAGACCCTCAGTGCGAGAACGTGCCAGCCTATGTATGTAGGGGAAGCTGTCTCCGTGTTTGACAAAGGGTTTCGGGAGGCAATAGAGGATATTGTAGTTTTTGGAGGGCACTTTTTTAGGGATCTTCAGTGGAGACTAGCATCCCTTCAGACTTGTTTTGGGGGGCTTGGTTTATGCTCCGCTGAAGATGTATCGACATATGCTTTTGTGGCCTCTAGAGCATAATCGTGGGTTTTTCAGGACCACATTCTTCGAGGATGTAGCTTGGACGGGTTAGATTCTGATTATGGGTGTGCGTTGGACCGCGTGCACAAATCTCTTCCTGATTTTGGTATTAGCGGGTTCTCTAAAAAGGACACCGCCCCCTTAAAGCCTAACATGTTTTGGCGAGTGCACTTTTTGGTAGGATCGTTCAAAATTTGGAACTGAGGTTTGATTTGTGACCCCGTCAAAAAGCAGTGTTTGCGTGCTTACGGGCTCCTCGGGCTCAGGATTTTTTGACCGTCATCCCCATTGAAGGACTAGGGCAGCATATGTTGTCTTTGGAGTATCGGGCTATCATTAAGTATCGGTTAATGATTCCTTTGTTTCCGATTGATGAGCCTTGTCCAGTTTGCCGCAAAGTTTGTTTGGATGCTTTTGGTGACCATGCGGTTCATTGCAAGGAGTTGTCTGGTTTTAAATACAGACATGATTTGGTTAGGGATGTCCTTTGCGATATCCTTAAGCGGGCAGGAATTTCAGCTAAAAAGAAGGCTCCCGTGAACTTTCTTATGGATCCGCGAGAGAGGAGGTCTACTCTACGCCCAATTGACGTTCTTGAATTTGGGTGGGCAGGGGGAAACACGCTTGTGTGGATCTTACCGGAGTATCTCCTTTGGTTGGGCTCAGGGATAATGGGTTTGTTGCGGGACATGCGGCATTGAAAGCGGAATCATGCAAGGTCGCTAAACATGATAAAGCTTGTCTTGAGAATCAATATGTTTTTATTTCATTGGCCTTTAATAAATTATCATGTCGATATAATATTATTCATTTAATTGTTAATTATAAATGCATAATATTAAATAAGTATTAAATGCACTCTTCCTATGTAGTTAGAGAAAATTAGAAATACATACGTATAATTAAAAAGTTATATAAAACGTTTTCAAGTTTGAGAAAAATAACTTTTTTTTATCCAAATGAAACTTTTTAATTGTTTATTTTATCAACATTCTTTTCAAAACAATATCTTTGTTGTTTCAAGTTTAATAAAGAGATTAAGTAATAAAATTATGTTAATAAATAATAAATTATCATGCCTATATAATATTAATCATTTAACTGTTAATTATAAATGCATTAATAACAAAATAAACTAATATTAAATTAGTATTATATATATTCGTCTAATGTAGTGAGAGAAAATTAGAAATAAATGCATAAAACACTTCAACATACAGTATACTTAAAAAATTTATATAAAACGTTTTAAGTAATAAACCTTTTTAAACGTTTTAAGCACTTCCAAATGAACCTTTTTAATAGTTTACTTTAACAACAGTCTTTTCAAAAAAAATCTGTTGCTTCATGTTTAATAAAGAATTAAGCAATAAAATTATGTTATTAAATGATAAATTATCTATACTACTATATAATACATCTCTTTGGATAGAGATGTAATTTTGCCAATCATACAAGTTTTGAAGCAACATGTACAAAGGAGTGAAGACATTTAATAGAGATAGAATAGGTAATTGATTAAGATTTTAAGACACTTTGGAGGCAATATGGTAAATTTATCCATTAAATTTTATATACCTTGATATTTTTGCCCTTATCTATTTCATGTATTTAATAAATATTATTTAATAATACGATATTATTTAATTCAATTCATTAAATTTTATTTTATTTATGATGCTATAAATTGACATTTAAATTTATATTTACTAAATATATTTTATAACTAAATACTATTTAAATTAAGTATTACTTTATTTAAATATTTAAGTATATAACTTATATATATCTTCATATTTATAATAACTATAATATTAATATTTTTCTAGGGACACATTGTGAGTTTAATAATTTTAATATTTATTTATATCTTTCATAATAAAAGTAAAAGAATGATAGAATGATAATTTTACATATGTATTAAGATACCTATATGAATAGTCATGCTTAAATTTCAAAAATTAGCCATTTTATTATATTTATGCTCTTACAATAAAGTATAACATATGATGCTTATAATACAAATGCTATAGCATATACGCGTGGCCAAATAAAACCGCCGTTTACATTCAATGTCATTTATTTATTGCGATTGAGCACTAATCTCTCTTTCCCTTTCCATTGCCAGTTGTTAACAGCTCAATAACAATCAAGATGGTAATTTGTGGTGACAATTTCTTCATTAACTTTTTTCAATCTATGCAAAGCACTACCGAAAGCTGTCTCCGATAATTATAAAACTCTAACCTACATTCATAAAACGAAACCCCCCTCTAAAATCTAGGTAATAAGTGATTTCCAACCACAATACCACCAATGTTTTCACTAATCTTGTTAGGATAATATACTTGTATTAAATACTTTTATAATATATGTAACTGTTTTCTTTTATTCAATTTTTTCAATAATTATAATTTAATTTTTTAATTTACGTCATAACGCACCGAGCCGATACTGATTAAAATTGAATTCCCAAAAAATCGCGCAACAGCCGTACCGTCGTAACGCTCGGGTATTTCCACTACACTTAATATTTGAATATTTCATGATACTTGATGAACTCCTAATAAAAAGGTGGGGCAAAGTGCGGTTTTGGACGGCTCGAACGAGGTGTTTGAAAGGTCAGTTCTCGAAGTGGTAACTTTCACTTTAATTATCAAACTCCATTCGAAATTCCGAATTCAATAAATACTCAAACTAGATATATGAAATATCTTTGTTGTTAAAAAAAATAAGAAAGATATATGGCTTTAATGTTTAGACGGGTTAATTTGGTGGGTTAGTTAATTTTTAACTTTATTTTTGACTTAATATATATGCTAACGGAACTACCATGCAGTGCTACGGGAATTTTGTGAACTTTGTAAAAGTTGAAACGTTCGATATCGAATAAAATTTATATTTAAACGTGTATAAAAAAGGGTGTCATAAACATATATTCAAAATTCAATAAATATATTATATTTAAAAAGTCATAACATAATAACGAAATAGGTTGAAATCCAATCATATTATTTAAGTGTCAAAAATTAAACAAACTAGTGTTTTATCCCAGCGCGCAATGTCCGCTTGGTAAACGGTTTAAGCAAAGCTCAGATAAACACAAGTAATCCAATGGTTATAACATCTCGCGTTATCATCATAGCCTCAGGGTTCTATATTATACACTATGTAAGAAAAAAAATGTACAGAAGGGGCTTATATCGCATATTGTTAGGCTCAAAAATATAAATAGAATGAGGGCATATAGCTGCAAAGGGTTGCGGGTAACAACTCACCGTCCTCAAGATCTGCCACGCCAAGGTTGCACCTGATTAAACGTTTATGTATTGTGTTTAAGGTCATCACTGCCACACGATAAAGCCCAACCAACGAATCTTGAACACGGAAAGATAGAGACGATGCCTCAGACGATCCAATACTCACCAACATCAGCCTAATACAATAAATAGAAAACCAACGACATTAAACGTTTAGATAACAGGTCAGTTTCGTACACATCCAAACAACATCAGAGCTCAAGAAAATGTCTCTGACTACACAAATTCGCGATCGCAGACCCAAGACACTCAAATAAATGGTGATCCAACATCTGAAATTTGAAACATATAAAGGAACAAAGCTATTTCAAGCAAAGCAAGGTTTATATCTGTTTTTATTGCCCAAAGAAATCCACAAAAAAAACCCATCTTTCATTTGATTCTGTCGGAGTCACCGACAAGAAACATATCATCGCGACCAAGGGTCCGGTGGCTACTATACATACAAAAGGGTGTTGGAATAACAACCACCACCAAATCACCGACCGCAGCAACGCAGTCGCCACCTCGGGTCGACCAAAAATACCACTGACTGGCGACGAAAGCAAGAGGTGACAACCGCCTGAGGCGGCGGTAGAGAATCATCGCCAACCCTAACCCATGACCACCAACCCTAAAACATGACCACCGCAACACTACCACCACCACACCACTGCTACCTAGGGCCCGAAAAGGGGAATACCAAGCAACAACCCTCAGATTTGGGCAAATAAACCCTAACCACTGCCATGCATCGGCGATGATGTTGGAGTCAAAGAAAAGAAACAGACCAGTACTACCAAGGGTCCGATGGCTACTATCCATATAAAGGGGTATCGGAACAACAAAGACCACCCATCAAACCATGACCACCACCGTGGCCTTTGCCACCACAAACAACAATGAGGAGACCGTTGCTAGCCACCACCGGGAACCTCCAAAAAGCCGTCCTGACAAACGCCACCAAAGGCGGTTGTTAGAGACCACCGGCGGGGGCCATATCGGAGTGATTAGGACCGCTGGTTCCTCCCATGGCTGCGACGATGCAGGCGGCAGCGGTGCAGGCAACGGCGGTGAACGAGGAAGAGGACGACGCAAGCAGAGAAACTTTCTCTCACTACAAAAGAAGTCGGTGCAGATCGGACGAGCACCAAGCAAACGCAAAAGGCACAAAACATGTGTGACAAAACCAAAAACCTTTGAAACCTAACTATTTCTCAAGTTCATTCTTTCATATTTGAAACGTAATTCGAAATTTAATATAAAAAAAGAAATTCGTTTAAAAAATTAACTTCGAAACGTCGATAAAAGTAGCACCGTCAAACTAAATAGTTAACATGTTAATGTTAAGAAATATAAGAACGTATAAATTTAGATTTTATACAGATTGTATGTTACAAGCTGGTGGGAAAAAAGAAAAAAATACTATGAAAATCAAAATCTTGAATCGGCTTTGATGATTTGTACGTGTGTTTCTTGATTACTTGTACATTACGACTTATGATTCCGCTTTGAACGAAATATACACCGATTCATAGATAAAGTAAGGATGTCGCAATGTTATATACATTTGAAATATATAAACATTAAATTTTAAAACTCACAATAGAAAAATAAATGAACAAAAAAGTGTGAGTGTGTCAAAAACAAATAGATAAGCATATGATATAATAGATATAACTAAACTTTAATTTTTAAAATTATTTTTGTGAATTAGGAATGTTGACATAGGTGTTGATGCAAATAAAAAAGACTTGGTAAAATACACATAAGAGCATATATGAGTGTGTTTTTTATATTATATGGAATACTTTTGAGTGATTGTGAGTAAATAAGAGAGAAAATATTACTGTTTATCGGTATATTTGAAGAATTACTGTCCAATCCCTATAAATTTTATAATATGTTTAAAAGTGGTTGTAAATGGAGGAGAAAAAAAATAATGATAAGGGTATAAAGTATTATTTAATTAAAAAATAAAAAGAAAAAATAACAATTTTTAATGTAATTATATGGATAAAAACGAAGAATCAACTATGAATGCTCTAAATGTTTAATGTTTTTACGATTTTACATTTTAATATATAAAATCAATTAGTCAACGTCAACGCAATAAAAATATAAATGTACATGATTAGCCCTAGCAATACCACATTTCTAGACAAAACCATAATCAAGCTTCGAAGAAGGAAACATTTTTTATTTCAATTTTCTTCTAAAAGTCATCGCTTTTTCACTTTTCATCATTTATTTTATCAAACTTCCTGGTTCATAGATAATCATAAAAATAAAGGATGGACCTACAACTTGTTTTTTTAGCATATATAAAATATCTTAAAAACAAAAAAAAAAAAAAAAAAAAAAAAAAAAACCCAAAAACCGAAAAACCACACATAAGACTGGATACAAGATCACGGCATCAAAGCACCTAAGTAGTCCCGAACTAGACCTGTATCTTTATCTATGACTAATCCATTAATATTATTGAGACTTGATCTACTAAGCGATCCACGCCTCCCTGTAGAAACCCTTGTATTATTAAATAACACCTACATTTTATAGAATAAATTTACTACATCTGTATAGTGCAACGCTAGAAGACAATCTTTAGGGTGCAACACTAGAACAGTAATTCTGATGGGACAACCGACGACAGTAGCTTCGACAAAAGTAATTTTGATGATCGCCCATCTCACTTGTCGCTAAATGCTTATATTGTATTTTTGTAAATTGTAATAGAATATATTGTTATTAATTATTAGTTTATTTGTTCTTGGATGTCGATGTCAAAATTTGTCAAAGGCTATTGTAAGAATTCTCATGGGCGGGCCAGACTCAAAATTTAATGAGGGGTAGGTGACAAAACTTCTTTGAGCACAAAAGAAAAAAATCATGGGGTGCGAACGACTCCAACATGTTCACTTAGGTATGCTCCCAATGATGCATTATCTTCATATAGTGTAATTGGTCTTTTTTTACCGTTTGCGAACCATAGTTTTCCATTACTACTTTTAATCATTGACCTTAGTTGAAAAAACTTTCTCGTCCAATATTATGAAAAGTGATTAACTCAACATGAACTGATGAAGTCACACGTACTATATATGCATGTTCTTTTGATCATGACAAGATTGTCGTGTTTTCATAAGCAAGTATATATAGATTGAGATCGAGCCCTATGTGGCTCTGATAACTAACATGCATCAACATAACCTAGATGGGACTTTGTATTTTCTCATAAAACACTTTCATCTCTCTAAGTCCTATAAGGATATAAACTTTTCCTTTAATAGGTCGATGATAATACCTATTAAAAACCATGTGAAAATCTAGTGAGACAAATTCAAAGTTAACAGAAAAGAGTCTAGCCCACATTTCTCTCCTTAAGATGTATTATCATTCATTATACTCAATTAACAAAATACATCAAATGATGTTAACATGGCACGCTTGGATCTATAAGATAATTTTTTTATATAAATAAATGGTATAACTTGTCTAAAAACTTGTAATATAAGATTATAAGCCATTTTCGTTTGAAATATGAAAAATAATAGTGACTTTTAGAAAGCGGTAACCATATTTTTAAAGTATTTGCCTATAGTCACTTAAAGTTATTTTTTTAACTCGAATATAGCCGACTTTCATTAGGAGTATTATTTTTGGAATTTTTTTTATATGTGATGGTTTTTTTACTAGTAAAATTGAAGTTTTATTTAAATGAAACATATACAAATCATAACTATTATTTATTGATTATCTTTATAATTAATTTAAAGTAAGAGGTAATTAAATTTCATAATTTTTCAATTTAAGTAAAATTTACAGAAAATATAATCACTAAATAGTAACTAGGATTCAAATTTGTTGCATCGGGTTACTTAATTTAAAAACTTTAACAATTATCTAAAAGTTCACAAGATTAAGTACAAATTTTTTAAAATATTATAATCAAGACATGATAAATAAGTATGGTTGCACCATGTGACACAGTTCTCTTAGCCTACAATTTTCTCCCGTATTTCTCTTATTATTATTGTAATCATTACCATATTTAGATTTTATATTTATACTAATATATTTATTACTAGTTTTAGTAAACTCATGTAATATGCGGGTTGAAAATATAAAAACAATATAATTTATAAATGTATAAATATTTCGTATGAATAAGTTACTTATTACTATAACAATAAAAAAATAAAAAGTTATATTTATAAGTTATAAATATTCGAATACTTTTTTGAATAATATAAAATACAACTGATTCATGTAAAATAAAAACCACTTGTCTTAAAATCACACTAACATAAAATATATAAATATATCAATAAATATTTTTTTCATTTTAGTTTTTTTTTAAATGAATCTTATTTGGCTATAATAATATGTATAATTCAAAACAATATGATTACACAATAAATTTTATAATATAAATTAAATTCAAAACAAAAATGAATTATTACTATTAATTGAGTTTCTTAAAATAAAAAATTTGAGTAAATAATATATTAGTTTAGGAAAAAAAATTTTGAGAAGTAACATGAGAGTGCCATATGACATCCTAGTTACTCTTTTATTATATACTATAGACTATAGATTATTTTTTAAATTTAATAATCTTCTTCAATATTTGTATCATGTTGTGTGTGTATATATGCTTTTTAAAATCTATTTTTTCACATTTTACATAATTATCACTTAGTGAAGATCAGGGGAGGGTTCAAATGATAACTTGATTTTTTTGAAAATTCTATCAACCAATATGAACCATTAGTTTTCAATGGTAAAATGATAATATAAAAAACATAATAAAAACAAATTATAAAACAAAAAGTAACATAAAAATATAAAATACAAAAACACAAAAATATTTCTCTCATTTTCCTCTTTCATAAAAAATAAATATTTTTTATTAAAAATAAAAAAAATCTCGTTTTTTTTACGAAATTCGTTTTACACATGTATAAAACCGGATTTACACATGTGTATAATAGGATTTACACATGTAAATAACGGGTATATGATTTTTTTTAAAAGTATATCAATATGGTAGGCGTTGGAGAGATAAAAATACTGAAATTAATGGTGAATTTTTTTTGAAAAAATGATGTCGTGAAAAAAATTAAGAACGTTTAAAAAAAAAAAATGATAATGACATGTGACTTGTACGTGATAAAAAATGTATGCCTTATATTGGTTTCTAGCGTTATCATAAAAAATGATAGTTCTCAAGATAATCCTACCCCTGAAGATCAAATTAAGTACTTATCTTTGTTTGATCTTATTTTTTTTTAATATTTTCTAAATTCATTACTAACTATTTAATATTTTCGTGATTAATCTATGTGATACATGAGTTTTAAGATTCGTTATTCATATTAAAAAAACACATCTTTAAGGTTGTAAAGTAGTTTTAAAGTATTCACAGCAGAATCTTTTTCTTCATCTTTATATTTTAATTAAAATTCGCATTTCCTTATAATTATCTCTTATCTTTATTTAACACCCCACATCTCATTCTTTATCTCACTCACAAACACTTATTTTATTATTGTTTCTCTCTCTTATACACTTACAAAAAATATAGAGATTGATGAATAGTAAATTTCTATTTTTAGATGATCACTATTCACAGAACTTTAAAATTTAAAAATAAAAAAGTTTATGAAGATGTTAATAAAGATGTAAAATACAAGAAATATCTAAACAATAGAGATGTAAAATACTGTGAATGCTCTTAAAGGCTTGGGACCTTGGGTAGGCACCTCCAACCCTCCAAAGGAAGACTCCTCGTGAGTCGTGACCCACTCCCACAATCCCATTAAAGTGGACTCAAGACCCGATTCTTCCTTGCGGGCCATAAGTGCCAAGGGGCAAGGTTGATAACACTTTGTCTAATGTATAATCTTTAAAAGTCAAGGATTATTATTTTTTTAATTTTAATTTTTCCCAAGAAACTTCTATATTATTTAAAAATGCAAGTCAAAATAGTTTTGCATTCAAAAACCAACATTTTACTCCACCCAATGACATATGGAAGTAGCCATAGTTCGGTGGAGAATGACCTCCTATATGGCGTGAGAACTAGACGTGTAATGGAGGAACTCGATCCCTCCTCCAACAGTATTCTAGGTGTATATGCAAGGCCTCGTCTTCTGGTTGTCAAAGGTTCAAGGCTTGTTTAGATAACATGTACTTAGTGTGCTAATACACTTATGTTGTGTCTAATTTAAGCTCATAAACATACTCACCGTCTTACTTCTATCCTAATTTAGTTCGTTTTGTAGAAGTGGCCGGTTTTTTTTTTTTAAATGTTAATAAAAATAAATGGGATATAGTTGTTAAAAAATGGGATATAAGAGCATGAAAAAAGTTGAACATAATACTTCTCGAAATTCGGTTTATTGTAGCAACTAGCATATATATATATATATATATATATATATATATATATATATATATATATATATATATATATATATATATATATGCTAGTTGCTACAATAAACCGAATTTCGAGAAGTATTATGTTCAACTTTTTTCATGCTCTTATATCCCATTTTTTAACAACTATATCCCATTTATTTTTATTAACATTTAAAAAAAAAAACCGGCCACTTCTATATATATATATATATATATATATATATATATATATATATATATATATACTAGGTTAGCACCCGTGTACTACACGACTGATAAAAATAATATATTGTAAGATTTCAGATTTGAAGTTAGATTGATTTTTATGTTTACATGATAAGATGTAAATATACACCGATTCTATAAATTACATATTGTTAGTGTAAGAAATTTTAAAAATAATATAATTATTATAATTAATTTGAGATTAGAAAACAAACAGATTCTAGATTTTGAGAAATGAAACGATCTAAAATAGATCGAAAGGTAGTGAAGTCAAAATCATATTTGAAGCCTAGAAAGTTGATACGTTTTATAATAGTTATTTCAAAATTTAAACATATTATATGTTCATTATCAAAATGCTTAAATTTTAAATATTTTTCATGAAACAATGACTTATGAATAAACAAATATTTATTTTCATGTAGATATTTTTAAACGTTATGAATTTTATGTTTCATACGTTGGGTTGTATTTTGATATCTTGGAATTGCAACAAAAATATTTTAATAACAAAGTTAAGTATTAAAATTTTTAAGAATAGATATAATAAATAATTAAATTAAATTAAAATGTACATGTTCATCAATAAATATATTTCATCTTGCTTGTGAACATTAACTTTTTTTCAAAGTCTAATTATTCTACTATAATTGTGCGATCATATTTTTTCATGTCAAGATCATTCAAAAAAGTAAAAGTTTTTAGTTCTATTTTTTGTGAAATAATTTCATAAAACAATATGAGTCAACACAAAACCGTTTTTTTATCTTTAAGTCCCTAACTCACATTTTTAAATTATTCACTCAAAAATACAAAGATGATTTTGATCATATTTATATCAATTCTTCTCCCTAAATAAGGGAGATTTCATATATATCCCTCTAAACATCTTAAATATCATATATATCCAATCAAATCTTAAAATATCACATATACTCTTTTTTTATATTTTTTTCATATAATGACAATTTTACCCTTTTTTTAATATTAAAATAGCTATGGTGTATTCTTTATTAATTTGAATTAACGCTAACTCTCCCTCTCTCTCTTTGAAAATAGTAAAAATATAAAATCTTCAAGAATCATCGAGATTCCATGCTTGATCCAAAAAATCAATCTCTCTCTATTTCAAGTGCGATCAATTGTTTAAACGTGTTTCTCTTGGTTGTGATCAAGTTCTACCACTTATGATTTGTTTGTTTCTTTTTCGTTTCATTACAATTGATTTTGTTGTTTAGATGTGCTTGTTGAATTGATTGTTCCATTGATTGCTATCGATCTCATATCAGGTGAACTAAGAATTAAATTATAGAGTATTTTATAAAAAAACAATAGGAGAGGTGAATCACCTTAAGCAATCCTATGTTAGACTTCAAAAAATACCATGCTATGTGAAAAATTGAAAAGAAAAATAAAAATAGCAACATGTAATTCGATCAATTTGTGTTGTAAAGAGAAGCACATAAAAAAGAAATGGTGGATACAATATATATTTGTTGATTGTAAGCGTTAACAACTAAAAGATGTAACTAACAAAATAATTTTATTACAAATGACTTTAATGTTTGTGAGAATTCTGAAAATGTATATTTTCATACCTTTAAATATACAATCATAGAACTTTTGAGAAAGAGAGGTAAAATTGTCATGTTATAAGTTTCTTTTATTAACAAAAAATTAAAATGGGTAAATTTGATATTTTAATTATTTTGAAAGGATATATATGATATTTTAAAGTCTGATCGGATATATATGATATTTAAGATGTTTGGAGGGATATAAATGAAATTCTCTCTTTAAATAATGTTTAAATCCGAAGATTACTATAGTATCAATTTTTTAATATTTTTTGTTCATAGATCATTGAATTTTGTTTCTAAAACAATTTGCCATTTTATGACATAAATTGTTTATAATGAATGATAATATCATATAATTTTGATTATAAATTGTCTTTAACTTAAATATTAATATTAATTTTTAGTTTTAATTTAAATGAATGACAATTTTTTGTATTTTTATTGCACTTAGGTGTTATTTTCGAAACAGTTATTTCTTTAATATATATGGAAATTTTAAGACAATTTAAACATTAAGAAGTTCACTAATTCGATACACTTTATTTGATATCAAATTTTAATATGAAAATAATTTAAAACTTAAATTATATAAAATTCTAATATGAAAACTATTTAAAATGTTAATCATGGTAAGTGTTGATTGTTTTTTAAAATGATTAATAAATGCATTTTTAAATTACAAATCATAACTTCCAAATATAAATGCAATCACAATTTAATAAACTTTAGGCGGGAAAACTCAATTGAGGAGTCTCTCGTTGATTGCCATGTGTCTCTAGAAACTCTTGTTGATTGCCACGTGTCCTTAGAAAACTTTACTTTATTAGAGGTAATAGATTAAAGTTTCCCTAAATCACAGTTACCACGAGGTTTGCTATATAAGACCAAACTAATTCGATTTCGTATAGGATGGTACATGGAGTTTACCATGAAATTTCGGAGCAATTGCTAAAACACAAGATATTACATCTTAATCTGTAAAAAATTAGAAACAATGTCAAATTTTGTTACTTGTAAACTTTATTATAGAATGATATGACAATGATTCTCCTCCAAATATGAGATATTTGAAATGTTTGGTAGGTTTTAGTTGCTTAAAATATATAAGAGGTTATAAATATATTTTTTTTAAATTGGTTAATTGTAGTTATGCAACTATTAATTAAAATGCTTAGGTAGTTATTCGTCAAATATATTATACTTTTTATTAAAAGACAAGATAAATGAACAGTGTTTGGAGAAATCTAAATCGTAAGTTTTGTGATGTACGGTGGAAAGCAGTGAATCTGTTGGTTGATTTGTGCTTTGCCACGTATGACAAACAAGCTATTCACCTTTGCGTTTGCGAGGAAGGCTTTCTGCATCTCTAAGCTCCATTCTCTTTTCATCTCTCTCAGATTACAAGAACTGAAAGAGGCCGTATGCAATAGGAACGATGATCCTTCCCTCAATTCTCATTCCAATATAAAAATATAGATTTCCTCTATTTTGGGAGAGTTACAACTAATTTCCATAATACAAGGGATTGCTATAATGTCTATATTTACAAATATTATCTAATGCTATTACACCCCCGCAGTCGAAGCGGGAGGGGACCGGATGCTGAGACTGGACCTGAAATCTTCAAAGAGAATCCGTGGGAGGCCTTTGGTAAAAATTCCAGCTACCTGATAACGTGAGGAAACATGTAAGACGCGAACTTGTCCTCGTTGAACTTGTTCGCGAACGAAATGTATGTCAAGCTCGATGTGCTTCGTGCGTTGATGCTGCACCGGATTTCCCGACAAATAAATGGCATTGATGTTATCGCAATAGACGAGGGTGGCGAGTGACGGTGGACGACGAAGTTCCAAAAGAAGATTACGAAGCCAACATATTTCTGACACTACGTTGGCAACCGCCATGTATTCGGCTTTAGCACTCGATCGAGAAATAGTTGGTTGTCGTTTTGAGGACCACAAAATAAGATTGTCTCCATAATAAACACAATAGCCACTAGTCGACTGACGGGTGTCAGGGCAACCGGCCCAGTCGGCATCAGTGTAGGCAACGAGTGATTTGGAGCCTGTGGAGCCGAGTGTTAAACCGAAGGAGGTCGTACCCTTAACATACCGAATGATCCTTTTTAGAGCTAGCCAATGACCGGTTTAGGAGCGTGCATATGCATGCATACTTGTTGGACCGCATAGCTGATGTCCGGACGAGTGAATGTGAGATACTGTAAAGCACCCGCTAAGCTACGGTAAAGAGTCGGGTCGGAAAAATCATCACCGGACGAGGCACTTAGTTTGGCATTAGTGTCAACAGGAGTAGACACAGGATTACACTGAGTCATATTGGCCCTCTTTATAATGTCAAGCGCATAAGTATGCTGTGACAGAAACATTATGTCCCGGATTCTTGAAACTGAGATGCCAAGAAAAAAACTTAGCGGGCCAAGATCTTTCATTGCGAACTCGCTAGCTAGGTGTGCCATCAGACGTTGCCGAAGAAGGTCAGACGAGGTGACAAGGACAATGTCGTCTACATATAGTAGTAAGAATGCAACGTCCTGTCCGTGATGAAAAATAAATAAGGATGCGTCACACCTGCTTTGAATAAATCCCACAGTAAGAACATAGTTGGTGAAACGTTGATACCAAGCCCGTGGTGCCTGCTTTAACCCGTATAACGACTTTTTAAGACGACAAACATGGTCCGGAAAATCGTGATGCCGAAAACCCATTGGTTGGTGCATGTATACTGTTTCGTGAAGATTACCATGTAAAAATGCATTGGTGACATCTAACTGATGTACAGACCATGAGTTGGAGAGAGCCAGTGACAGGACTATGAGTATGGTAGCCGGTTTTGCCACCGTACTAAATGTATCACCACAATCGATACCCACTTGTTGAAGGCGCCATCACACACTAACCGTGCCTTGTATCATTCCAAACTACCATCCGATTTGAACTTATGCTTAAAGAGCCACATACTACGAATAACATTCATTTTCAGATGTCTCGGAACTAGCTCCCAAGTCTCATTTTTAATAAGAGCATGAAATTCTGTTTTCATGGCGTCATACCACTCGGGGATGGACAAGGCATCAGTGGGTCGTTTGGGTGTGGGGATGATAGTGGAGGTGTGAAGGTTTAGTTTGTGGACAGGCTTGGTGATGCCGTCCATAGCTCTTGTGCGTATTGTTCGAGCGAGTGGGGTAAGGGGGGAAGAAGTGGTAGTATGTATATCGGGAGGGCTGGATGGCGTGGAAGTAGTAAGGAGGGACTGTTGGGCCGACGCGGGGCTGGAGGGTTGTGGTGAAGGATGGGCCGTGTGGGGCATTAGGGCTGGGGAGTTCGCTGGGTTTAAAGTAGGAGAAGTGTGGACAGACGGAGGTGGCTAGGCAGAGGGGCTGTGGGCTGAAGGGAGTGGGCTGGTGGGTTGAGTCGTGGTGTTGGCATTGGGTGTGCCAACGAATGGCTAAAGGTGGGGTGGAAAAGGGTTGGAGGGGTATCCGAGGAATACACAAGGGAAGGAGTGTTGTTCAAGTTTATGAATGGATGTCGAGGGGATAAGAGGGTAACACAAACAACCGATGGTATGCGGGTGTGCGCAAGTAGAGGAGTTCAGTGGGAGGGTTTTATTGTGTTGTTTGGTAGGGAGGATATTTAAGAGATAGGTGGCGGTGGCTAGGGCGTAATGCCAAAAGGTGTTAGGTAAAGAAGCTTGGGTAAGGAGGGTGCGTATCATATTGTTTATGGTTCGAATTTTACGCTCGGCCTTTCCATTTTGAGATGAGGTGTGGGGGCATGATAAATGGAATACCATACCATGTTGATTAAAGTATTGTTGAAAAGCCAAGTTTACGTATTCCTTGCCATAATCGCATTGAAACATTTTTATCAAGCGTTCAAATTGGGTGCCAATAAGTTTATGAAATTGAAAAAAAATTGAAAATACTTGTGACTTTTTGGATATAGGGTAAGTCCATAGAAAATCAGTCAGGTCATCAAGAAATAACACATAGTAACGGTGACCTTGGGAACTAAGGATTGGTGACGTCCATAGGTCGCTATGAACAATATCAAAAGATTGGAAAACACGAGTGTGGGAAGTTTCAAAAGGTAATCGAATACTTTTAACTATCACACAAGATTCACAAATGTCTTTATTATGTTTGCCAAAATCAATAAAACTAGATTGTTTCAAATAATGCAAAGATGGACGTCCTGGATGACCAAGACGTTGGTGCTAAAGCTGGGAAGAGATGGCTGCAAAGGTAGATGGTGTGCTGGTTATCCCGGATCCAAGCGTGAGAGGGTAGAGATCACCGCTGCTGTTGCACCGGAGGATATGGATCCGGGTCTTGTAGTCCTTCACAAGAAAACCAAAGGGGTCAAATTCAACAGAAACTGAGTTGTCAGTTGTGAACCGACGTACGGATATTAAATTTTTGATCAGTTTAGGTGCATATAGGACGTCTTTAAGGATAAATGGGGGAAAAGGTGGGGGTAGGGTTTGTGTGCCTTGTCCAACAACCGGTATGGGTGAACCATTTCCAACAATGATATTTTGGTTCACGCTATTATTAAAATAAGATCGAAAGTTAGTTGGCGAGTTAGACATATTACCTATGGCTCCCGTGTCCATGTACAAGTTAGGATCCGGTTGATTGAGAGACATGGTATAAAGCGCTTGTTCGATGTCAGTTGGGGCATAGGCATTGTGAGCTTGAGTGGGCCTTGGTCCAAGAAGTCCATTACCTCCGAGATTGGGTGCGGAATTGGGCCGAGGTGCTGTTGGGTATGGGCAGGGAGGAGCCGGCCATGATGGAGTCTGCTGTGCGGCCCAAGACGGAGGAGAGGGGAATTGCTGAAACCCGGGCCCATTCCACTATTGTTGTTGGGCTGAGTTGGGCCAGAAAGGCTGTTGATTGGGCCAACCAGACTGCTGATTGTTGGTGTTGTTATTTCGGCCGCGTCCTCAGGTTCCTTGTCCTCTGCGGTAGCCACGAGAGCGTCCCCGGCCACAGTATCGGTCAGTGTCTTGGCAGGAATCATTATGATTCACCGGAGATTGAGATTTGGTTGAGTTTACATTCAACGCGGTGCCCGCGGTTTAAGCCATGAGTAGCGCCTGTTCCGCCTTGCGAGATTCAATGAGCATGATTTTTGACCGAGCTTCATAAAAGGTTGGTAAGGGGTCCTATTACTGGAGAATGGTAGCGATACCCTCATACTGTTCATTGAGACCCGCGATTAGTTGAAGAACCAATCGATCGTTATCAACTGGACTGCCAACGTTGGCAAGTTGATCGGCTAACACTTTCAGTTGCTAGCAATACGCCGAGACATTGGGGAACCCGTCAAGGCGCGTCTTCGAGAATTTATACAGGAGGTGAATGGATCGAGAACTTTTGTTATCTTGAAAAATACCTTCAAGTGTCTTCCAGGCATCATACGTAGTTGTGTTTGGCTTAAGAATAGTATGCAGGAGATCATTGGAGATTGTTGCATAAATCCATTGGAGCACAAAGGCATCCAACCGATCCCAGGGGTCATCGGCTTTGGTTGCTTTGTCTTTTTCGGTGTCCTTGGTTGTACCAGATGATGAAGAAGATGAAGAGGGTCTGGGAGAGAGATGATCGATAACCAGAGATGCACGGTACTGAATCTTGAATAATTCGGACCATGAGGCATACTGCCCAGATTCCATCTCGAGAACAACTGGAATCAGGCTTTTGATATTGGTGAAGATCGTAGCGGGATGAATCTTGGGCCCATTGAAAGGTGTTACAGGAGGCGATGAAGGTGGGGATTAGGAGGAGATCGACAGGAAGAATGTGAGGAGAAGGAGGGAAGATTAGGGTTGGTCTCTTAATACCATGAAGAGGCCGTATGCAATAGGATCGATGATCCTTCCCTCAATTCTCATTCCAATATAAAGATACAGATCTCCTCTATTTTGAGAGAGTTACAACTAATTTTCATAATACAAGGGATTGCTATAATGTCTATATTTACAAATATTATCTAATGCTATTAAGAACGATTATGAAGTTTTTTACAATATCATAATGAAGAAAATGGCGAGAAGAGAGAGAGATAAAGAGAGAGAGTATGTTTGGGAGAAGAAGATGGTGGCCACCGCCTCCTTATGGTTTTCTTTCGTCATGTGCCTAGAAGTCGCTTCCACCATCACCATCGCTTACCACCATCGAAAACGAGAAACCATCGCCAACATCTGTACTTTATGGATTTGGGATTCGTCTTCTCTATGCTTCGAGTAACATTGATTTCCATAGCATCTTCTCTTACTTTTCGTCATTGTCGCTCTGGTTGGTAAGTAGTTATCGACCATGGCACTCGGCAATAATATCCACTGTCCACACACCCCTATTTCTTATTCTCTAATCTTTTCCTAATTATTGCTCTGCTTTTAAGTTCTTCGGATTTTGTGGGTATTCAACAATTCAATACACTGAGTTTGAGAAATTAAGTTTCTGCATGTGCTTGTATATGTTACTTTGACCAAACTCATATCTCAAGTTGGATTAGTCATGGGAAAAGTAAAAAAAATTTCTTACACTATACGAGAGGGTGAAGGAAGAATGGTTCATAGCAGTAGCTTATGATTCGAAGTTTTGAATTCTGATTTTAAAGTTATTGCTTCTGTTTACTTATTGAAATTAGTTTAACCATTTACACATACAAAATGAAATTTTCAAATTTTAGGGATTTGTCATTGGTTGATCTTAAAATTATTTTTGAATTGTCTCAATTTTCTTGAAAGGTTAGGTATATTTCAAAAAACTTAAGATGGTGAGAGGAAAGACTCACATAAAGATTATTGAGAATGGATTATTGAAGAAAGCTTTTGAGCTTTTTGTGTTTTGTTTTGATGAAGTTGCTTTCATCATCTTCTTACCAAGTGGCAAGCTTTATGAATTTGCAAGCTAAAGATTTCATCTTTTTCACTAATTTTTAATTATGTACTAAACTTTTTTTTATATATTTTATCAGTTAACTAATATAAAGTTATAAATCCATCGTTTTTTATGTCACTTAATTATCTTGCAGAAAAAACAAAGGCAACACAATTGCATCCCACATGAGCATTATGCCCCTATCTTATTTGCAGTAAGCAAAATGTTGAACATATACCTTTTGGCATATTTTATAATCATTTGCTTTGTCATTGTAGATATATCAAAATATTTTTTGATATATGTCGAGCAATATAAAAGCACTGAGGTTTATAGCATGATGTTAAGTTGGTGTTTTCTTTTGGTTATAGACATAATGCTGAGTTGATGTTTTCTTTTGGGTAAGTTGGTTTTTTCTTTTGTAGATATGCGTTTTTTTGATTGTGTAAATGTAAGTAACCAAGTCAAGATATCCAAACTAAAAGTAAAGTATGAAGAAGTCTTCTTGCATATCCAACCTCTCTATTGTAGAATTTACCATCTCTGTTTGTTATGTAACTATGATTAACTTTTGTACGAACTATATGGGTTGGAAGAAGTAACACACGACCATCTGGACTAGAAAATGCAACTACATAACATAAAGTGTTTTGGGTTTAATGACATGGTGCAACGCGCCATTGAACATTACTAGTTAATTATTAATAGTCAAGTTGGTTAAAATATTAAATAATCAAGCTAACATTAATAAAATATTAAACAATTAAATTATCATTAATAAAAATTAATGAGTTTTAAGTTAACATTAAGCAAACAATTAATCAAACTAACGTAAATTTTAAAGAACAAGTTTTAAAAAATTACCTACATTGAGGATTTAGGACCGTGTAGAATCGAATTTGAGAGATGGCTTATTATTTAGTGCATTTGTTTAATGGTTGGGATAATAGAGTATGAGGCTTACTTTTTTTAGAAATGGTTGGTTATTGGGTATTTGTGTGTTTGGATAAAAAGAGTCAATGGAGTAATGTGCTTAATTGTCAAATACTTATTGACTTTATAAGATTTTTTTTGAATATGTGTTATTTAGTTTATTATATGTTTATATTTGTAAAATTGTAAAATTGTAAAATCTTAAATGCATTTTCCTTGGGGGTCGATGTCAATTTTCAGGGATTGTTGGTAGCAAAACTTCTTGAATGTGAGACAAGATTAGATGAATGAAATATAAATCCTTAACATGGTTAATTTTATATTAAATATTAAAAATATCATGATAAGTGAAAGTGTGAGATATAAAAGTCAAAACAAGTGTTTCTTCCGAAGTTAATTATCTTCCGAAGCTTAACATATTTCTTCCGAAGCTTGGGTGAAATCTTCGAAGGTTATGTTTGCTTGGGAAGTGTTCTGAAGCTTAATCAGATTTCTTCCGAAGCTTAGTCAGAATCTTCCAAAGGTTATTTTGCTTTGGAAATTTTGGTAAGTATTGAAAGTGTTAGAGTTTTGCTTCGGAAGTTTTCAAAAGGATACTTCCTGCTTCGGAAGTATTAGTATAGGGTCCTAATTGTAAATTCTCAATTAGTTGTTGAGTGTATAATTTGACCGTTATAGTTCGTTGGTCATTTATCACTATAAATAAGGATCCTGTGTAATTAGTGAAGTATCTACATAAATCACAATCACTTGTAATCATTTGAATAAAGTTCTTTCTAGTATTCTTTAAGTTCATCTTCTTCGTTTCTTGTTGTTGTTAAATTGCGCGTTCTTGTACTCAATTGGTATCAGAGCCTTGTTAGAGGCTCAATCGAGGAACAAGATTCAATCAAAGATCGTTTGGCGGTAACGATGGTGTCAACAAAGTATGAGATTGAAAAATTCGACGAGAAAAACGATTTTAGGTTATGGCGACTGAAGATGAAGGCGTTGCTCGTTCATCAACGAGTGGTGGATGCCTTGGTTGGAGAATCTAAGTTGCCGAACACAATGTCAGACAAGGAGAAGAAGGAGATGCTTGAACAGGCACACAATTCAATCATCTTGAACTTGGGTGACGGGTACTGAGAGAAGTATCGAAAGACGACGGTGGCAGGGGTCTGGTCAAAATTGGAAAGCCTGTACATGACGAAGTCTCTTGCGAACAGGTTGTATCTCAAGAAGCGTTTGTACACTTTCCATATGGCGCCTGGGAAGTCAATTGAAGATCATACTGACGAATTCAACAAGTTGGTCTTAGATCTTGAAAACATTAAAGTTGAATTGGATGATGAAGATCAAGCGATCATATTCTTGACCTCTCTCCCATCATCTTATGAGCACTTTGTGGATACTTTGATGTATGGTAGGGATACTCTTACCATGGAGGAAGTGCTGGCAGCTCTCAATTCAAAGAAATTGAAGAAGAGAACTGATTATAAAAAAGATGGTGGAGAGGGCTTGGTGGTCAGGGGAAGATCTGAACAAGGAAGCTTCAAGCCGAGAAGTGTCTCAAAGTCAAGATCCAAGTCCAAGAGGAGGTGTTACGTGTGTGGGTCAGAAAAGCACTTCAAGAAAGATTGTCCTGACAGGAAAAGAAAGAAGGGTGAATCAAGTGGATCAAAGTCTCATTCTAGTCATAATGCACAAGATGATGTATCTGATGAACATGAGAGTGCAGATGTGTTGGCTGTCACAAGCAGAGGTAATGAGAATAAATGGGTGATGGATTTAGGTTGTTCATACCATATGACAGTTGTGAAGGAGTCCTTCAAAGATTTGAAGTTTGAAGATCTTGGTTCTGTAAGGTTAGGGGATGATAGACCTTGCAAGATTGTAGGTCATGGTACAGTGACTTTAAAGATGAAGAATGGAATGGAAGTAGATCTTCATGATGTAAGGTATATCCCTAATCTTAAAAGAAGTTTGTTGTCATTAAGGTTGTTGGAGAGATTTGGTTACCATGTTAGTCTTAGGGATGGTAAGGCTAAGGTGATTATAGGATCAATGGTGGTATTGTCTGGTAATAGAAAGGATAATAATATCTATGTACTAGATAGTTCTGGTGTAGTAGAGTCTCATATGGCAACTGCCTCAAGTGATAGTAGTTCTAGGGCCATGTTGTGGCACCAGAGGCTTGGTCATATCAGTCAGCAAGGACTGGTAGAGTTGCAGAAGCAATAGGTAGTGACTGAGTTGAAGAATTGTGATTTTGGTTTTTGTGAAACTTGTATTCTTGGGAAACACAAGAGGGTTAAATTCACAAGGGCTAAGCATATCACAAGTGGGGTATTAGACTACATTCACTCTGATTTATGGGGTTCTGCTAAGGTTGATTCTTTGGGTGGTGCTACATATTTTATGACTTTGATAGATGATTTTTCAAGAAGGATCTGGGTAATCATCTTAAAGAATAAGAGTGATGTCTTTAGTAAGTTCAAGGAATGGAAAGTCCTTGTGAAAACCCAAACTGAAATAAAAGTCAAGAAGCTAAGAACTGATAATGGGTTTGAGTTCTGTAATCATGAGTTTGATCAGTATTATAAAGCTCAAGATGTTGCAAGACACAGAACTATACTTGGTCATCCATAACAGAATGGTTTGGCTGAAAGGATGAATAGGACCTTACTTGAAAAGATAAGGTGTATGTTGGTTAGTTCTGGTTTGCCCAAGCAATTCTGGGCTGAAGCTGTGACCACTGCAGCTTATCTAGTCAACAGGTTTCCATCAGCTGCATTAGACATGAAGACTCCTAAGGAGGCATGGTTTCTTCCAAAGTTAATTATCTTCCGAAGCTAATTATCTTCCGAAGCTTAACATATTTCTTCTGAAGCTTGGGTGAAATCTTCCGAAGGTTATGTTTGCTTTCAGAAGTGTTCTGAAGCTTAATCTGATTTCTTCGAAGCTTAGTCAGAATCTTCCGAAGGTTATTTTGCTTCGGAAGTTTTGGTAAGTATTGGAAGTGTTAGAGTTTTGCTTCGAAAGTTTTCAAAACAACTTCCTGCTTCGGAAGTATTAGTATAGGGTCCTAATTGTAAATTCCCAATTAGTTGTTGAGTGTATAGTTTGACCGTTATAGTTCGTTGGTCATTTATCACTATAAATAAGGATCCTGTGTGATCAGTGAAGTATCTACACAAATCACAATCAATTGTAATCATTTGAATAAAGTTCTTTCTTGTATTCTTTAAGTCCGTCTTCTTCGTTTCTTGTTGTTGTTGAATTGCGTGTTCTTGTACTCAATTGGTATACAGAAAGGGTTATCCCCACATCCCTCTTCTAGTTCATCTGAAGTTAATTGAAGCATCTCATATATACTCGAAGCACCCAATGAATAAAGCACCATGTATCTCGAGTACATGTTATCTAGCAATATATGTCTAGAGCTCTGTGTGACCAAAACATCTTATGTCCAGAACAACAAATGTTGTTGGGTTAATTGGATTCGCTTAAAGGTCCACAGGTAATGAGTCAACACGTTAAAGGGTCATGGTTCGATAAAAATGAGACATCCAAGTCTGACTTTGACATGCGCTATGGGTTTGAAGAAGTCTTAAAAAGTTTTGTTTCCCTTTTTTTGGCTTACTATTATGATTCGTGAACCCGCTTGTCATGTGTGTAGGCCTAGTTAAAGTCCGTTCCTTCTACGAACGGACTCCTCAAAAACATTTTTCATTTCATATCAGTGCTAGAAACAATTATAATTACCTAATTAACACCATTTTTTCAGAAAAATTATAAATAGCCAACAAGAATGATAGAATAAAATGGAAGAACCTTACTCAAGCAACTTAAAACATTCTACTACGTTTTTTTTATATTTATGGAATTATCATCGTACTTTCAAAATTCAGTCATACTAGGCTCATATAATTAGGCTTTCATAGACTAATATAGGATCTATTTTAAGATAACGGTATCAAACACTAACGGCAATCAATTTTTTTCTGTCCCCCTTCGGCCCTTCTTAAATTTATGTTTACTTTTTTCTATTTATTATGTATCTATTGCATTGTGTATTTAGGTTTTTAATTTTTAATAATTAGTCTAATTATGTTAAGGTTTTTGCTTGTGAATTTTTATGTTCAATCTATAATATATAGGAAAAAAGATCTATGTAGAAAATAATTTATTGCAAAAATACGCTGAACAAAATATATTATTTATGTTGCCAATCCAAAAAAAAATAATAATAAATAAATAAAGTGATATAAATGTAAATTTCATTGTTGCTCGATCTGAAATTCAAAACAAAATGGATAAATTAGTTTGAATTTTTGTAAATGTTTGAACAAATTATTATGGTATCTACCATGTGTATGTAAGAAGGATAATATATAGAAATGTAAAAAAAAATTATTTGAAGGTTTTTTTTTTTTTTTTTTTTTTTTAATGATTTAGTGTTTTGAAATTATCATGACCGTAACATACATGCATACATATATATAACAGAAAAATGAAAGATCAAGAGAAACTCCATGTATATGAGAAAACCAAAAATGTCCTATGGACCAAGAAGATAATTTCTATTTAATTTTGTTTTCTATTATTTAAAAGAGTATTTCGAAACGAACCATTATTGTTTATTTTTATCAAGTTTCCCCCTCATTTTCTTAAAGCGGTTAACATATGTGATTTGCGTAAAACTAAAGCTTTTATGATATTTAATTTAGGTATAATATTGTTATACTAAATAAAAATTCAAAAAACAAATATTTTGAAACAGGTGATTTGCGTAATTAACATATGTAGAACATTTCATGTATTGCACCTCAAATCTCAAACACACGACAATTAGTGTGGTGTGAAACCAAGAAATCAAATATTATGCTAATCGAAAGACCAGGATAATTATCTAGAAAGATAAAATCATGAATATATTTGATTTCTGGTTGGTTTGCTAATTGGTTTTGGGGTTTTTGTTCATAAATTAATTTTAGAGTTTGTTGTTCTAAACACACATTGTTTCTATCATACCTCTCCTCTACTAAATATACCTTTGAATTGACGTGCGATTTGTGAGCTATTGAGCCATTGATCAATAGTTGAAATATGATTTTCTAAGTTTTCTTGTTTACTGATATTTTTTTAAGGAATCCTCCTCTGTATTAATATATCTATTAGGCTATGTGTTGTGTAGGGTTTCTATCCACGTGTGTTATGGGGTTATCCTGTAATATTATGACATGTGTCGCTGACTGGACATTAGATAAAACCCCGAAATCAAGTAGCCCGGCTCCTGCCACTATGTTGAGGTGATCGCGACCAAGTTGGATAGCCATGTGGGTCGCGCCCCACCATTCATGCCCCACATCATCTAGTCTTAAAAATAACGGTGATGAACATTAACCAACTGATTGGATTCTGCCCAATGATGGTTGTAAATTCGATTTTTTTTTATATTCAACTATTTTACCTTAGTTAAAAAAAATGTGTTTCTCTCTCAAATCAACAAGGTTCCAGCCAGCCCACCCTTTTATATTTTTTTCTATATTTTTGTGGTTTTTTTGTTTGTTTCTAGACTTTTTTTTATATAAAAGTAATCCACGTCGGTTGAAAGAAGCAACCTGGAGCTAACATCAGCAAACTCAAATGGGTATTTGTTATATATAAATTAATGATATGGTCTTCTGTCATTTTTTATCATAATTTATAAACAATATTGTCATAAATTTGACCGAAAACATTTTCTTTCCATAAAATAACGTTAAAATTAAATAAAAACGATATAGAAGGAATGTAAGGAGTTCGAAATGTTAATCCGGTCAAAATGGAGTAATTTTTTTGGTTAAGAACAACGTACTCCATTCTACTCCTAAATTAATTCTATAAATCATTAATAAACCTATGTGGGTTAGTTAGTAGCAACATATTGAATGCATACTTTTTAGACATAAAAGTAATACTTCGCTTAGCAGCCTAAAAGTAAAAGTTAAATGTTTTTTAAAAACCATCAAAGTTTAAACCTAGATAAGAGTAGTTTATAAGGGACTAAAAGGGATGTTGTGGCTAAAAAACATAAAAGCAATAATATACGATATAATTTTGTCGTACTAATGTCATCGCTAAGTTTGTGAGTAATGGTGGGTATTCACATTATAATACAAGTTTTGAAGTTTACGGTAGAAGCAATCTACTCATGGTTTTTCTACCATTTACACTCTTCGATTTTTATTATTCTTTTTTTCTACTGTCACAGTTTATGCTTGCACTCATATTATTTTATTTTTTTATAACTTTTAAAATATGATATATATATATATATATATATATATATATATATATATATATATATATATATATATATATACACATATATATATATAGAATTTTGAAATCAACGTTGCGATATGTACATTTTTATCTATAATCATGATTTTTTTTTGGGCGGGATGAATATAAATATACAATTCATCAAAACAAGCCATATAAATTTTAACATCTTCATCGTGATGTGTAGGTTGATTTTACTATATATTTGTGTATATATTAGCACCGTTAAGAAAATACATACTCAGTACAAAGGAAATTAAAGACCGGTCTTGAAGTCTGTATTACATAGATTAAAGTCGTCTTAGACTTCCTTGAATTGAAGTAAGTTCAAATAGTTCAAGGCCAGATTAGTTTAATAGTATTCTCTTAACTATGGTTTGATAAAATATGATGTCAAAACCCAACACCTTACATAAGTAACAAAAGTAGTTTACTTTGACATATACACTTTTCAAGCTAAATAAAGCTAAATAACTATCATATTGTATATAAAATATCTATCAGTTTATTTAATTATATCTGTCTAATATTTATTTATATTATTTTCCTATATCCGTAATACAAGTTCAAAAGTATTTTTTTTTCTATTTAATATGTTTGCAATCAACATTCTTATTTAATTATGATTCACTAGTAACTTGTTTAGTTACTTTCTTAAGAAGTGAGATAGCTTTCTGCTGCATAAAACTTAACAATCATTTGAAATCTCGAATAAACTGGATACAATATTTGTTGAAAATCAAAACTAAGCTATGCATACCAAAACAAACTTGAAAAGATTTTTAGAGATGCATTATATGGCATCTGCTACTTTTTTTCTATCTTTTATCTTTGTAAATCCGGCACTCAAGTAATGACAATTCATTGAAGATTTACGAAGAACAACACATGAGAGAAACTTACGGTTTGGTCCTAGCACGAGCATGTGAAGTAATATTTAACCCTTTTTCTTGGAATGAAGTTAATATCATTAAAATTTAAAAAAAAAATTAGTAAAACGCTAGACAAAACATAGTTTATCTGATATCCAACATATCATAATTAGAGTTAAGAAACCAAAAGATTCACAGCATAGATATGCAAACAAACATCAATTTTATTACCACTCCTTTATTCATAGAAACACAGACAAAGTACAACATGTAAAGCCAGAAAGTACAACACAATCGAACCACAGATCACAAATCACATCCAATCCCTTCTCCAAAACCTGAAGAGACAAAACAGATCACACCCATAACAACAACAACAAAACATACAAACAAACACAAAAACAACAACACACTGATAAGAATTGAGATCACCCCTTATAAAACTAAGGATCTTTCTCAACAATTATGAAATAAACAAGAGCCCCTCCATCATCACCGTCACCAGTCACTGCAGGCGGTGACTGGGGCGGTGCAGGAGGAGGGGCTGGAACAGGGGCCAGCCCCAAGAATTCACGAGCTCTCAAGGCTGCAGAAGCAACCGCTTCTGCAATCCCTCCAAAAATCTGAGCTTTGATTTTGCCCCGTCGCGGCTGAAACGCCGCCGTGGGCTTCTTCACTGGCGGCGTTGGAAAAACTGCCGCCATCGGGTGATCTACTAAAACAGAGCTTCAAACCAGAAGCTCTTAATTGGTGAATATTATGAAGATTTGAGAAATTAAAGATGAAATTATGAGAATCTATACGAATTAAGAAGGTTTTGATTGAACAGAAGTGAAAGATTGACAGTAATTGTGAAATAGTATGAGAATTGAAATTTTGAAGATGAAAAACAGGGGATCGAAAAGGCGAAAAGGGAACGATTGAAGAAGAAGAATTAGGGAACTTTTTGGACCAGAACAAGAACTAAGAGGGTTACGAGGGTCATGGTTAATTATGAAAGAAATTGAATTTGGGGAAGATGGATTTGTAAGAAATGGTGTTCGAATTTCGATTGTTCTTATAGGCAGATGTCACCGGAAGTGTTGTCATCATGGGGTAGGATATGGTTATATTATTATAAAAATACGTTATGTATGATTATAATATAAAATTTATGAACTTATATAATGTGATTTTAGAATATTTTCTCAACTAAACACTTGTACCATTTCTTCTGGTGATATTTTGGTGTGTAAAGGGATATTTTTGTTTTTGAGATTAAAAGCTTTATTCCGTGATGAAGTAGTATAGTATTATTTCCATAAAAAAGTTTACTTATTATTATCTAGAGTTATTCCCAATGCGTCCGCGGGGCCGATCAACATAAACGTTCCACTAACCACTTCCGAATATGAAATGTAGATAAGCGTTAATAAACTCGTATAGACCAATTTAAGATTTAAACGGGAAGCAATAAAAATAACAGTTATACAAAAGCAGCCTGGGTGGCTCAAAAGTGGAGACGTCAAGGTTTAAGCTCGAATCTTTAAGGTAACAAAGTGCATATTGTGGTTTAATGTTTGAAGAAACAGAGAGTAACTACGTACTCTACATTGTAGATACATACCAACCAAATACAACTCTAGAACCAATAATTACACATAATGGTGTTGTAGTTATTCATCAATGGTTTCACTGGACTCTTCTTTCATTTGGACATTACCATCTTCATCAATGGCTATACTGCCTAGCTTCTTGTATGGGTGGATCTTTGTCTTGTCCAAGTGCGTCACTCTCTCGTTTTGTCTGGCTGAATCACTCGTTTGTTCCAACAAGAAGAAATATAGATTAAGAATAGAAAATGACCAAGAATACTACCAATACAGTTAACTTGTGATAACAAACTTCACATTTCCTAGGTTCCAAAATATTTACATTTTCTAACTTTAAATAGAAGTCAAGAAAATGATCTAGTGCTGGTTGCTGGCTTGCATGGCTAATGAGGAAGTCACTGATGGATTACAAATGCTACTTGAGATTTAATGTAAATAAACATTAGACAAAAAAATTAATAATTCTCAAACAATATCTGATACAGAAATGTGAATAGAAACAAAAAAACTAATAATTTATTGATTAAAGAGTGAACAAAGAAAGTACTCCGAGTTACCTTAGCATCTAAAAAGGTGGATGGCAAGAACCCCCAAATGATTATGTAAGCTTTAGATGATAAGAATCAAATTAACTATTTTCAAACATTCTAATTTGATTATTGCCCTACCCTATAGTAAATTTTCGAAAGAGAATGAACAGTCACAGTGGCTCGTCCTCTTGGCGTTTTGCTCGCAATGTGTCACTTGAGATTCTACCACTTCATCCACGCGTGTTGCATTGAAAGAGAGAGAAAGATATACACAGATATCACACTTGTCCCCTCTTTCTCTCATCTTTTTTTCCTAAACTGGAGGGCAAGGTCGATGATGATTGTGGTAGACCTCTGCCATTGTTGCCATTTAAAAGATTAGATGATTGAGATGAAGATTGTTAAAATTTTATGAGTATATATTAATTTAATATCCAAATATTCTTTTAATTTTTTTATTTGTTATTTGTATATTTCTGTTGGGCTGTTGGTTTTTGTTTCTATTTCAGGTTAAGCAGAGTTGGGCTTTGGGTTGGGCCTTTGTTGCTGTGTTGGGTTGGAGCGTAGCTGGGCTTGGTCATGTGGAAGCTGCGGTGTTTATATGTTAACATCTCCTGGACCGATCATTCATTCACTTCGCTTCTCTTGTTCTTGAAGATTCGGTCTCAGTTGAGCGATTGCAGTTGTTCGTTGTTCTTCTTCATCATGTTGATGTTATCCGTTATTATTGTGATTCAGGTTATCATATTGATAATCTGAACTAGTGTTCTCTTGTTATCTTGTAAGAAACCCTAACACTTAGGGTTTCAGACTTTGTCTTGGTTGTTTCGATTTGGGTTGTATTTGTAACATGGTATCAGAGCTTAAGGCTCTGGTCGATTGTTGATCGCTATTACCCTGGAATCTTGTCTTCCGTTGTTGATTTGTCATTGATCGGTGCGCATCATCGTTTTAGGGTTTCACCCCAAAACCCTAATTTTGGAATATCCGTTTGTCTTGTTCGTGGATTCTTGTTGGTTCAAAGAAGCCGGAGGTGAAGTTGTCTATCAACTGAGATCTTTGATTAAAGTTGTAACCCTAAGTGAAGGTTACAACTGTTAATCTGTGCTGCTAAAAATCCTTGATACAGGGTACTCGCTGTAAAGGTTTCTTGTTCCCTTCTCTCTATTGTACTATTGTTTTTGTTTTGGCATTCTTTCATAGTGTGTCTAGACATTGTTTGTCCGGGTTAGGGGTACCGGAACTATTTCAGTGACAGGGGGTGATTTTCCCTGTGTGTGTGTTTGCTTTCCTTTGTGTGCATCACTTGTTTGTGTGTCTTTGTGTGTCTGCATTTACACAGCCTTGATTAATCCTTGATCTGCCATCTTGAATGATGTGAAAACCTAGCTCTGATCTTGGCTGTTACTTTGTGTGCCTACTTGTGTACTTACTCATTCCTTGATTGCTAAAATATTCTCAAGAAAATGGCTAAAGAAACTGAAACTAAAACTCCCACCAACATTCTGGTGGGGAAACTTGACCCAAGCAACCCACTATACGTTCACCCAAGCGACTCGTGTGTTCTGACCATTGTTAACATAAAATTAAAAGGCACTGAGAATTACATGGTTTGGGCAAATGCTATGAAATTAGCATTACAAGTAAAGAATAAAACTGGGTTTATAGATGGTAAATGTGAAAAATCAAAGACTGATGATGTTCTAGCGGGTCAATGGGAAAGATGTAATTCTATTGTTTTAACCTGGATCTTAAACTCTATATCTGAAGAACTATATGTTAGGCAAGTCTTCTCTAGACTTGCCTCAGAAGTCTGGAATGATTTAAAGGAGACATACGATAGGATTGATGGGTCTGTTATCTTTGGTTTACACCAGAAAATTAATTCTCTTCAACATATTTGGTGTCTTGTTTCTGAATATTATCACAAATTAAATACTATATGGAAACAAATGGATAATATGCTTCAGTTTCCTCCTTGCACATGCAAGGCTGCTTAAGAATTCAATGATTTTAGTCAATTAATAAAATTAATGCAGTTTCTCATAGGGCTTGATGATGTTTATCAACCTGTGAGAACTAGTCTCTTGACTAGAGACCCTCTCCCGACTATTAAAAGTGCTTTTGCTATAATCTCTAAAGAGGAGTCTCATAGAAACTCTAACTCTTCCTCAAAACTATTTGGTCAAAATGTTGGGTTTGTGTCTAAAACAAATCAGATTTCTGAAAATAAAAAAAGAAAGACTAGAGGACCAAATCCAAACCTTAAGTGCACTCATTGTAACAATTGGTCATACAATAGAGAGATGTTTTGAGATTGTTGGCTACCCTCGGAGTAACCGACAAAGAGGGGTTTCTGGACCAATTCAAGGTTCAAAATCAACTCAGAACCCTTCTAATCCAACTAACAAGTCTGATTCTATCTCCTCTCCCACTCTGACAGCTTTCACAGCTGATCAAATTAGTCAATTGTTAGGACTTCTAAACAGCAAACAGGGGGAATTTTCTGTTAACTCCAATATGGGAGGTAATTCCTCTGGTTATTGTTCCTCTCATAAAACCTATAGTAACACCTCATGTTCAAATCAGAAAAGTCTAACTTCATGGATAACTGATTCTGGTGCGAACCAGCATATGGTAATGAATGATGATGAGTTACTCAACCCAGTTGATGTAACTGAATTTAAGATTAAGGTTCATCATCCAAATGGAACAAGTGCCACTGTTACTAAAATAGGAAACATTAAAATCTATGATAAGGTGATTTTAACTGATGTATTCGTTGTCTCAGAATACAGTGTTAATCTTATTTCTGTGTTTAAACTTGCTCGTGAAAATAAAATGAGTGTAACATTTGAGGAGCATGGTTGCCATATCCAGGATTTGCACACAAAGAGAACCCTGGTGACTGGTAACCAGGTGGATGGCCTGTATCTTTTTGGTGACTCTACACAACCTGCAAAGGTGTGTTTTCTTAGTTTTGAAGTGTCAAATTTGTGGCATTCTCGCCTTGGTCATCCATCTGATCAAGTTTAAAAAGTTTTAAAAGACACTTTAAATCTAAAGAATCTTGATTCTATTAAACCATGTGATGTGTGTCAGAAGGCCAAACAATCGAGAGCCCTTTCCTTTAAGTGATCACAAATCCACTCAGATTGGTGAACTCATTCACCTTGATATGTGGGGTCCATATAAGGTCAAAAGTAAAGAAGGCTATCGGTTCTTCTTGACTGTTGTCGATGACTTCTCTAGGGCTGTGTGGGTTTTCTTAATGAAACATAAAGATGAAGTTTTCTTAAATGTTGAAAGTTTTACATATCTTTTAAAAATCAGTTTAACAAAACTGTTAAGGTGTTTAGGAGTGATAATGGTACGGAATTTATAAATGCAAAATTTTCTTAATTCAATCGTCTTCATGGAATAATTCATCAAACATCATGTTCCTATACTCCTCAGCAAAATGGCATAGCCGAGAGAAAACATCGACATTTGTTGACTGTTGCTAGGTCCCTTCTTTTTCAAAGTAGTGTTTCTTTAAGTTTCTGGTCTGAATGTGTGCTGATTGCTGCATATCTAATTAACAAGACCCCTTCCTCAGTTTTAAATGACAGATCTCCCTATGAGCTACTATTTGGTTTTAAACCCTCTCTTGTTCATTTGAAATCTTTCGGGTGTCTATGTTTTTGTACTGTTTTAAATAGTTCAAATAAGTTTGATAGTCATTCATATAAGTGTGTTTTTATTGGTTATTAAAAAAAAGGATATAAGTTTGGTGTCTTGATAACATAACAGTTTTTTTCTCTAGAGATGTTAAATTCTATGAAAATATTTTTCCTTTCAAAGATACTAGTTCTAATGATTTTTCTAATCCTACTTTACAATCACAAATAACCAATCTAAATTTCTTTGATTTAATTTCTTCAAATCCACCCGATGAGGTTTCTCTCCAAAGTGGTCCCAATGATGAAGGAGGGGGAAACTATGATGTTCCTGTTGCTGACCAGCAGCCAAGTGGCAGCCCTGTTCCTAAGGGCTTGGCTTGTTTGCAGCAACCTCCAGATGGCCCGGCTGTCTCTCAGCACCCTCTGGATGGCACGACTGAGACTCAGCAGCCCTCTGGATGGCTTAGCTGATCAGCTGGCAGGGACTTCTGATCACACTAGCACTCCTGAGGGAAATGATCATTCATCTGAGAATGTAGCTCCTAGAAGGTCTACTAGGCCTAGTTCTGTCCCTAGGAAATTCAATGATTTTCTCATTGAAGGAAAGGTTCGATATGGTCTTGAAAGAACTATAAATTACTCAAATCTTTCCAAAGAAAATCTGTGTTTTGTCTCTACTCTTAATAAAAGTTTTGAACCACGTTCTTATAAAGAGGCATGTAGTGATAAAAACTGGGTTGATGCTATGACTGAGGAAATGAGCGCTTTAAACAGAAATCATACTTGGGATCTGGTTGATCTCCCTCCATCCAGAAAGCCCATTGGATGTAAATGGGTCTATAAAATAAAATATAGATCCACAGGGGAGATTGATCGATACAAGGCTAGGCTTGTAGCAAAATGATATAGCCAGCGAGAGGGTATTGATTTTGATGAAACCTTTACACCCGTGGGTGAAATGGTGACAATAAGATGTGTTCTCTCCCTTGCTATTCAAAATGATTGGTCTCTGTATCAACTTGACATTAATAATGCTTTTGTATGGGTCATTATATGAAGATGTTTATATGACACTTCCTGAGGGTTTCTTTTCCAAAATGATGCTCGTGTGTGTAAGCTAAACAAGTCTCTATATGGTTTGAAGTAAGCTCCTCGTATGTGGAACGAGAAGCTTGTTAGTGTTCTGTTGTCTAGTGGTTTTACTCTAAGTAAAACTGACTATTCTATGTTTGTCAAGTCCTCTGACTCTATTCTGGTTATTTTATTAGTATATGTTGATGACATTATTGTCACTGGCAACAGTGAGTGCGAGATTAAAAAAGTAAAACAAAGCTTGATGACTGAGTTTCATATCAAGGATCTGGGTTTCCTGAAATATATCTTGGGTATTGAGGTTGTTCATACCAAACATAGGCTATGTCTATCTCAGCGCAAGTACTGTGTTGAGTTGCTTGCTGAGTTTGGTATGACTGGTTGTAAACTGGTTAATACTCCACTTGAGCAATATCATATTGTGGCTTCCATGTATGAAAAAGATCAAACTATTCTCACTAATGTTTCTTAATATGAGAAGTTAATTGGCAAACTTATATATTTGTCTCACACTAGACCTGACATTTCTTACTCTGTTCAGTTTCTGAGTTAGTATATGCATAAACCTTGTGAGTCCTATTTAAAGCTTGTATTGTGGTTATTGAGATATTTGAAAAAGGATCCTGGTCATGGGTTATTGTTTTCCAAATCAAATTCGTTTTCTTTAACTGCCTATACTGACTCAGAATGGGGCAAGTGTTTAGGGTCTAGGAAATCTGTTATTGGGTTCTGTGTTTATTTTGGGAAACTCTTTGGTTTCTTGGAAGAGCAAGAAACAAAGCACCGTCTCTCGGTCCTCTGCTGAGGCAGAGTATCGTGCTATGTGTGCGGCTACCTGTGAAATCATATGGTTGATTAATATGCTACATGAATTGAAAGTTTCTGTGACTCTCCTCATTCCTTTACATTGTGATAACAATGCTACTGTTTCAATAGCAGTTAACCCTGTGTTTCATGATCGTACGAAGCATTTTGAAATTGATCTTTTCTTCTTGCTGGAAAAAATCTCTTCTGGTGTTATTGTAACTGTTCCAACTTCTTCAGATCAACAGCCTGCAGATGTTTTTACTAAAGGGTTATTTCCGAAACAACATGGTTTTTTTTGGTATCTAAGCTTAGAATGTTCAATGCCTTTGGATATTGAATTATGGAGGGTGTTAAAATTTTATGAGTATATATTAATTCAATATCCATATATTTTTTTTAATTTCTTTATTTATTATTTGTATATTTCTGTTAGGCTGCTGGTTTTTATTTCTATTTCAGGTTAAGCAGAGTTGGGCTTTAGGCTGGGCCTTTGTGGCTGTGTTGGGTTGGAGCGTAGCTGGGCTTGGTCATGTGGAAGCTGCGGTATTTATATGTTAACATCTCCTGGACCGATCATTCATTCACTTCGCTTCTCTTGTTCTTGAAGATTCCGTCTCAGTTGAGCCATTGCAGTTGTTCGTTGTTCTTCTTCATCACGTTGATGTTATCCGTTATTGTTGTGATTCAGGTTATCACATTGATAATCTGAATTAGTGTTCTCTTGTTATCTTGTAAGAAACCCTAACACTTAGGGTTTGAGACTTTGTCTTGGTTGTTTCGATTTGGGTTGTATTTGTAACAAAGATCAATTACTTGAAGCTCCACTCCGTCTTTGATTGGAATGAACAAGAGTTCTTGATTTCTTTATATCTTTCTCTTTCTCTATGGCCTCATTGTGCCTCTTTCCGCATTACTATGTACATGTTTTTTCGTTAATATTGGTTTTACTTGATCACTATTTATTTTTTTATTGGCATATTATTCTTTAAAGGTTTAGTATTGTCTATGTGAGTCAAATGGGTTAATAAAATTAGTTTCTTTGCATCGAAATAAGTTGCCCTAACATTGGGCTGGGTAAAATCCTAAACCAAAAGCATAACTGAGTTTGATTTGTATTTAGGAGTGTGCTCAAATATATTACATACAGAGAATCTAAAGCTTAACCACATGATTACACTGTTCAATACAATGCCATTCTTATTAACTGAAGTCCAAACACGTTTTTTTTTTATTAATAGAAGCTAAAATAGTTGACCTTGTTAATGTGTTTATGTAACATATTTTACATTTTTGTAGCCCAACAACAATCTGGCAAATTTGGCATGTTGTAGTTTGTTGGTGAGAGTTCCTTAAATCTGAAGACAAACAACTCAAGGAGACCACCACTTGGACCAAAGGGATGATTGGTCGTGTATTCTTCATGTGCAGATAATTATTACTAACTAATCAACATTGGCAAGATACATATTTTCATGTTGCTTGGTTTTTCTATTGGAAATATGCACGTCAGGTGTGTTTAAACTCTCATACTTCTGGTGATTGGTTATATTTATTTATTAATTTTTTGCTTCCTTTTTGGAAATACTTGCGTTACATGGAGATGTCGAGCGTTATATATGCATTTCACTAAAGAACCCTTCGTAGATAAAAGATGGAGAAAAAATAAAACTATTGTTTTTTAAGTGTTCGAACATTTTGTATAAATAGTACTAATTGGATATCAGAAAGCCATCTTATGAAATGGATATGCAAAAATAAGGTGTTCAAGTAACTAACAACAAAGCAAAATGCTACTGATTCAGAGATTGAGTGCAATGAAGTGTGCAAGTTATTCACAGCAAAGCCAAATGTAATTCAAAAGATCGAGTCTTCATTTGTTGATGCTTTATCCTTAATGAGGTATTTTCCAGATACTTTAACAACCCTTCATGTCTAAATGATCCTAAAATGGAGTCCTACTGTCCCCAACTGCATTATTTCTACATAGACGAAAATCATTCACTTTGCATAATGGATTTGGAGGATGTTTTTTGGTGGTTGCATATTGTTGTTAAGTAAATAATCGAATGCGTATCATTGTATCATGCCCCATCTAGATGGATATGTAGAAACCCAATTCTCAAGTTTATATTGTCGCCCTGCAATACAGGTCCTCTTAGCTGTTTCAAGAATCTTGATGGTCAAATTATTTGCAAATCAGAAGTGAAATACGTAAGTGTGAAGTGCAAGAACAAAATGGATTATATATGCTGATGGGATCATTTTCAAGTATGTGTTCAAGATTCAATTTGGTGAGTCTTCAAAAGGTATGTTATTATAAAGATTAGTAAGGGTTTAATATGATTTTAGATATTTGCAAACAGTTTGTTGTATAAAAGATTTTTGTTTATCGATACACACTTCTGTAAATAAACTTTGTTTTGCAATACACATCGTTGCCGCGGATACACATCTTTCCCCCGGCATCGCGCGGGTGGTAATTTACTAGTTATCTGTTAAAATTGCAAATGTCCATCCAAACACCCCACATGGAAGCATGATTTTAGCATAAAGATTAGATAGGATATCATCATGACATTCATACCATTTGGAACTAAACTGTACAATGATTACTTACGAAATCAAATTTTGGTAAAGTTCACGTCCATTATGGTCCTCGATAGTAGTTGTGGCCAATTCGATGTACTGTCCTCGGGCTATAATCCAAGTCTTTAGTTCATAGACATATTCATTCCCTTTACAGTCATCAGTTTGGAAAATGAATCTTCAAACACTAAAGGTACATGCATGTAACTTTATAAATCTTAGTATTCAAAGAAATTTCTTTTAAAGTTTCATAAACTCAAGTCCTCATTCATTATAATCTGTAAATTGACATGTGAATTGCAAATATCTAATCTATTCAATGGGGCATGTATCTTTTAATAAAATAAAAAAGTGCATGTAATCTTTCCTAACCACTACAATGACTACGATGGGTCATGTTGGATTAAAACTAAAAACAATTCTTAGCAAAACAAATGGTCTATGGCTACCTTAAACCTTGAAAAAACCCTTCTCAGGTTTAGTTGTTGTAATGAAACCTTAAAAAAGAATAAAAGTTCAATTAAACCCAATCTTCAGTCACCACCTATATCATCACTGGCTAAAACATTTGAAAACTTCTATTCTTTTGGTGGCAATTAATTATAGAGTAATATGGCTTTAATGTATAGAAATGATAGATATCAAATTTATATATCGAAAGCAAAAGAAATGTAAATAAAAACTTTGTTAATAACTCCATGCAAGAGAAGGTATATATTAAAGTTATGGTAACCGGTGATGGATTAAAAAAATGTTAGTATTACTCAGTATTAATTTTTAGTTTCTATCAGTTTAATTTATAAATTTGTTTATCGAAATTAGTTTATCTCTATTAGTTCATTAACGGAACCACTGCACAAAGTTTAATCTTGTTAATAAGCCATGTCATGACTGATGAGATTTTAAGGCATGGCTACCAAATTTAGAACCATAGTGCAATCACTCAAACTCTACCAATTATCTTACAAGAAGTACTTCAATCCATAACACCTTCAACTATTTTCATATTGTTCATGTTTCCGAGCTTTGCTCCACTTTATGCCCAAAACTTTACTTTCGATTCTAATAAGTTGTGTAGCGCCTGAAAATTGAAGGGTCTTCAAGTTCTCAAAATATTGATTTTACCTCTCATTCATTCTTATAAGGATCATCATTAAAAATTGAGGGTGTTACCCGAATGTCAAGTACAGATATAGTACATAAAAAAATTGCGGTAGTCAAAGCGTGGATTCATTGGTGAATGAAAATCTATTTCTAACAGATAGCGTAATTGAATGTGATGTTTTAACATTGCAAATTTATGATCTTGTTTTGATCAAGTTGATTAAATCGCATTTACTAATAAATTCGTATTATTATAGAAAAAATGTTGCTTTTATAGTTAAAATGGCATTGGTATCTCTTTAAAATTTTATACATATCACTCTTAGATTAGAATACTTAGCTGGTTCTATCAAAAGTTCAATCGATCATTTAGAGAAAAACAAGAACAATGAATATGCAGTGGCTTTTGTGACAAACCGTGCATCAAAAACTAAGCAAAGGCTTGTGTTTTATAGTTTGGGACCTATCACAAAGTTCTGTTAAATTGACATAACTCTTCGTGAAAGAGTATGGCATTTGACGGTTTAAACTGTTGACAATCATTACGATACATCAACAAGAAAACCTTTGATCGTAACCTAGTTACTACTGATGATTAGTATGTTCAGAGGTACTCAATCACTACATATTGCCCATGTTGTTGATGCGACCAAGTTGATGTTAATCACACTTAACCATTGAAAGACTAAGTATTTGTAAATCACACATCCATTAGTTTCAACTGATGATCAATTTTTACTGATAATCAGTTAATACTAGTGATAAGTTTCTAATGATATCTTTGATTATCAATATGTACTAATAATCAATTTTTACTAATAATTGGTTTTCATTTAACTCCATCAACCAGCGACACCCCCACGGACGCTTTTCCCATTGGACCGCGTTCGAGGCGCCGCTTGAATCCTCATGTTTTTGTTGTTGCACTAAATACGAATATTCTTGAGCGATCGTACGCTCCAAACCTCCTAATTTTTATATTAATGTTATTTATATATTTTTTGGCGATAAAGGAATTCCAAATAACTAAACTGATTTGGTGAAAACAAATATTGTTATATCTAGCATATATATATTTATAAAAATCAATAATAGAAATTTTTTTCGTGGCTGCCTTTATTGGACCCGGTCTGATTTATAAGCCACGATTTTTTTTAATGAAACCCCTCCTTTTCCACACACTTTCGCTTGTCATGTTCATTTAAAATGTCTTTATTACTTTTAGATACTTATATGCTTCACATGATTCTTTATATAAAACTAGTTTTTTACCCACGCTACGCAACGGCAGTTCTATCGTTTTTCCTCGAGCTACACTGCGTAAAATTGGTTGATATTTTTTCGGATCGTCTAAACCATAAAAACAAATACCAAAATTGGTTTTCGTCAAAGAGTTTTCGCTCATAATCGGTTTAGTTTGTTAAGATAATAATGCTTAAAAATATTTCAACATAAATGACTAAAAATAAAGGAGTTATATAATTATGTGAAACCAATTAATGTTCTACATTTTATAGAAAGATAAAGGACAAAAAATTACATTTCACCAAAACTAAAAACCTTTATGGTAAAAAACTAAAACCAAAAAATCACTGACCAGTTTGTTTTTTAATATATTATATAATTACTCACTGCAACGCATATGTCTTTGTGTCAGAAAAACACGAAGTAATCATATTATATAATAAAAATCTATGTGATTATTTACAGGATGTTCTCATAAGTATTATAGTAGATTAGATTTCTCTTTCATAAGAGAATAAATATATTATTGTGTGAGATAAATAAGCTGGATAGATGCGTTTTAATAGTAAGCAATGACATAATTGAGTAGAGCACAATGACCTAATACTATCTTAAATTGACTTATATATTAATTTGTTATTTTCGGATATAAATGCACTTTCTCGTCCTCTAGTATGTGCCTTTTTCAACCGACTATTTAGAGTATTAATGTGTTATATCATTGGTTGGTCGAGTATTAAAAGTCAATAAAGATGGTGTATTTGTTTTAATATGATGAAAAAGTACCTAGTTGGCAATTACGTTCCTGAATCGAGTCAATAATTATTTATTATTTGTTATTCTATTAATTATACTTATTACTATTTTTATTATTAGTATAAGTGTTACCGTCAATAACTATTATTGATCATCTTCTCTTCTTATATAATATTATTTTTTTTGTAGTTAACAAATAGTGGTAATCACTACAATTTTATGATTTTGTTGAAGAGAATTAGACTCGTGTTATCACAGTTGTTTGGAGAGCCATAAGTTACTATATGATAACAGGATAATTATTTGACCACAAATTATTGTTAAAATTTCTTAAAAACATCAAAAATTCTCTTGTAAAATAAAATAATATAAAAATCCAACACATTATTTCTTTTATAAATAACATTTAGTAATCAGAAGCCTTTTACCGGGGAAAAAGTAATTTAGTAATAACTAATAAGAAGTTATTAAGAATGATCCTTAGTCAAGTGGGTGAGATAAAGTATCTTAATACTACATTAAAATATGAGAATGCATTGGTTTTAAATTTCACATGTGACAAAAAAAGTATTTCAGGTTAGGCTAGGAAGTTTCTTTCACCTATGGTTAGTTTTCTCCTAAGGGTGGTCGCAAATTACGTTCTTGAGTAATGAAGATGATCGGGTGGACCAATGATCCGTTAGTGATCCAATTAACCATTAAAAAAAAAGTAATAAGAAGTTATTGATTATAATTCAAGAGTCAAGATGCATTTGATATTTGCTAAATGACTAGAAGTTATTGATTGGCAAAACCATGATTTAGTGGTTGGTATGATGTATGTCTCTCATAAAACTAATATGAGTTTAATCATTACAAGCGTATAAGGCGAGTATTATTTAAGTGTAAAATACTAATGTTAAAGAAAAGTTAATGATTGACATTACATGAAGCATTTGATTATTGTTACATAATTAAAGTTTCTATAAGATGTAGCAACATATTATAGTTTGATCTTAAACCATAATCTTGTATTACTATTAGACTATCATAACACCAACACCTCATTCTTTCAAGTTTTTACTCATCTTCTTATAAACTCATTTTACTTTCCAGACTATCATACATATTTTCCTACAAACATATCTATTTATTCCACATTACCAATAGTTTTTAATTTGATTAATATATTATTTTGTTTAAAGTATAAGTTGAATTAAATATAAATAAACTAAAATTGCTAAAAATTAAAATTTAAATATAAATTGAAAAAACACCCTATTCACATCACACAAAGTTTCGTGGTTGGTTTGTTGATATGGAGTATATGGTTTGTGTTAATGAAGGGTAGTATCTTTCTTCAATCTCCAAGGATTTGTTCATTCTTTTATTGAACTACTCGATCATCTTCTTCTCCACTCAGATTGTCTATGCTAACTTTCAATCATGTAACGATTTCACAAATGTGGCATATTCCTGATAAATACTATTCGAAAGATAATACCCGAGCTTGTACTTCGTTCCATTAACATAAAACGAAGACTAGAGTGCAACTCCGTGAATAATGTTGTATCACCATAGAACACATGACAAATCCAATGCTCATGGTTGCAAGGGCTTCAATGATTATGGTTGGGTGTGGGTGGTCACATCTCTACTACTAACCTGGGCCAACAATGGACAATTTTTTTCATACCCAATGTATGCGGTGGATACTACCTAGCATCTCGGAAAAGTCGTAATCGTCTCATGTGTCACACCCCAACCTTAACGGCGGAAACATCGAGATGTGAGGGTTAAGATTGTCCATGCCATACAACGCTATTTCAAAGTGCCAATATTATTAATTTTGCAAGGTTCATTACATACATTGAGAATAAAACATAAGATTCAAACAATCATAACTACGAAAGATTCCCTAGCATCATGTGACAATATAAGTCATTTTATCATTCTAGGTCCAATCCTAGATGTGATCAAGTCTTCAAGAGCACTTAAGCGGTAACAAGTCCTGAAACATGTTAAAAATAAAAAAGGTCAACATAATGTTGGTGAGTTTTCCAGAGTTTTCATACATAAATTATATATAAAAGATGGCAATTCATGTCGTAGGTTATTGAATAAAGTAACTAGGGATGGATGAACAAATGTAACAATCAACCTTGACAGATTACAAGATTACAAAATTACAAGATTAAACGATTAGCTAAGTGTACTTGGATTAACCAAGTAGGCTTGTCAGGCCCATAGATCTATGACGTCGCCAGACTAGCAATAGTTAATGAGGTACATATTATAGTCATCAAATGGTAATTACAAGAGTTCAACTAACCACGACAAATAAGAAGAATTGCCCAAGTGTTTACAAGATTCAAACGAGTTTACAAGTGCATTTATCATAAGGTTAACATGTTTCACCCCAAAGTGTGCAAATATATAAAAAGGGTATGAAAAAAAACTCACATGGATTACAAGGGTGACAAAATAAGAAGGTCTTGCGTAAAATAATGCCGAGGATTCGTTAACGTTCAACCTAAATGAACGCCGCGTTAAGTTAATCATGATAATTATGGTGTTAACGGTACTCGAAAATTCATGATTTAAATTTGTGATTTTGGATGACAATTGTAATGATTTTATGTATAAATCATTAAACCACGATTTTAAATTTATAAGATAAATACCATTTATTATCATTTTAATATTTAAATAATTAACTAAGAATTTTAGGATTAAACCATTAATAAAAGTTAATTTTTCTTTTCAAAGGATACTATTATTATTTGATAAGATAGTAAATTTGTAGATTTAAAATGATTAAAATTTTATTAATTACAATAAGTGTACATTTTTAATTATGTACATATATTCATTTTCATAAAATAAATATAATAAATTTGTAACTATATTTTAAGACAATAAAGAATTACAAAAATCAAAATTACAATTTGAAATTAATGATAAATGGTATTTCTTAATTGAGTTTTAAGAAAATTCAAAAGAAAATAATTTTATATAAAAAATTTCTGAATTTTAGAATTCAAGAAAAACATATTAAAAAAAAATTATGCAGGGACTCGGGTTCGAACTCGGGTCCCTTGCTTATACCCACAAAGCTTTAACCAACGGCCAAAGGCCTGTTTGTGTCAAAGAAAGACGGATTATTTTAAAACATAAACCAGTAACATCCCCAAATCAGATGAACCCTAGATTGTTTGATGAACAAATTGAGCCTCGATTTGTGTTATTACCCAAAGTAATCAGGGGGCTTTCGTCCCCATATCAAATCGTGCACACCCATGTAACCAATTACCTGTTTCGAAGTTGTAACCAACGGTGGTGGGTAGAAGTGGGTCGCAACGGTTGTTGATTCGATTCGCGATGTGTGTGTGGTTTTAGTGAAATTAATCTTACAGAGAGTTGGAAATTAACGAATGACACCTTTTCTCTCTGTTATATAGTCCCAATTTGATCTGTTTCATGACCATTGAGCTCGAATTAAGTTCGGGGGTTACAGGTGCGATTTAAACAGGTTAAAGTTGCTTTAGGTGGCATTGATCATTCTAATGGTTTCGAAATGACTACACGAACGTATACACTCGATTAATAGCATTATTATTGTGATTAAGGGTGTGAACGATTTTTGATTCGAGATAGTTTTGGTTTCACGTTTAATGATCAACAAAACCTCAATTGAACTTCGATTAAAGATCACTCACTAGCTCGAAACGGCTTCACGACCTGATTGGACCAGTTTTGGGTGTTAAAATCGTGAAATATTTGGTGTAATGTGGTGACCGGAGCCGCGCTGGAAATGTGGCCGGCGGTCACCGGATTTACGGGGGGGGGGGGGGGTATGGTTTGAATTAAAAATATTACACTTTGGTCCCTTCGGTTTCAAGATTTATAATTTAACCCAAACTTCAACTTTTAACTTTAAAAAAAATTACTGTTTAGTCCCTGTAGTTTTAATTTTATTATTTATGCCAAACTTATATTTTTAAGTTTTCTCAATGATAAATAAATAGATTTCTATTCTATATAAGTATTTTATTTAATTAATAAGTTATCACTTATTAGTATTATTATTATTATTTTCATTATTATTATTATTATTATTGTTATAGTTATCTTCAATTATTGAATTATTTAATTATATTTAAACTATAATAATTCAAGAAATTACAAAGATTCCTAGTATTTGCATTAATAACAACACAAACCCTTACTAGAAATAACGACGTTAATCAAACGTTAACTAAAAATACTAGAGGTCACAGTCTCCCCAACTTTAGGAATTTCGTCCTGAAATTGAAGATAAAACTACACACAAAGATAGGAATATTTCCTCTTCGTGTGATCCTGCGCTCCCAAGTAAACTCAGTTCTATGTTTGTTTTCCCAACGAACTTTGACGTTCGGTGTGATAGATGTTCGGGTCTTCTTCAGCGTTCGCTCCATAATCTCGACAGGTTTCTCAACGAAATGCAACGACTCGTCAATTTATTTTCCTCCAAAGGATGCGAAAATTATCATTGACAAGATAAATTTTTAAGATTTGACACATGAAATGTTGGATAAATAATGCTGAGTTCTTAGGACTGTTTAAGCTCATATGCCACTTTCTCAATACGCGCAAGCATTTTGAATAAACTTACATAATGCGATGATATCTTGATGCTAATGGAAAGACCAGTAATTGTATGAAAGTTTGATCAACGGAAATTGAGAATCCCAAGAGCTACTAAATAGAATGGCTCAAGCTCAACGCATATCTTAAGAGGTTGTATCGTTCTTTTAGCTTCGATCAGCGAATGATGAATTGTACTAAGATTATATTGTTTTTCAAGGATGATATAAAGGTTTGGCTAGAAACAAATGATAAATAGACCATCACGATCAAAGATTTTAAGACGCACTACGATGGTTGACTATTTCGACGATGTAGTTACGAGTCAATTTCTCGACTCGATATTCCTCAAGAATCGATATAAATTGCACCGGTTTAGTCATTCGATCAACAATGAACCAAGTGTTATTATGATGTCTAGAAAAAATAGGAGGCAAATTGGTGATGAACTTCATCGATGGATGTTTTCCGTCTACACACAGAAACTTCAAGTTAAACAAAGGTTTCAAAGGGATGCTAATGTTTGGTTTGACTTCTAAGAGGTGAGGCACTTGGACATACACCAAGCTATGCCTTCTTTTCCTTCATACCAACCCACGAATACAAATCGCAAAAATTCATGAACCTTTTGACCCGCATCGGGATGGATGTAATAACGAGTCTTGTAAGTCACAATCATGATAGAGATTTAGAGATTTACAAGATTAGGAATTCAAAGACGATCTAAGAAGTGACGTAAATAATAGGAATTACATCTTAATTATGGTTAAAAGATGAAACCAAGAATGTCGTTCATGATTGGAATAACAATTTGAATAATTCAAGATATCGTTGATACAGACAATCATAATTAATTTTCAAGTACAGCTTACACACGCGGTTCACCAAACCCATGAACACAGCCAAA
>CM046427.1:58573914-58651414 GCA_025506505.1 Flaveria sonorensis
AAATATATCGATCAATTCCGATTCTTTCTTTTCTCTTGATTCTTTTTCGATCGAGATGTATAGATCCTGTTCAGGATTAACGAAAATGTGCAAAAGCTCTATTTGCCTCTGCCATTCTATGAGTCTCTTCCCTTTTTCGTATGGCATCGCCAACTCCCTTTGGCAGCATCCACTAATTCGGAACTTAATTTGAAAGCCATATTTCGACCCGGACGTTTTCGGGATGCCGCTAATAACAAACGAATGGCAAGTACTTTTCCTTGTGTGGATCTATTTCAATGGGAAATTGATGAGTCAATACACCTACACGTCTTGCTTTTACTGCTATACCCGGAGTTACCTCCATGTATATGCTTGACGTAAAACAGATAGTGGATTTTTTCTGTCTTTTGTTGAATATTTTTCCTGGCTCGATAGATAATTTGATAAGCAATGATTTTTTTTCCGTGTTTCAGACATCGGTTAACCAACTTGTTAACTAATCGATTACGATAAATTGGATCGGATTTTGCAGTTTTTTCTTCTGCAGTACCTCGACGTGACATGGAGCCGTGAAAGGGGTTCAAGAATCAGTTTCTTTTTATAAGGCTAAATCACTTATTTTGGCTTTTACCCCATATGTAGGGTGGATCTCGAAAGATATGAAAGATCTCCCTCCAAGCGGTACATACAGACTTTCATCGAATACGGCTTTCCGCCAGAATTCTATATGTATCTATGAGATCGAGTATGGAATTCTGTTTACTCACTTTAAATTGAGTATCAGTTTCCCTCCTTTTCCTACTGGGATTAGAAATCCTGTATTTTACATATCCATACGATTGAGTCCTTGGGTTTCTGAAATAGTGTGTAAAAGAAGTGCTTCAATCATTGCTATTTGACTCAGACCTGCTCTAAAAAGTCGAGGTATTCGAATTGTTTGTTGACACGGACAAAGTCAGGGAAAACCTCTGAAAATTTTTCAATATGAACCTTGGACATATAATAGTCCGAATCGAATCTCTTAGAAAGAAGATCTTTTGTCTCATGGTAGCCTGCTCCAGTCCCTTACGAACCTTTCGTTATGGGTTAGCCATACACTTCACATGTTTCTAGCGATTCACATGTATCATTAATGGTTTTGAAAAAAAAAACTGATAGAAATGGTAGGCGTTGAAAAGATAAAAAATACTGAAATTAATAGTTTTGAAAAACTGATGTCGTAAAAAAAGTTATGATTGTTTTAAAAAATGTGAAAATTACATGCAACTTGCATATGATAAGAAATGTGTGGCTCATATTGTTTCTAGAGTTCTCATAAAAAATTATGGTCCTCAAGATAACCTTACCCTTATATATATATATATATATATATATATATATGATATTATTATATGTGAAATTTATGTGTTACGTGTTACTTTACAAGAAATATATAGAAATATATATATCATATATATATATTATATATATATATATATATAATATATATTTCTATATATTTCTTGTAAAGTAACACGTAACTCATAAATTTCACATATAATAATATCACAATTATTAATTAGGTTAATATGGTTTAAATCAATATTAATTATGTTAAGTCACAAACGTTCAAAACAACTTGTGTGTGATTACGTGAGGTGTATACAAGATTCGACAGAACTAACCTGAAAATTACGGAATGTCATATACTCTACTCCCGTCTAAAACACCTTTCTCATAAACTTCTAACCTATGCGTTTAATCAAAATTTGAATTTTACGGCTCTTGTATAAACAAGAATCACTAAGAAAATAGTTAGCTACAGTCATTTGATTAAAGCTTGAAAGATTTGTCTAACATTCTCAAAGTGTATGTTTGGCCAAATATAACAACACGTCATTCCATGATCGATATTACTTTTCAAAATATCTTAAATAGGAAATTTCTTTTAAGATATCACAAAATATCACTTTTATAAAGTTTAACTATTTTTAAAATTCAAATTTGAGTGATCTACACAATCGAGTTGCCCATTGGTTGTGGTCTCTATCTAAGCTTGATTCTTCATATACGACCACACTTGGCGCAATTGATACACAATCGAACCATGCATCGACCGTACTTGTCATGTTAATAAACATGTATATCATTTAGCAACGTTGTTCAAATAACTTGAAGCTTAAAGCTCGCTTAAAATAAGCTAAAAAAGTTTATTAGTGATATTAGTATGGTTGTCATGTATGTTGGTTAGAGGTTGTTATGTTAGTTAATGTTGTTTGAGTTAATTAGATTCTAGTTGAGATATTCTTCTAGAATCTTTTATTATTTCCTATATGTAGCCCTTCATTCTCTGATGAATCAATAAAAAAACACAAAGAAATACTTACATACTCCTTTCATGGTATCAGAGCTTAGCTCTACGGATTCTGGTGACACTCCCCGGTAGTCCTTCCTCTTCCTATCATCATTCGGCGGCTATTACTGTCTCTTCTTCGCCATGTCTTCCTCCAATTCATCCTCTTCCTCCTCTTCTTCTGAAACAATCAATACAGCCGGAACTTCGTTCAGTTCTTTACCTAATATTGCAAACTTTCTATCCATCAAACTTGATGATAGTAACTATCTTAATTGGAAGCATCAGATTGTTACAATTCTGAAGACTTTAGGCTTATTGAAGTTTCTAAAATTAAACATACCCGCACCATCAACTGATTCTGCTGACAGAGAAACGTGGGAGAAAAGTGATGGCTATGTGCAAGCATTGATTACAGCAACTTTGTCTCCTTCCATTCTTCATTTGCTCGAAACTCAGCTTCAGCATCTTCATTGTGGAAAGCAATCGAAGACTCTTTTGTTCAAGTTGTCTTCGCTAAGCAATCTCATCTACGCACTCAATTCTACATGCTTAAACAAAACACCAAATCGATTATGTCTTTTTGAATGAAGCTAAAGAGATGTTGATTCATTGAATGCAATTGGGGATCCTATTTCTGATGACTTACTAGTGTTACAAGTTCTTCAAGGTCTGAATGCTGATTTTGAGAACGTTGTAATGAATGTTGAAAATCAGGAGAAAACTCTTACATTCTCACAACTAAGGTCCAAGCTACTCACCTATGAAGCTTGATTGAAGCAGCGACAGGCACATGTTGAACCTCTTCTCCCTGCTATGAATGTGTCTACCATCACGCCACCATATGCTGACTCGTCAAAGACGGTTATATGTCAAATCTATGCCAAATCTGGTCACAGAGCTTCAACCTGCCACTTTAGCTACACACGACTGACAATGTTCGATCGAATTCAGTCGGTGGTCGCTTGGTGGAGCAAACAAGCGCGGTGGTCGCAATACTGGTGGACATTTTGGAGGTCGATTTGGTGGTTGTTATGGTGGCGGTTGTGGAGGTTCAGGTCGATTTACTGCCAATCTTGCTAGTGTCTCGACTGGTAGTCCTGATTTCGATCTAGGCATCAATTTGGGGGAGATGGAGCTTATGCTGTCTCATACGGGCCTAGCCCAACCTTTTCTACTAGTGCTAACTCAGTTTCACTTGGGCCTGGTCTTTTGGGTTTACACCGTCAGGTTTTGCTTCTTCTCATGGGCAGCCTATTCATGGATCAAATTTCTCTACTCCACAACCTTTGTATGGACCTGCTACTTCTCCCGGTTTTGGGCCGCAACATTTCAGTCTTAGGCTTCCATCGCATCATCGTCTCCACAGTCTGGGCCATCTACTTCTCAGTTTGGGCTTCATGCTTATCTTTCTCATACTTGTCAGGCTGTTAAGTCATGGATTCCTGACTCTGGGGCTACAGCTCACATGACCTCTTATCCCACTATTGTTTTGGTACCGTTCCATATACCGATTCTGAGCGAGTAGTGGTTGGTAATGGTACATCTCTCTCTATATCTCATATTGGTTTCTCTTATCTTCGTTTGTCTTGGTGTGCGTTGTTACTTAGATCTGTTCTTGTAGTTCCTGGCCTTGCCAAGAACTTATTATCAATCACACAACTTGTGATTGATCATCCTATATCTGTTTTATTCTCACAATTTGGTTTATCTGTACAGACTCATACCGGGTAGTTACTCCACCACATGCGAGCTAGTCCTCGTCAGCTGTATCCTCTCACTGTTAATGTTCCACCTCTCGGGAGTTGTGGCATTCTCAACTGGGTCACCCCTCTGATTCTGTGCTGTCTAGGCTTACTTCTTAACAATTGTCATACTCTTCTTTAAATAATCCATGTAATTCATTCTGTATTTCTAAATCTAGTCGATTGCCATTTTATTCTATTATTTCACATTCTACTGTTTCTCTATATGTGATTCATTATGATATTTGGGGTCCTTCTCCAGCATTGTCTCGTTCTGGTTATCGTTATTTCATCACGTTTATTGATGATTTTAGTCGATTTACTTGGATATATCCTCTGACTTATCGTTCTCAGGCAGTAGATTGTTTCCATTATTTTTGACCTCTGGTTGAAAATTTATTTTCTTGCACCATCAAGCATCTTCAGTGTGATGGGGCTCCTGAGTTGATTCATGGTGCTATGTCACAATATCTTGCCAATGCTGGCATTTCTTATCGCATTTCTTGTCCTCATACACCTCAACAAAATGGGGTGGCCGAGCGCAAGAATCATCACTTGTCCGAGGTTGCTCGTGCTTTACTGTTTCATGCTCATCTACCAAAGAAATTTTGGTATGATGCATATGCTACCGCAGCCTTTCTTATTAACCAGCTTCCTACACCGGTTCTTCATAAGTCCTCGCCTTATGAGGTCCTGTTTGGTACACCTCCTGACTATTCCATTCTTCGCACGTTTGGGTGTCGATGCTATCCGTTTCTTGGTGATACACGCCCGGATAAGCTCTCACCCAAGTCCACTCCTTGTATTTTTCTTGGCTATGCGCCTCGTCATAGTGGTTATCTCTGCTATGACCCTGTTACTGCTTGTACTATTACCTCTCGTCATGGTGTTTTCTATGAGACAGTCTATGATATACCTGTTTCTCTTCACTCTGATGAATCATCTGATCCATCCTTTCTATCTTATTTTCTTATTTCTCCTTCATCTTCTTTTCTTCCTTCCCCCTCTCCTCCTCCTTCTGCATCCCTTCCTCCCTCCTCTCCTGCTCCTCCTCCTCGTCCTTCTCATCCTATGGTTACTCGTTCTCGTGACCATACCTGTCAGCCTAGACTGTTCCCTGATCATGTTCTTTTTCATGTTACCACAGCTCCTACTACTAAGCCTTCCTCTTTTTCTCAGGCTTAACATCATTATGTCTTGTGGGATGCTATGCGTTCTGCGATTGGTGCTTTGCATTCCAATCACACGTGGGATCTTGTTTCTCCTCCTGCTTCCTCCAACATTGTTGGCTGTAAGTGGTTTTAAAGGATTAAACATAATCCTGATGGTTCTGTGAGTCATTATAAAGCCTGGCTTGTTCCTAAGGGCTTTCATCAGACTACGAGAGTTGACTTTTCTGAGACATATAGCCCTGTGGTTAAACCCACTACCATCCGTCTAGTTCTTTCTGTTGCCTTTTCCCAGGGATGGTCTATTCGTCAGGTCGATATTAACAATGCCTTTCTTCATGGTGACTTATCTGAGATTGTCTATATATCTCAACCATCTGGCTTTGTTGACTCTTCTCGGCCTCATCATGTTTGTCTTCTTTGGAAGGCACTTTATGGCCTCAAGCAGGCTCCCAGAGCTTGGTTTTCCAAGCTTTCTTCTGCTCTTTTGACTGATGGGTTTACTCAGTGTATTTTCGATACATCTCTCTTTGTCTATCAGCATGGTGATAGCATTTGTTATGTTCTAGTATATGTGGATGATATTATTATCACGGGTAGCTCTTCAGAGTTTGTTTCATCTCTGATTACTCGCTTACACTCTCAGTTTGCTCTTAAGGATTTGGGTCCTTTATCGTATTTTTTGGGTGTTCAGGCGACCTTCACTGATGATCGTTTTCACCTTTGTCAGCACCGCTACTTGCTTGATTTATTACAGTGTACTGGTATGGCACAGTGTCGTCCTTTATCCACTCTGGTTGCTTCTGGTCGGCAGCTTTCTCGGTATTCGGTGTACCGTTGTCTGATTCGACTTTGTATCATAGTACTGTTGGTGCTTTGCAGTATCTTGTTTTGACTCGCCCTGAGATTGCTTATGCGGTTAGTAAGGTGTCTCAATTCCTTCAGACCCCTACTGATCGTCACTGGGCGGCAATCAAGCGTATTTTGAGGTATCTTCATGGTTCTAGCTCTCTTGGCTTGACCATCAACAGATCTTCATGTTTTGATCTTCATAGGTATTCTGATACGGATTGGACAGGTTGTCCAAATGATCGTAGATCTACTACTGGTTATTGTGTTTTCTTGGCCCAACCTTATTAGTTGGAGCTCTAGAAGTAACATACTGTTGCCCAATTGAGTATTGAGGCTGAGTATCGTGCTCTTGCTCATACGGCTGCTAAACTTCGCTGGCTTATGTCTTTACTCAGTGAGTTGCATATTCCTCAATTGCACCCTACTACTTTGTGGTGTGATAATATGGGTGCTACCTATCTTGCTGCCAATCTTGTGTTTCATCAGCATACGAAACATATTAAGATTGACTTATATTTTATCGCGATATGGTGTTGTCACAGGCGTTGTGTGTTTGGTATGTTTCTACTGCTTCTCAGCTTGCTGATATTCTAACCAAATGTATGTTTGTTCCTCGGTTTGACCGTCTACTGTCCAAGCTTCACGTGACTTCACCCGGTTCAGCTTGAGGGGGCATATTAGTGATATTAGTATGGTTGTCATGTCTGTTAGTTAGAGGTTGTTATGTTAGTTAATGGTTGTTGAGTTAGTTAGATTCTAGTTGAGATATTCTTCTAGAATCTTTTAATATTTCCTATACGTAGCCCTTCATTCTCTGTTGAATCAATAAAAAAACACAAAGAAATATTTACATACTCCTTTCAAAGTTCATTTTAAGTTAGTTCGTTTACAAACCCAGGGCAGCTCAGCTTGAAAGATTTATTAAACCAAGCCAACTCGATTCGCCTCATTTAGACTCATTCTGACTCAAATTGTTTACTTTTAGTTATGTATATGTATATATATAGTTGTTTGTGAGAGTTGAATGTTTTTTGTTAGTCTACTCATCAATTTGTAATAGCAAGAATCATATAATTTTTAGTTTATACTTTAATTATAACCAAAATAATCAATAATATACACTGCAAACTTACCACAACTAAGTCTATTGATTCAAGTAGCCCATAGCTTGAATCTCGCTTGAAAAACTGGCTCGAATCATTGTAAATCAAACCAATCTTGGCTTGACTATTTTACAAACCTACTCAGCTCAATTCAACTCGCTTACAAACCAAACCGAGTCAAGTAGGGCCAGATAAGGAAAATTACAGAAATGCTTTATTTGGCATGTTTACAAACCAAATTGAGCCAAGCCAAATCATAGATCGGGTTTGCTTACCCAGCTTATGAACAGCCCTATTATTTAAGAGTAAGAGCATTCACATTTGGTTCTTTATAACCATCACCATCTCCAATTTTAATAGAATTATAATAATTTGTCTAATTTGACCCTACATCAGATACCACAACTCCTAAATTTTTAAGGGCAGGGGGCGCAGGCGCCGTGAGGCCACGACGAGCCTCGGCTCCGCCCAGGCACCACTGCTGCCACCCCCTTTACACCGCAAATTTTCGTAGGAACGACATGTTCTTGTCGTGGTTTTTATTTGTTGGTTGTGTGTGTGTGGTATATTGGTGTAATGTGGTATGGTATGGCAACACCGCCGCCATCAAATTTGTGACGTGACAAATTGTGATTAGTGGGTATGTGGTATAGTGTCGTGTGTATGGTGTGGGTGCTCCCACCACCCTAAGAGAAAACATAATGTTCATTTAAATTTGAGCTCAACTACTCACAAACCCTATTAATTGTATGTATAAGAAATAAAATATGAAAGATTTAAAACCATGAAATAAATTTAAAAGGTAATAATTTTAAGATAAATTATATGAATAAGCATGGATGTAAAAGTCACATAGTAATCATTTAATACTCATCCTTTAAAGCATAATAATTAAAAAAACAAGGAATATATAACAAGATTCGATGAAAAATAGCGAAAATCGGTGGGGGAAAAGAAGCAAAAATCCGACTTAATCGAGTTGGACCGAGTAGGCCGAGTTGGGCCGAGTAGGGTCGAGTTGCTTCGAGTTTGACCGATTTCGAGTAAATTGACGAAGTTGACAAAAAATGTCTCGCCACACTTGCAAATACCGAGTACTCGAGCGTTCAAACCGTTTTACAAGAGTGCGTATAAGGATAAAAACTAAGGTGAATAGTTTAAAGAAAAATGTGTTGGTTTTGGAGTATAGAATAGAGTAGAGTAGAGAAGAAAAGAAGAGGCAACCTCCTTTTCCGGTAACCCCCAAAAAACATATGTTCACTCTTAAAATGGGTCTGACTCTCTCTCTCTCCCCCCCACCACACATGATTCTCTCTCTCTCTCTCTCTCTCCCTGATATTTTCTCCGTTCATCTTCTCCGGACAAACACCTTCTTCTGCACACACACACACACACACACATACCTCAAACCTCATCTTTCAGATCACCATACTTCAACACCATATGTAACTCTTCCTTAAAGCTCAATCTCAATTCTCATACTCATCCATCGTTGATAACTTCAAACTGTAGATACATATACATATACATATACACACACACACATATATATTATACACACACGGTGATTTGTTTCGTTCATATTAGCTGAGGAGATGTTGGATCTCAATCTGAACCACGTTAACGAGGAAGACACCACGGCGTTTCGCGATGTGGAGGAATCCGGCACATCTAACTCCTCCATAGTTAATGCCGATGGATTCAACTCCAGTAATGCCGGCGACGGCGACGGAGACGCAGACGAGAACTGCAGCTCCGGCGGTGGCGCCGGAGAGAGCTTCTCCGGCTTCAATTTCGACATACTGAAGGTCGGAGATGCCGGTGGTCAGTGCAGCAACGCGTGCGATGAGGACGATAGGACGAGTCAGATTGGGACTGAGTCAGGGTTCGTGACTCGGTGTCTGTTTCCGGTGAGTCGAGGGGACCAGTCCGGGAGGTTGAATCCGGCGAACTCGTTGTTGTTGTGTCCGGAGAGTAATGAGCTGCAGGAGATGAGATTGGTGCAGGTACAACCGCAGAAGCCTAGCGTACAACCGAATCCTGTGGGGAAGAAGAGTAGAAGAGGACCTAGGTCTAGAAGCTCACAGTACAGAGGTGTTACGTTCTATCGAAGAACTGGTAGATGGGAGTCTCATATCTGGTTCGTTAGTTTGTTGATGATTTTGTGTATACTTCGCTTTCAATTGATGTGGTTAATTAGTTGTATCTGTACTTGTGTGATTTGATGCAGGGATTGTGGGAAACAAGTTTATTTAGGTAAGGGCATCAAGTTCATTGATCTTTTACCTTGTGTTGCCATTTTTAGTATGGAGTTACTGTTTTCGTTTTGTTCTCTTCTTCTATTTTGGAAGTTTATCAGTGATTTTAGTTTTGGGTTGTGTGTCTAGGGGGATTTGATACTGCTCATTCTGCAGCTAGGTATGATGAACTGATTGTAATATTGTGCTGTCTTTGTTGTTCACTTCTTCTTTGCTGTTTGTTGAATTTTGATTGTTTGATTGTGATATTCAGAGCTTATGATCGAGCTGCGATTAAGTTCCGTGGTGTTGATGCTGATATCAATTTTAGTTTAAGTGACTATGAGGAGGATATGAAGCAGGTTTGAACTTCTGAGTTTTGATTGGTTTATATAACAGATGGTTGTGATCCATCGGATTTGATTGACTTCTTTGTGTTTAATTTGTTTTTGTTATTGTTGTTGGTTGGAGCAGATGCCGAACTTCTCGAAAGAAGAATTTGTGCACATATTGAGACGACAAAGCACTGGTTTTTCAAGGGGAAGCTCGAAATACAGAGGGGTGACATTGCACAAATGTGGCAGATGGGAAGCGCGAATGGGGCAGTTTCTTGGCAAAAAGTGAGGATCTAATACTTGTAATTCTTTAAATTATGTTTGTAGTAAATAGTGATGCATCGTATGTTCTAATAACTACAAAGAAACTACTGGTGGATGTCAATTTGAAAAAAAGAATGTATGGAGACCTAAGTTTCATCATGGAGATTCAAATGCTTGCATTGCGGGTATATATATCTTGGGCTATTCGACAGCGAAGAAGATGCTGCAAGGTCTTAACGATCATGAATTTACACATTCAAATTCCACCTTCATACTGAATCTGTTTTTTTTACCCAATTCTCAATCTGCAACCTCAATTTAGCATCATCCAACAATGTCTCCCTCTTTTGTGACAATTAGGGCTTATGACAAGGCTGCAATCGAGTGTAACGGAAGAGAAGCCATGACCAACTTCGAGGCCAGTAGTTATGAAGGAAACATGCCTCCTGCAACTCATCCTGGTAAGTTCCATATACCATGATCATTGTATTTGTTATTGACTTACTAATATCTTTGTTAAAGGATGAATTTATGAAGTTTTTTCGCCATGTGATGCAGTAAACGACCACAATCTGAATTTAAGCTTGGGAATTTCAAGCCCTTCTCTTGGAGCAGGTGCGGGGTCAAGTAGAAATGACAATTTAGAGCAAGGCCATTTGAACTATATGCATGACACTAGGAGATTACAGGTAAAAATAATCCAAAATATATCCTTTTGACTTCTGTTATACTGTGATATGGCCTCCAAACTTATGAAAAATATCAAATAAATATACTCTATTTTATTTATGATATTATGGCAGTTGGAGAACCCTGTTTCAAGCGCGGTAGGTATGACAGCTCTTAAAGGACTACCCATACATTCAAGACACCCTCCATCATGGAGTGGAGTATACCCAACCTTTGTTCCCAACTATGAGGTAAATTCAGTAATAAGTTTGTATATAATTTAAATAAAACATACGTTGGCAAGTAAGATACTCTATATTTCAGTCATTTTGTTTTGCTACACATTACACGTTGAATAAAACGTGTGTTGCAAAAGAAAAAACATTGAACTAGAGGCACCCATTTTGACCCATGTACTTATGAACTAGACCGGCTGACTACTGAAAAAAAAAAACATTTTTCATAATTGACTCGCCAACTGTTTATAGAAAATCATAATTTTTTGGGTAGAAAGCGTTTAGCCCAACCATCTCATCTGTTTCGACCCATACAAAATTTTATATATTAACCTGAGTTATGTTTTCAGGGAAGTGCAACAAACAGCAAGACCATCGCAGGGTCAGCTCAAGGACCACCGTATGGGGGTGGCACCTGCACGGTCTCAATCACGTCCCAGCAGCAGCAGCATCATCAGGATTCTCAGCTCCGGCCGCCACTTCTGGCAGCCACCACTCGAGAGATACCATCCCAATGGCACCTCTGAACATCCACTATTCTCCGTCTACAGCCGCCACAAGCTCCTCCCAATACTATTACCAGATAAGGCCACCGCCGCCTCCACCTCCGCCTCCACCTCCGCCTTAGCTTCGTCTAAAAGAACCAATGTTCATATTGATAGATTAACTGATTGTTTCATATAGTAATTGCTATAGCAGGACTGCCTCATATTCATACATTTGTGTGCTTTTGTGTGTAAGAATCAATGAGCACTATGTTTGCTACTTCTAGTCTATTTCTAATGACATTGTAATTCACAAATTATCATGGTAAATTTAGCAGAAGAAACAATTTATTAAGCGAAAATAAAACATGTATTTTAAATGTATTTCTTATCCACCATCACATATTGTTAGCTATTTCTTTGTAAAAATCACATAAGTAGTGTGTCACTTCTCTATAGCCATAACAAAACAATTGCGTATATGCCTATGGTATACATGACTCTAACGTTGCGTGTCCACCTTTCTTTTCTTGCGTACCAGGCTTTAATCTCATGAACGCATGCTAAAACACGTCATAAGTAATTGGCGGTTGTGTATTAACTTTTTGTCTCACATATCTTAGCGGAATTGCCTTCGTGATAATTAGCTAGCTAAAAGTCAATACATATGGGACTTGAACTCACATATCATTTGTCTTTTAGCACTGAAATGACAATATGGTACTTCGGATAGTTGCATAAGAGATGAATTTTGAGAATTGGTATCACTAATTCAAATTCATTTAAACATATATAAAGAAATTGTAATGTACGTATTGGAGGTTCTATTGGATGATGGTTTTAAAGATCACAAAACCAATCTTAGTGATGTGATTAGATCACGCTTTTTCCTACCGGCACCTCTAATATTCATAAAACATGCGGTACATTCAAGCTCCCATTCCACCAAGGTTTTATTATTTTATTAAAATCAGTGTTGCTAAATTAATAAGATCATAATACCATGTTAACATTCTCACCTTAACATTAAACAAAGATGTTTGACAAACAAAATCTTGTTTAACACCTGGCTTTGAAATGTAGTATCGTCAATAGCATATTGATGGAAGATTAATATGGTGGAAATTGACGATGTAATAAGTATATTAGCTTATGAGGGGAAATACATGTGTAACGCTTACTTCTTCATGACAAACACGATAAATTATCATACAGCCATCTTTGCACCAGCAATAACAATACATGAGTCAACATAGAAATTGTCGATCGACATTATGTTCATTTAATCAATGCTTAATACTATTTTCATTTAATTATTGATGGTAGAGAAATGTGACCGAATCAATAATCAATTATCGATATTATTTTCATTTTAACTTTTGTGATAATCATTACGTCAACTAAATATATGACTATTTTCCACGTATACTATTTCCATTAATACTTTTTCATTTATCTTCATTGACAAGTTCATTTTTTAATTAACTATCACAACATGAAGACCAAACAAACAAATATTATGAACAGCAGACACAAAAACCAACAAATTTAACAAATATAAAATACATATGTTAGTTGTGGTTGCATATTACAAATCTCCGTCACAAAAGAACATTTGATGATAATACATGAACCGAGTATATGCTCAACTTGTTTTATTTTAATCTACTAAAAAGAACAACAGAAAATATAACGTTCTTGTAGAAAAGTATTGTCATGACATTGGTGGAGAATAAGGTAAGAAAGGGGTTAAAGAACAAGTAATATGCTTACCTCCTTTTGACCCAATTGGTGATTTGGTGGTATGTTAAATGGCCAATGGACATTTGAAAAGGTGTTTAAATGCAATTATGGTCAAGTTGACATTTTATTGGTGAGGGTTTTGCCACGACCAAAAGCCCAAGGGTCGGGCCCATTTATTTTAATTTGTCATCGACTTGACTTCTTTATATTGGCATGTGTTTTAACAATAATAACAACAAAAAAAACCACACCTACCACCCCTACCCTAAAGGCTAGGGTGTTTAACTTCCGACCTATGTAGACAAGTCTTGTCACTCGTTCTATCTATAATTCTAAGGAGAAATTTGGTTTCAGACCTTGATTCAAACTTCTAGAGACGGATTTATTTAAAATTTAAAACTAGCTAATCTCTGACTTGAAAAATTATTAACTAACCTTCCTTGAGCTTACATAGATCTTGAAACGAGTAATTTGGGCGAGTTCAAACTCAGACGAGCTACGGCTTAGCTCGATTTGTTTCAATGTGTGATTAACCCTTGTTTAGGCTAGGAATGTTACATGTGTAGAAATAAACATATCAATAGAGATCCAAGAGAAACCCTGATGATATGGTTACGAATCAATAGTCTAATTAACCTGCTTTTTCAATAGTAACCCTAATCAATTCAAGTATAGGTTGGGCCTAACTGTCTTGTCTACAATGTAAATCTATCCCTTTGAATTTCTGTTCTTATTAATACTTCTACATTCTAGACCTACTTAATTTATTTGAGTCATCGTATAATTTTAAAATATACCAATCGTCATTTATGTCATTTCAAGTATACGAATCGTCATTTATGTTTGGGTTTGTCACGGTTACATACTCTCTTTTAGATTAAAATATTTGTCTCTTTCGAAATGACTATTGTGCCCATTAAAAAGGACAAAATACTTAATTTCCGCAATTAATTTTTTTTTTCATTTTGTCTTTTTACTCTTTACCTGTTTATTTCTTTCCTTTATTCTTTTTATTCTTTCGTTACTAATATTTATATGTTTTTCAAAATTTATTAGTTAAATTATTTAATTGTTAATATTATAAAAATAAAATTTTCTTTATAGGTTTTGTAATTTATTACAGATTTATTTTTTTTCTTTAGTTTAGTTATTTAATTTACTCATATAATATTATTAAATTTCAAACAATTTAATTAGTTGTTTTAGAGATGTAAATGAGTCTAACTCGAGCCTTAAATCACTTAAGCTCAATGTGATATGCATAGAAAATAATAGATTTAGCTATTGTTAATAACTAGTAGAAATGTATGTGCGTTGCGGCGGTACGGCTGTTCCGCGATTTTTTGGGAATTCGATTTTAGTCAGTATCGGCTCGGTGCGTTATGACGTAAATTAAAAAATCAAAATATAATTATTGAAAAAATTAAATAAAAGAAAACAATTACGTATATTACAAAAGTCTTTAAGACAACTATATTATACCAACAATATTAGTGAAAGCATGTGTGGTATTTGTGGTCGGAAACACTTATTACCTAGATATTAGGGGGGGAGAGGTTCGTTTTATGAATGTAGGTTAGACTTTTAAGATCATCGGATTCAGCTTTCGGTGATGATTTGCATAGATCGTAGAAAGTTAATAGATAAATTGTCACCACTAATTATCATATTTATTGTTATTGAGTTGTTAACAACTGGCAATAGAAAGAGGAAGAGGGTTTAGTGCTTAATCGCAACGAATGAACGACATTGAAAGTAAATGGCAGTTTTGTTTAGCCATGTGTATATGCTTTAGCATTTGTATTATAAGAATCATATGTTATATTTTATTGTAAAGGTATAAATGAAATAAAATGGTTAACTTTTTAAAATTTAAACATGGCTTTTCATATGGGTGCTTAAAACTATTATAAGCATCAAAGTGTAAGACACCTGTACAACATTTTAAGCATATAGTATAAGTGTTTTATGTAATAGTTTTATTTTTGCCCCCAATTAATTAACTTCTTCTAATTATTATATTATTTAATACATATTATTAATACATTATTTAATAATGTGATATTATTTAATTCATTTTATTAAATTTTATTTTACTTATAATAATATAAATTGACATTTAAATTTATAGTTACTAATCATATTTTTATAACTAAATTGTAACTCACGGCCCCTCACACCACTAATATTATCCGTTTTTGCCCATGAGGAGCTCACGGATTTGTTGGTTGTGGCCCAGGTGAAAACTTCACAGGGAGGTCACCCATCCCTGGATTGCTGCCACCTGAGCATGCTTAACTATCAACAGCCAATACGCCCAAAACGCGTTGATGATATTAAAGTCCAGACATTACTTATGAACCAGGAAACTCTCCTGTCCACGGTCGATGTGGGATTATGTAGGGTGTCACATAAATACTATTTAAATTAAGTATTATTTTATTTAAATACTTATATCTATACTACTATATAATGTATCTCTTTGGATAGAGATGTAATTTTGCCAAGCATACAAGTTTTGAAGCAACATGTATAAAGGAGTGCAAGACATTTAAGAGGAGTAGAATAGAAAATTGATTAAGATTTTAAGACACTTTAAGAGCAATATGGTAAATTTATCTATTAAATTTTATATACTTTGATATTTTTTCTCTTGTCTCTTTTATATATTTAATAAACATCATTAATACATTATTTAATAATATGATATTTAATTCACTTCATTAATTTCTAATTTTTTTATGATACTATAAATTGACATATAAATTTATATTTACTAATTGTATTTTTTAACTAAATACTATTTAAATTAAGTATTACTTTATTTTAATATTTAAGGGTATAACTTATATATATCTTCATATTTATAATAACTATAGTACTAATATTTTCTAGGGCATATTGTGAAATTAATAATTTTAATATTTATGTATATCTTTTTATAATAAAGTGAAAAGGAGGACAGAATGGTAATTTACATATGGATTAAGACACCCATATGAAAAGTCATGCTTTTTAAAACAATTAATCATTTTATTTTATTTATGCCCTTACAATAAAGTATAACATATGATGCCTATAATACAAATGTTAAAGCATATACACGCGGCCAAACAAAACCGTCATTTACTTTCAATGCCGTTCATTCATTGCGATTGAGCACTAATCCATCTTCTTTTTTCCCTTGCCGGTTGTTAACAGTTCAATAACAATCAAGATGGTAATTTATGATAACAATTTCTCCATTAACTTTCTGGTGTCTATGCAAATCACTACCGAAAACTGTCTCCGATGATCATAAAACTCTAACATACATTCATAAAACGAACCCCCTCCCCCCCTAAAATCTAGGTAATAAGTAATTTTAGACCATAAATACCACTCATGCTTTCACTGTTTTCTTTCATTCAATTTTTTCAATAATTATATTTTGATTTTTTAATTTACGTCATAACGCACCGAGTCGATACTGACTAAAATCGAATTCCCAAAAAAGCGCAACAGCCGTACCGCCGCAACACGCGACCATTTCTACTAGTATTTAAATAAAATAATACTTAATTTAAATAGTATTTAGTTATAAAATATAATTAGTAAATATAAATTTAAATGTCAATTTATAGTATCATAAATAAAATAAAATTTAATAAAGTGAATTAAATAATATCATATTATTCAATATATTTATTAAATACATGAAATAGGCAAGGGCAAAAATATCAAGGTATATAAATTTTAATGGATAAATTTACCATATTGCCCCTAAAGTGCCTTAAAATCTTAGTCAATTCCATATTCTACCCCTCTTAAATGTCTTGCAGTTCTTTATATATGTTGCTTCAAAACTTGTATGTTTGGCAAAATTACATCTATATCCAAAATGTATTATATAGTAGTATAGATATAAGTATTTAAATAAAATAATACATAATTTAAATAGTATTTAGTTATAAAAATATGATTAGTAACTATAAGTGTAAAAATCAATTTATATTATTATAAATAAAATAAAATTTAGTGAAGTGATATAAATAATATCACGTTATTAAATAATGTATTAATAATGAGTATTATATAATACAATAATTGGAAGAAGTTAATTAAATGGGGGTAAAAGTGGAACTATTACATAAAGCACTTGTACTCTATGCTTAAAATGTTGTATAGTGTCTTGCACTTTGAATCAAATTACCATCTTATCCTTCTAATGTGTATTATATAATAGTATATGTCACACCTCAACCTTAACGGCGGAAACGTCGAGGTGTGAGGGTTAAGATTGTTCATGCCACACAACGCTAATTCAAAGTGTCCATATTATTAAATTCTGAGGTTCAATACATACATTGAGGAAATAAAATAAGTTTCAAGCAAACAAAAATACAAAAGTTTCAATAGCATCACGTGACAATATATGTCATTTTATTATTATCTAGGTCCAATCCTAGATGTGATCAAGTCTTCAGGAGCAACTTAAGCGGTTTCATTTCCTGAAACATGTTAAAAATAAAGTCAACATAATGTTGGTGAGTTTCCATAGATTAATCATACATAGATATATATTTCAAAAGATGGCAATTCACGTCATAGGTTATTGAATAAAGTAAATATAGATGGATGAACAAATGTAACAATCAAACCTTGACAAATATGGCCATTACAAGATTATACGATTAGCTAAATGTGCTTGGTTCTCATAGTGCTCAAGAATACGACACTATGAGCCTGCAATGACCTCGGCTTTAGCACCAAATAGGCTTATCAGGCCCATAGATCTATGACGTCGCTAGACTAGCAATAGTTAATGATTGTAAAGAGTCATCACGTGATAGTTACAAGAGTTCAAATAACCACGACGAAATAAGATGAATTGCATAAGTGTTACAAGAGTAAAACGTGTTTACAAGTGTGTTTATAATAAGGTTAACATGTTTCACCCCAAAAGTGTGAAATAATATAAAATGGGGTATGAAAACTCACATATATAATAAGGATGAATAATAAGAAGTCTTGTATGAAACGCCGACGATTTGTTAAGGTTCAACCTAAACGAACGACGTCATAAGTTAATAACGACTTTTAGTGGTTCTCGGGAGTTTATGGTTTAAATTTGGGGCTTTTGGTTAACAATGTAATATTATAACGAAGTAAATTTTATATCACTTAATCCACGATTTTAAATTTCAGAATAGCTACATTAAAATATTTAAATGATTGAATAAAAATTTTGTGATTAATTAATAAAAGTTAAACTTCTATTATCAAAGAATTATTATTTGTTAATTGAAAAAAATATTAAATTTGAAATTTTAAGTGATTAAATAATTCCATTAATTGCAATAGATGCACATTTTAAATATGTATATATATATATATATATATTTATTTATTTATTTTCAAATATATAATTTAAACTTGAAATATATTGTACAAAAATGAAAGATTTCTTAAATTGAATTTCTTGAGGATTTAAAGGAATTACTTTCATTACGAGTTTAAACCCACAAGGAAATATATTTTATAACAATTTTATAATTTCCAAGATAAAAATAAGAGGTTTTATTAAGTTAAATTTCTAGAAAAATTAAAAGAAATAATTTTTATTTAGTTCCTGATTAAAGAATAATTTTATACTAATTTATAATATTTTACAATTTTCTGTAAATAAGTTATTCAAAAATCATTTCCAAAACAAAAATGCAAGGGCCCGGGTTCGAACCCGAGACCTCCTGCCCACCATTCCAAAGGCGTAACCGGTGGGCCAAGGCCCTGATTTGTGTCTTGAAACATGAAGCAAATAAGAAAAACTATTTCAGAAAAAGATCCCAATTTCATTCGAACCCTAGATTCATAATCGATCAAATTAAAGCTTGAATTGATTATGGATATGAAATTAATCATAGGGCTTTTGTTCCTCATGTAAAACCGAACATAAGCCCTAGTTTAATTACCTGAATTGAAAAGGTTTTATCGATTTCAGGTGCGGCCCTTCTCTCGACTGTTCTTGACTCAAATTTGTTATGTGTGTGTGTTGTTCGTGAAATTGATGTTTCAGATAGTGGAAAGAAGATGTCGTAAGCATTTGTCCTCTGATTTATAGTCCTAATTTGTACGATTAAGTGCCCAACGGCTCGATTGTTGTTTCGGTTGTTACCACCTTAATTCCGTGTTTAATTTGTCGTTTCTCATGAAATTAAACGTACCATTGATTTCATAAAGATTAGATGGGCGTTGATACATAGTTAATTTCATTAATTTACTGGTAGAAACGGATTTGGTGTTGATGTGGTTCGGTTTCGAGTTCGGGTTTGGATGTATCCTCATTTAAAATCGAAATTAAGGGTATCAATGCGTTCGAAACGGTCTGGCGATTCGAATGATGTGTTTTGAGGCATTAAAATTGATGTCTCGTGGTGTTTTGGCGTTGGCCGGAGCCGCGTCGAACGCCGGCCGGCCGGTCACCGGAAAAACGGGGGTGGGGGTTGGGTTTTAAGGATTTTACAGTTTTGGTCCCTATGGTATAATTATGACAATTGTAATCCAAAGTTTATTTTAAAAGAAATTTACAGTTTAGACCCTGGAGTTTTATTTATTTTTAATTTAAACCCATTTTTATAATTTACAAGTTTTAAAGTAATTAGCTTATTTTATTTATTTCAAGATTTAACAATTATTATGCTTGTTATTATTATTATTATTATTTTATTATTGTTTTCATTATTATTATTATTATTATTATTATTATTATTATTATTATTATTATTATTATTATTATTATTATTATTATTATTATTATTATTATTAATTTAATTTTTAATAATAACACAAATTATAAGAAAAGCTAAATATCCAAGAGATTAAGATACAAGAAATTTCAAACGAGTCCTCGTATTTGTATTAATGATAAAACATGCCCTTACAAGAGATAACGGAATAAACAACAACTTAACAATTACACGAGAGGTCACAGTATAGATATAGATTAGAATCATAAATATCATTTTATTTATAAAATCGATCACCTTGACGAACTCTAAAATGTTTGCCAATTTAGTAATTTTGTTTCTTTTTTAAGGTGGTAGTGATTGTCACCGGGTCACCGGTTACTAGTTCTACTAACTAACCGATGTTCAGCGAAAAGTTTGTATATGTTTGTTCGTTTATAAATGAGCGAACATGAAAAAAAAATTTGTTTGTTTAATTAAACGAATGAATATGAACAGAAGCAACGATCATTTATTTATGTTTGTGAACGTTCGATAATATGTTCGTCTATGTTCATTTGCTTCATGAACATTTGTTTGTATTTGTTTGTGTTTGTTTGCTTTCATTTACATTTGGTAAGTGTGAAGGAATATGTGTGTTTTATGGTTCGGTTATTTTTCGAGATAGGCGACTGACCATAAACCAATGATCCTTAGCCTAAGTGGTTGATGTGAGATACCCAAGATAATTAAAATGGAGAGGTATTGGATTTGAGTCTTGCTTGAAGCAAAATTGCTCTAGGTTTAGCCAATGGGTTTCTTAGTTGCAGGTTTCTTTCTAAGGGTGTTTGGGGTGCGGTTCCGGCTACGAAATGGATAAATGAGTCTGGTTAATATAACATATATCCACCAAAGCATGGCCGCACATTTAATGATCAAAAAATGGGAATGACCATAATTGTAATCTATACTAATAAATCAGAATGTCTAGAAGCCACATGGCGTTTTTCTACACTGTCTACTTAGGATTTGGACACGTGTTGTTACTAAAATAAAAGTTATCATTTAATGATACATTATATGCTAATGATTGTTTATATACTTTATATTAAGAAACATAATTTTTTTTTAAAAAAAATTATGAATATAGATTTTTTAATATAAAGAACTTTTAGAAAAATAACATTGTTTGAAAAAATTTTAAAAAAATTGAAGTGTCTAAATAAACATTTTTTAAAGCAAATTATATTATACTATATATTATTTGTATATGTCGGTTTGTACAGTTTAATATAGTAATTTCATTTGTTGGCAACAATAGTTGGGTGGTTTAATAATTGACCATTAAAAAACCTCAAAAACTCCATTAAACCGCCCCCAATAGTTCAAGTGAACCCCCCAATATTTAAATAATACCGCTCCAAAAGGCTGTGAAAAAACAAGCTGGGTTATACCTAGAGGTGTACAACCGGTTTTTGGGCTAAACGGTTCGGTTTCAAACCGGTCCGGTTTCAACCGGTTTATTTTCAACCGGTTTAAACTTCAAACCGTTCGGTTCCTAAACCGGTTTCAGGGCTAGGATATTCAAACCTATCGAACCGGTCTGGGCCGGTTTGAAAACCGGTTCGGGCCCAAACCGGTTCAGGTTTCATTTTTTTTTTTAATTTAAATTCACACAGTTTTCAAACGCTCAAACAGTGCTCATGCGGCCAAACAAACCTCATGCGCCAAACAGTGCTCATGCGCCCAAACAGTCATGCGCCCAAACAGTGCTCATGCGCCTGAACACTTAGCCAATTTTAGAAGTTTTCACACAATAAATTCTTCAAACTTGTTCAATTGATTTAAAACATTATTTATTTTTGTCAAAGATTACACATTTATATAAATTATTTAAAATATTAAAATATAAAACATAAAACATTAATTAAAATATAATTATAATTTATGATACATGAAAATTTAAATATGATTATTTATTTGTATCAAAGATTACATAAAATGTAAAATAAAGATACTATTCAAAACATATAAACAATTCAAATGACGTAAACTTTATTCTTCGCCACCAGAACCCGAGCTATTACGAAGGAACTCGTCATATGCCGCTTCATCATCGGTCATTCCGGTGTCAATCCATCGTCTACTTCGTCTTCATATATTTCGGCTTCATATTCTAATTCTCCTTCAAGTGAGCATTTGCTTTATATTCTTTCAGCTGCATCCAAATAATCCTTCAAGCAAATACACATTTCAATTGCTTCGGGAGTGAGTCGGGTTCTTCGTATTGATATAATCCTGCCACTAACAGAAAAAGCAGATTCTGAAGCTACCTTGAAAGCTTGGACGGTTAGTAAATCTCGGACCATGGTGGATAGGATTGGAAATTGATCTTCCTTACCTTTCCATCAAGCCAGCAAGTCAAAATTTTTAAAATCTTGTGGAGTCATGGTGGATAAAAAGTTTGTTCCACTATACCTCCCGATTTCACTACTCGGAGTGTTACCACGTTGACGCTTATTACATTCATCTCTTAAAGTATTATACAAAGCAAACATTGGATCACTTGAACCTTCGTCATGTGCCGCGTGCCGCATGCCGCATAGACTCATGTATGTTTGATGTTTCATCATATTTTGCTAAATAAACATCAAACATTTGGCCTAAATGTGTATTAAAATTATTTTTTGCACTTTGAGCATAATATGGGTTTTCTTCTTCTAAATTCAAATTAAAAGTAATTTTATCAAGTAAAGTTTCAACCCCCGACGTATTTAAACAAGGGTTTAAGGCAGCGGCACATGTAATAACCGGATGCATTTCTTTAAAATATTTTTTAAGTTTTTCTTTCATTTGTGGTATCATATCCAATAAGGTCTACCCCTACACAACAACTCATTTAATTTTGAAGTCATTAAGTAAATTTGGTGAAGTACTAATGGACTTGTTGGATAATAAACTCCAGAAAGACAAGTAGTTGCGATTTTAAAAACATTAAGCATTTTGGTTATTTCTTCAATAATAGCCCCACTCGATGAATGGTAAGTCGAAGTCTTTCCACGACTCATCAAGTATTATGAAAGGCTATTAAAATTTCTTTTGGTTAATAGTCTTTTAAAACATGTTGCAAGTTGAGTTCCATCTTGTAGGTACGTCCCAATTCGGATCTAAACATTGGAATTGCGTCTTTACAAAACTTGCGATACCTACTTATTTTTTGTTACTGCAAAAAATATCACGTAACATTCTTTTAAAACTATCTTTTACCGTTTATGATGTGCGCAACACATCGACTATGAAAAAACACCGTCACAAATTGGTTTATATTTTAATTTTAGATGTTCTATCGCAAGCGTATTATTTGACGCGTTATCAAAAGATATAGAAAATATTTTATTTTCTGATTTATACGTTTTAATAACTTTATCAATAAGATAAAAAAATGTTTTGCCCGGTGTGAGGATAATCAAACAATTCAAACGCAATCGTACGTTTCATCATTTGTCACGAACCGGGTTCAACCCAATGGGCGGTGACACAAATGTACGAGTCCGTGAACCGTGCGGAGTCGACCAAACATCACTAGTTAAGTTAACACCGGTTTGTAAATTCTTAAAATAAGATATTAATTCATTTTTAGCTTTTTTCACATTTTTAAGCAATCTCTTCTAAGTGTATCACGACTTACATGTGAGTATCGCGGTTGGAGAGTTCGTTGAATTAGCCGAGTCAAACGTTCATTATCGAAATGCTTGAATGGCAAGCTTCTTGAATTACAAAATGCGTCATTTGCTCACGAACCGCATCAACGTCATAAGCCCAAACATTCCCTTCGTTTGTCATCGAAGCTTGACCTTGAGACGGTTCACCTTTCAAAGTCTTATAATATTTATTCTCAATGTGGTTTTTCAAAGTTGTATTTGCATCTTTTTGAAAAACTTATTACAATACTTGCAACGAGCTTTGTTTGGACCGCTAGCCATTGACATAAATCGTAATTGCACTATATTTCGGGGTTCCTATTCGTAGGAAGGATTGCGACCACCACGTTGTTTGAAGACGCATCACAACCAATGGATGATTGAGCACTTGATGAAGCCATTTTGAAATGAACGAGAGTATTGAGAGTTTTTTTTAATTGAACGAAAGTATTGAGCGTATTTGAGAATAGAGGCCATTTTTTTAGAGTAGAGAGCGTTTTAAGTTGTTGTGGTTCAACCAAAACATCCAATACATATTTATACTAGTTTAATGGGGTAAAATGGTAAAAAAAACACCAAAAAAGGGTCAAAAACGGCTATATAGCCGTTATAAACGGCTACTTTTTGAAATCCGGTTTGAAAACCGGTTTGGGCACCGGTTTGAAACCGGTTTCCACATACGAAACCTCCAACCGGTGTAGGAACCGGCGGTTCGGACTGGTTCGGGACCGGTTTGGGCCAGAAACCGGTTCCGGTTTTTTCTACCAAACCGGTTCCCGAACTGGTTTTTTTTGTTCACCTCTAGTTTTACCTATATTCTAACTGTTTAAAGGAATTGCCCTCCTTTCATCTATGCGACTCTTTTTGTTTTATTTTAAATTGATATAGTGTGGGTTTATAATTATTAATTGCAATACATTAGCCAAATGGAAGCTCAAAAAATTTGGTTTGCACTCACTTAAGTGAGAGAGCCCACTCATCTTCTATCACCACTCCTCTTTTTTAGCGAATTCATTGTTTTTTTTCCTAACGCCTCCTTATTCGAAAATTAATAAATTCTTCCAATTTTTTATATTTTCTTTTGTACGAACTTTTCGCTCATTTTGATAGTTCCGTTTATGTTGATTTTTTTTGTTGATCTTTAAACTTTTTTTTATCATGTTCAATAGTTATTCTTTTAACGGCAATCAACAACGCACAGATCATAATCTCGTTAAAACCAAACTCAAAAGAGAAGCAGCAATGAGCGTCTCAATTCTAGTTTTTTTATAAATGAAAGTTTGAAAAAATGTTGTTATTGTTATATTACCTAAAGTCGTTAATTATACATAATTTCAATAATATTTTATCTAAAAAATTATTATATATTTTTTAATACTAATAAATAACTATTAATCTAAACACGTTTCTTTTCATGAAAATGACTTCATGACTACAAATGAACAAGTTGCTCTAACCACAACTTTTCACATCAATCGTAATCAAATAATATTCCAGTATCAATCGTCCTAAAATAATATTCCGGTGGTTAAGTGATTTGTTGCTCAACGAAAAGATTGAGATTGATATCCTTCATGACTACAAATGAACAAGTTGCTCTAACCACAACTTTTCACATCAATCGTCTCTCAAATAATATTCCGGTGGTTAAGTGATATGTTGCTCAACCAAAAGATTGAGATTGATATCCTGCACTGCAGGATACTAATTGTGATGATTTTTAGAGTAAAATAAAAAGTGAAATAATTGGTTACTATCTCGTCACTAACTTATCCCCACATTTGAATTCAAATCTCTTTGAAGTTTTCCACCGATCTCTTTTCCCCCTTATCAGTTATCTCCGATCTCTTTTCACTTATCAGCTCCTACACTTCGTCTATAACTACAAAATTTTTTATTCAAGTTTTTTACTCGTTAAAATTTAATATATATTTTATTCACTAACTAATGATATATATCTAAGTACTAACATCCCTTAAGACGAGTGTTACAATTATCAAATCTACAACACGCAATTATGGTGTAATATTAACACGTTTGGTTAGAGTTCAATGGGTCTACTCAATTTTGTACAATAAGTTGAGACAAGCACTTGATATCCATTAGTTTTGTTGACACCAACTACCCTTTTTTTTTCGAAACCAGCCCGGTTCATCCGAACCCATTTGGTTGGAACCTGTTTTGACTGGATACCAAACCCGACCAACCTGTTTGCCGGGCTCAGGTTCAAATAGGAAAAGTGTAAACTCACTTAAAAAACACCTCAGAACTTATGTATATATGTAGTCGATGTAGTATGGTTAGTTTAATCACATGACAAAGAATGTTACAACTTAAAACAAGTAAAAAAGAAAAACCACTTTACGACGGTTCGAATGCAGATTAACTTTGTTTATCTTCACACTGATAGAGACTAGTGACAGCTCCAAGATTATTTTCCAAGAGAATCACCAAAACTGAATTATGATTTATGCCTATGTACAGCATATCCTCCATTCATAACTTCTGGAACAAGGTCCTCATATCTCACAACTTTCTTTGCCTACATTAAACCCAAAACAAACATCCTCCCTCACTACAAACTTTATTTAAGAAACAAGTAAATCAAAATTTTAAATAAAATAACGCGAATTAGATTTTAATGATCCAAACTATGACTCGCTTGCCAACAATAACTCATACTAACAATTTTAACAATAACACTCCTAACCTTCACCTTTCGTTACCAAGGACAATCACGCTAGTATAATCATTGTAGTGTTATACCAGTAGGCTTTTGTTGTCAAGAAAGTATTGAGTTATACAAGTAGGATTTTTTTTGTCAAAAAAAGTGTAAGTTAGGGATAAAGCTGGTCAAAATCAATTATTATGGGTCTATGAGTCATAGTTTGGATTATTAAAATCCAATTTGTCCAATAATAATAGTAAAAGCTTTAAATGGTAACCTGCTGGTTTCTGGAGCCCTTGTTTCAGAAGGTTCAGCCTTTCACCGATCAAGTGAGAAGACGAATCAAGAGTCAGCCATACAGTTTCGGGCCCAACAAGCTTGGAATTACCAAACTACCCTTCAAATTCCAAATGTACGGTTGTACAGATCACCTGAACTTGGCACCCTGAATTTTGTATCTTCATAGCTCGAATAGTATTTGTTGAACCCACCCATTCTCTCATTTCTTAAAATCTCAGCCATTGCGATATCATTTCCATTCTGTACTTCATTCCAACTGTCCCCCCAATGGCCATTGCTAGACATCATCCTTGCCTGTTGGAAACTACCCATTTGCTGCTGCTGCTGGTGCTGATAATGTGATCGATGATTGTTGTTGGGTAAAGTTTGATCCATGATTCTAGACGAAACTCCATAAGAATCTGTTCGTTGGGCGAAAGATAAATTATCTCCTCCAAGCTCGTTAAATCTCAGGTTTTGTTGTGTGAAAGATCTTTGCACCAAAAGTCGAAGCCTGTTGCTATCATTTTCATAAGAACTAAGTTGGGAAGGGTAGTTTGATCTCATGTCTAAACCGGGACTAGTGACCCCACCAGGAACCCTACCACCAACCGCCAATATTGCAGGATCCATGAATTCAAGCTCGCCAATGCTACCATCATTATATACAGCACCAGGTGCTTGATTCACTTTTCTCAATAAAAATGAACTATCAAACATATGATTCCCTGCAAAATAAGTGAATGAAAGAAAGATAATAAATACACAATACATATAATATACAAAAGAAAACATATAACAATATAAAGAAATATAGTAACAAACCAGATAGGTTGTCATAAGTTTGTTCGATTCTCTCATTAGAAGTGAAGCCTGGAGGGGGAGCTCTGCTGGGCCCCATAAATCCAGGAGGGGGGGAAATTTGGGATCTTGAAACTGTCACATTTATAGATATCTTATCAATCAAGTATATAGTAGATGATAAAATAAGCAACAGTAGTGAAATTAGAATAACAGACATTACCTGAGAACTTATTGGAAGACAGAGATGAATAACTGCCAGCAGTACGATCAGATTCCTCAAAGTTAAAAGAGGAGAAACCATTGCGATCTGTATGCTGACCTTGATAAACATCTACATTGAAATTCTGAAGATTGAGACCATTCCTAAAATCACTCAAATTTGGAGTGACATTAGATTTTTGATCTATGAATTCATCATCCTCTCTTGCAAATGAAAACCTTGACTGATTAAAGTTTTGTGTTTTTCTTGAACCTGACACTCTTTGAGACCCCTGTTGTTGTTTATCACTGTTACCTAATAATTTAGCCAGATTCTGAGGTGAGGTTAATGACTCATCCCACGGGTCAAAATCCATTGACAAAATATTAGATATTATACTGTTCTCTCCTAAATCTAAGGCAGTTTTATGGTCCCCATTTGATACAGCTGTAGCTGTATCATCAAATACTCCTATTTGCTTCTTATTCCCTTCTGTAGCATGAATATAAGAATCACCATTAACTACTGGAATATTAAAGTTCGAATGAGAAGACTGAGGCGTATTCTGTACATAGCCTGTATATGTATGGGTATTGTGTGTAACAACTTCTGGATCACTGAGCCTTTGATTATTAAAAGATAACAAATCAGCTTCTACTTCGTTAATTGCAGCTTCTTGTACTTTATTCAATGACTGTTCTCCAGTAACATAAGTATCATCCCACGGTTCTTTAAGTTTCTCACCATCACATGGATGTGGTTCGTCATTCCTAGTGATGCTGATTGATGATATGTCAGAAGATAATTGGTTGATTCTTTCTTCATCAGAAACATCCAGGTCATTATCTACAGCAGGTATCTCAGACACGGTTTGTCTATGATCTGTGGCTGTAACCTGTTTTGCAGATTCTGAATGTTCCAGCTTACCTTTTGTATTGGTGGTTGGGATTTCTTCAATATGTTTCTTTAGTATCTCCTTGTCATGTGATGAAGGGCTCACCACTGCTGTTGAAGATGATTGTGTAGTACAGGTGTCCACCTTTTGCTTAGAAGGTCCATTGGGACCCGCTACATTTGCAGCAAGAGGCTGGCTATTTGAAGCACGTGTTCCCCTGTGGAACTCATCAATTATTAGATAACAAGACTAGAGGTAGCATAGTCGGTGGTCTGGGTCAAAACGAGTAAGGTTTAGGGCTAGTTCAAAAAGGTCGAGTTGACCTAAAACCACTTTAAGTCCATTTTTGGACTTCATAATAAAGAATAAATGTATTAAACAAGATTACAAAAACCATAAAATTATAGCAATAATCTTACATTTTAAGAGAAAAAATTGATAAATTTTTATAATAAAACTTTGGACGCCTTCCCCGATTAACCTATACGGCCCATTCCCTTTTAGTTGATCCTTACAATATAGCATATAACCCATATCAACCCATTCAAAAACAAATGAATACAATGGCGAAAGGGCATACCATGAGGCTGCTGCAGGAAGAGCTAAAGATCTCCAGAACTACTATTTGGTGGGGACCCTTTCATACTGTTTGCTGAATCCTGTTGACCAAAAGGGTCATTAAAGTCAGCATAAATGTTTACAAATGTAACAACAAAGTAAACACTAACATAAAAAAATTATTAATTCCAAATTATAGTTCATAATTTACATACTCATCATAATAACTTGAGCTCTAAACACTATCTAATATGTGACAAGAATAAATTTAGAAGACTTAAGTAACTAATAGCTGAAATAAAATGTCCTTGGATCAAATTAAATACCAAAAAGTCGACAGAATTCCTAGAAGTCAAGAAACATAGAAGCAAATTCCGAAAAAAGTCAACACAGAATATCTTACATTTGTAGTAGTTTTACTAACAGGTTTTGCCCATGAAGAAGTGCTGTTATTAGAGTAATCATCTGCTGCAGGTGGTAAAATATTCCCTGAACGCCTTTGCAATTCATTTGTAGCACCAGTGACTTGCTGTACTCTACCCCTTTAAAACCACTAGTTAAGTTAATTAGGGGCCAACATATCATTACAAGATTTCAACTAACAAAAAAGGCCAAATGTATCTAGAGACCAATCTAACCCTTGTCTGAGGTCAGATAACTATCTTAAATTGGCAGCTCCACTCTAAACTATCAAGTATCATCATTTTTTATTCAGCAACTCTCACTGAACCATGAGTGTAACAACTTCCTTCTCGTTTCAAAAGATATATGAATCGGCACAAATGTAACATCATAAGTAAAAGTTGAAAGTATGCAATATATGAAAATCTCTGATTATCTGAAACTGATGCTAACTGTAACTACAAAGATGATTCTAACATCATTAATTTGACCAAGGGAAATGTTTTAATAAGTCTTAAAACAGAAAACTTGGAAATACGTATGCATATGATAAAAATGCTTGACTGAAACCACATTAGTTAAAAAGTTAAAATCTTTATCTAAAATAAATGTTCATATGGTTATGATCAGAAGTAATGAAACAAACGTAAATGCTTGAAATCATTAAATATATTATTTTCTTTCATTTCGATCGGTAGACATGCTCTGTGATTTTCAATATGACAAAATAATCTCCTAGGTTCGCTAAATTAGTATATAATCCTTAGTCTTTGCGAAAGACTGCACCAGCTTTATGCTTTTCAATATAGCAATAAAGTGTGTTGCTCCTTTTCACTTGCACCACGTTCCTTCTATTATCAAAGTCAAACAGAAACGACTTACTTATAGCTTAGAATGATAATTACAACCACAATTTAGAGTTTTTAAATATATCCAACAGCCATCTGAAAGAATTAACACTCATTTATGCCATGTTATGAGATAGTGCATCTCAAACACATGTTTTTTAAGGAAGCAGTAATAAAACTGAGTAACTGGGAACATTGACAATGAATACCCATGCCAATCAATATCGAGAATCAATAAACATCTATATCAATATTCAACATCATAGTAGTCAAAAGGGCACAAGACACACGCATATGCACTCAGGTGAGGCGCTTAAGTCTCTAGTAGACACGAGGTGAAAACCTTGATCTAGGCGCTATTGGGACTAGAGAGGGTATAAAAAAAAGTAATACCAAGTGGGTTGATATTGAGGCTTTTACTTATCCACTAACATACTAGTTTTAATATATGTTAAAAAACCATGTTACACACAAAGTAAAGTTATATGTGTATTTATAGATTCGAAGGGTAGTCATATGCAATCAAGATATTATTTGCTTGTGTATTTTTAATTTCAATGTCTATCATATACATTTAATCGTTCCTGTTATTGAACTTTTTTGCCGCCGGCGTGCTTTTTTTGTGCCTTGTGCCTAGGCAACAATTGAGCCATTAGTGCCATGAGGCTTTGACTACTATGTTCAATATGCTGCATCGTATACCTTGTATATTCGGATATTATTTCATCTTTAGTGAAGCTATCCTCTTGTGATCCAAACTCATGCAAATACAAGCAATCAGGATTGGTGCAAGGCTGTATACCAAAATTAAATTAAATCATCAATAAAATATATAGCCAAAACATTAAAGAAGTTTAAAAAATAATGTGTTACAGAAATAAAAGTAAATTAGCAAAATCAACTTATTCATATAACATACCATGCTTCTCAGCCACGCATGACAATACTTTGTGGTCCCAAAACAGGCTCTGCAATAAAACCCCCATATATCAACTTTAAAAATTAAAAAATTAAACGATACAAAGAAAAAATATCATATCCGTTAATTTTGTTGGGTTCTAACCTCAATGGTTTACCCTCCAAAACAAACCCATGTACTGACTGTATACTTCGAACTGCTTCATCCTCCTTTGAGTAAGTAATATATCTGGACAACATAAATATTATAAATATAAATGTCTATCATACCAAATAACTTAAAGATGACAAATATTTGATCACTCGAGAAGAATGAACTTACACGCTACAAGTATTGTTTGCGAAATGCTGAATGGCGCCAGCCGCTGTCCGGGATATAGAAACTTTTAGCACTTTCCCATATTGACCAAAATATTCTTTCCGCTGCAGAAGCTGTTTCATAAAACATGAATTAGATTCAAAAACTCAAGAATGTCAGATGGATGTAAGTTTGTAGATATAGAAAAAAAATATTACATCTTCATCTGCTAAATTAAGAGGCAGTCCCACAATGTAAACAAGGTTCCTTTGTATAACCCTCACACTACTAAGTTGCTTTCTACCTTCAGAAGTTTTAGTTTTACCCTTTTGTGACTTCTGTCTTTTCTCCACACTCATCTCAGCCACCAATCTGATAGCAAAATAGAAAATTCCAAGATCAACCACCGGTACATATAAAAGACAGCAATTTTCAACGTTACATACGTCCAAGACCAAACCTTTCACATTTTGATGCAGTCCCCACTATTTTTCCTTGTTGTAAGGTGTACGACATGCTGGGCACCTCCCTTCAGTATCATCCTTCTCAGCCATTTCCATAATGTGATGCCAGCACCATACACAAATCTGCAAAAGATGATTATTTTATGTCAATAATGAGTCACATTAACAGTGAACCTATACAACTTACTGAAAAAACTTTGTTGCATAATAAACAATAAATGACTATTAATTAATTAACTGTTCACATAAAACATAAACAAGTTGTTTGAATTTCACTGATAATGGAAATGAAATCAAAAACTATCTTTCGCATAAGTAATCAATTTCAAGGATACTTTTTTAGCTGTTAATAAGCTACTTAGATGATTTGGACTTTGGAGGGAAACAGAAAACTTGCTCAACAGATAGCATCTAAAAAAGAAACTGAACCATACATCATAGCCACATTTGCAAGGCCTCAGCTGCTGATCAGTTAAATCCATCTCTTCAGCACAAAGTGGGCAAGTCTTTTCTCCTTGGTCACTCATGGTTGCCTTAAACAAAAACACAAACAGATCAGCATAAACAAAACTGCAAATAACATACTACCTGGTACTAACAAATATTCATTAATATGCACATTCACATACAAAGACTAACACAAGCTGCCAGACATAATAACACGAACACAAACCACGAATCAGTTATATTCCCAGTATTGGCACACATTCATGTTTAAAACAATGCAACTTTCTCTCATTCATCAATAAGCCTAGATCAAGCACACTTATGACTTACCTAATCCCAAAAAAACCTCAGTCAATAAGTTCAAGCACATGAAGCACTAATTCATTCTACTCATCTGCCAACTTCATATACACAACACATTGATGGACACTTTTAATAAACCAATAACACAATAACAGTCATAAACTAAAAAAAAATACAAACAACTAACACCTAGTCATAAAAATACCCCAAAATAAAAACGAGCTAGCTGTTTCCCCAAATCAAATCCACAAAACCCTATTTACACCCAAATCCACAACTGATTCAATCAAACTCATCCAACAGACCAGATAATCACTAACTAACACGATAACATCCACTAATAACCACATCAAATCGTAGAATCCAACCATCCAATCATCTACATCAACCAAATCAACAACATACACAAATCCACAACTAACTCCTCATCGATCAACCTAACACAAACCTACAGCATCGACGTCAACTAACCACAAGACACACACACAAATCGCAATCGTTAACCACAACCTACACCACCAAAAGCGATTAAAACACCGTCATGCAGGTAAGAAATTGGGGATCTACAATCAAAACAACATAAAGGAAACAAACAACAGAGATCTGAAGGAATATTAATCGATCGATGAATTGAGATCGAAGACTTACAGTAAAACGATGGATCAACGAAGAGAGAGAGAGAGAGTAGATAGAGGATGAGAGAGAGAGAGAGAACCACAAAGGAAATGAGAGAGAGGCGATCGTCTACGGATGTGTTTTTGTGTGTTTGATTTTCTCTCATTTGTATTATTATATTTATATTTATATTTATATTGATGTTAGTATTTATATTATTATAATGATTGATTTTAAATAGTTTTGGTGGTGTTAGTTGCCCTTAGATTTGGATTTATTTACGATGTGGTGTGTCCCGTTTTTTGTCGAGCATGATGGAAGGCTTTGGTTTGGGTTGGGTTGGACAATTAAATAAATAAGCACTTTTTATGCTTTAGTCCCCTAGGAATGTTTATTTGCTTCAAATAACCTGCTATTTTGTTTTTACTGGGGTGATATGGATGTTGTTTAGTTATTGTCATGGACTCGTCTTGTGAGTGATGTAAGACTAGTGGGATGTGAGATGTGAGTCATTGGTTTCGTTACGTTATGAACTTATAAAAGAAATTGACTCAGTTATTGACTAATATGTGAGAAGTTATGCATAAGCATCCGATCTACACCAAGCTTATATGTTTGCTTCGTTAAGATTGCATTAGTATTGGTACCTAATTTTGTAGGAGCGATCTAGTTTATGATTTAGGCTAAAAGCAATATGTAAAAACTAGATTTGTCCATAAGTAATAGGTTATACAATTTTGAAGCTTGAACTTTGTGCTCTACGATTGTCTTGGCACTTTAACTCCCTCGAACCTTAAGTCATTTACCATTTTATCGTCACTCAACTTACTATAAGCTAACAACCATAACTCACAATTCATATTTTCATGTTACAGCCTGTGAGTGTGGAAGCAGTTGCGGGGTTTTCGACTCGGCACTAAGTAGTTGAGGTGGAAAGAAGGTTGCAGGGGGTTCGGCACTCTACAATTGATGCTTAACACTATGTTTGTTGGACATTAGGTGTCCGATCATCGGTAATTTTAATGTTACAATCGAGGTGCGATCCAAAGAGTTACACATCGGGCAACAACAAAGTAATAACGTGTAATGGTTTCACATTATGATTCACGAGCCACGATTTAGCTAGTAGTGATTAATTTTAATTAAAATAGGATAAACTTTATTGATTAATCGCTAATTAATCAAACGTTTTATAATGATTTAGCTGGTTCTTATTGTTAGGAATTCTCGTGCCATTTTTAGATTTCAAAAACCAAATCAGAATGCCAGGCAGAAGTCTTAGTCAAATCAAGACGGGAATTCAATCTAGTGATCCAGTTGCAAAACAAAGAAACCTTGCATTAAACACACCATATGGCGTTTAAAATACATTACCTTGATTGGGTAGTCGAGATCACCACTGAAAAAGTTACACACGCTGACACATGTATCCGGATGTCAATCCAATCTTCACAATTTCTTAATCACAAACAGATTGTGATTCGTGTTCCCCGTCGAACTTTTTGATGAAAGGTGTTAGGTATCATAATCCAATCACAAAACCAAACAAAAACACGAAAGGAGTTCGATTAGTGGCGGGCTACGACAAGTGGCAATTGGACACCGACAGCAAGGCCGCCCCTAGGGCGGTCAACCAAGATGTGACAAGAAGAGAGAAAAAATAGAAGAGAATGATGTTTTTTGGTTAGGTTTTTTAAACTTTTAAATCTGTATTAATAGGGTATGTGGTTATCTAGATTTAAAATTCAATTTTTTAAATTATTATATAATATTCAGAATTATCACCATAACTATCTATTATATAACTGATCAATATATTTTAATAAGATATATACAGATAACATATAAATAAATAACTATTATCAAATAAATATTTTTGATTATATATCTAATATATATCAAATATATATATATATATATATATATATATATATATATATATATATATATATATAAAATATGTTTATCAACTATTATCAAATAATAATTACCTATATATTAGTGAAAAGAACAGTTGAAATATTATTATTTATTAAATTTGTTGTTTAAGATGCATAGAGTACAACTCTATGGCCTTATCTCTTTCCTTTTGAGATCTGGGTTTCATCCTTTTGAGATTTGGGTTTCATCTTCTCCATTTGCTCTCTCTCTCTCTCACACACACACCTGCCTGGTTGCCTTCACCGTCTCATGGCCTTCGAGTTCCCGGCGTTGGGGGGTGCCGTCAGTAGTGACGGTGGAGGTTCCCTGGTGGCGAGTGTTATCGATTGCGTTGGTAGAGATTTGGTTGTCCCATCTGTCACCCGGTTATACCCGTCGTGGTTCCCTCTTTGGCCGGTGATGGAGCGGCAGGTGGTTGTCACGCCCATCGCTGCTCGGTCCGGGTAAGACTGTTGAGAACTTGAGATATCAAATGATGAAATTTTATGCTGTCGATGATGATTATGAGACTTGCTATTGGTTTTGTGTTCAATGGTGGTTAACTGGTAGCTCTTTCCGTTCACCCCTGGTGTGTTGTTTTGTTGTTTCTATTGATGTCGATGAAGACGAGCTATTGCTCATCCAAGACTATTACGAATCACAGCATCAGCTATGTCGTTGGCCACATGATTCTGCTTGTCGTGCTATTGTTTCCGTGTTAGGGCGTGATGACAAGAGTGGGGTGGTCTTGGTTGCTTTGGCGTGCAGCCGCAACCAAACACCCGTTCTGAGCCCGACTATATCAGCAAGTCGTTTTAGTTCGTCCATCATGCGCGCAGCCCGCAGATGGGACACACTAGTTCTTATTTATTTGTAATTATTATGTAACAATTTCTTATTATTTATATAAATTCAATTTACATAAGTAACCTTTGATAAGTATATATTTGTCTATTACATTAATAGACATCAACATTTATTAACCCAAATAATAAATTATTGATTTTCACCGTCTCTCTCACACTTGATTTGCTCATTTGATCGGCCAATGTGTGACCGTAAATGATAAACCTGTTAGCTGTATTGATTTATGTCGATGCTTGAACATACAAGATCCAACACTTAATAGATTAAAGGTTAATTGGTAAAAACACAATATTTATATGTAACTAAAAGTCAATTACATAATAACTAGTAAATGTTAATATTACAAGTATCAAAACAAAACTATAGGGGTTAGATTTGAAAATTATTCAAATATAAAAGGTGAATTAGGATCTCACCATAGCCGCTGACCCCCCCCCTCGGTTTGACCGCGACCACCACACAATGACCATACGTCGTCACTGCCACCATAATTTGTTTCAAGTTGCAAATGTTGCAAAGCTTGAAACTTTTCGTGATTTGTATCGTCTGGCAAGATCATTGATTGCTCTCGAGGTGTAAGTTTTAAGCTTTGTCGTCAAGGTATAACCTTTATGCCTTTCTATAGTTCTTGTTTCAACACGTGTATTTAGATACATGTTTCAGGAGGTATAATTAACAAGATTAACTGTTAAACGCTTTCACTAACTTTTGATAATAAAAAGTTTATATTTTTAGTAACTTTAGTTTGTTGAAATTAACCTTCGATACTCAACAATGCCTGTACTTTTGCAAGATTTGAACAATCGACCTTTTTGATACATAGGACTATGAGAGGCACCTTAACTTGCAATACTAAAACACTATGCTAATATTCTTGATAACAGTCATTGGGCTTAAAATCCATATTAAAGGCCTTTGGGTCGGGTAGGCTAAATAAGGAAGTTCTAAGTCTGTAACATATTTGTTTTGCCCATTACCCTTTGGAAAAAAAATTATATATCTAAATAAAAAGTTTATATGGTTTGGGCCTAAACTTTCCATTTGAAAACTGTTTGGGTCATCGATAGGTTTGTTGGGCCGATCAAGCTCAACTTGCATAGGTTAACGTTTTATTAGGCCAAGTCCAGTTATCAAGTATCAACGTCTATGACAATTATCTTCTAGGCCAACACAAAATAAATTTTATTTAGTTTTCTTTTAATGTTTAAGTCGGACCCAAATTTTCGTTTGGTTACACCTATCCTGGCTATACTAGTGTTTCCTCTGGTCGAACACCAACCACAAGACGAGCGTCTAGAAAACCATCCTCTAGGTTAAGGATGTTTAATGGGGGTATTGTCTTGATAACATGGCATGCATTGCTTTCATGTTAGGTCATGAGCAGTGGAGTCATTGTCTTCTTTGGTTAAATAGTGCAAGTGTTTATATTTTCAAGGCATACAATAAAGTAGAAATCTTCCTTCTTTGGCCTTCTTAATTTTCTTTTGTGCCATCTTGGTATAAACAATAACATCGAGTTGATAATCCATTAGTTTATTTATGGTTATTGGTAACACAATAACGTTACCAAGGTTTCCATTACCAATCAATTTGGAATCCTTTATCGCTAATCCTTCAACGTCCCACCAATAACTACAAAATAAAGACATATTCTAACAGTAATAACTATTTGATGTGAGATTTTTCTAGTGTAGGCGTGAACATAATATTAAAGTCTAAGAATATAATATACACAAATAAAAAACAAAAGATGAATAATTTGCATCTGTTTAAGGAGTTAAAATATTAAAGTTATTAAAACTTTACGATTTATAAAATTGTATTTGATATTTTAACTTTTAATTGTTTTACATTTAAGATCAAGTGTTGAATGATTGGATTTCAAATTATCAATGGATAAATATAATAATATGTGATCATAAAAAATCATGATATCTACCAGAAAACACATAGACCTAACAATTACCGAGTAACTAGATATCTGATGGGATGATACCAACATCGGATACTAAAACTCATATTGACATCCAGGAACATTTGTGATATATTGATGTTTTTAGCTTTGTCTAATATTATGTCTTCACGTAGATTTGTGATTTGTGTCGATGTCTATAGTCTATAAATAATAAATGTTTTTATGTATTGGGCCTTGCGTTGGACCTTAATACCTTCTTTGGGTCGTTTCAGCTATAATAGATCAAACACTTCCAAATAGAGGTGCACAAAGGAACCGATTTCCCGACCCGAACCGGTAATCAAAACCGGAACCGAACCGGTTTGGAACCGGTTGTAGGCCAAAAATCGACGGTTTGGGACCGGTTTGTATATTTATAGCCCAAAACGGTTTGGAACCGGTTTCAACCCGGTTCAAAAAAACCGGTTTGGAACCGGTTTTTACCGTAAATTTTTTTTTCAAACGGTAATATAGCCGTTTGAAGCAGTTTTGACCGTTTTATGAAGTTTTTTTTGACCATTTTGCCCTTATATGGTAGTATAAATAGGTAATGGTGTAATGGTTTAGTCACAACACTTAAAAGCTCAAAAACGTGCTTAAAACGCAAAAACGTTCTCTCACTTGCCCTACTTTCTACTTTTTTTACTCTCTTGAATTGTATAATATGGCTTCTGAAGCACCCGTTCCAACTAGTGGATCCTCAAACGCCGCTACCTTTGTTAGAATTCTACCAACAACGAGAAACCAAGAGATTTGGTGCAACTACGACTTATGCGAAATGTCGAATGGTCAAAATAAAGCTCGATGCAAGTTTTGTGGTTTGTTTTTCAAGTCGGATTCAAACTTGACTTTGAGACACCATATGACGAAATGGTGCAAGGCTTTGAAAAGTACGCCGACTCAAGGCCAAACATCAATCGGAACCGATGGTGGTATATGGACCTTCGACGTAGATATGGTTCGAGATAGAATGGCAAAGTTTGTAATTCAAGAAGGATTACCGTTCGACAACTCTCGGTTAACAAGATTGATTCAAGAAACTCTTCAACCGCGCTACACTCACGTAAGTCACACCACTCTTAGACGTGATTGTTTAAAACTTTGGAAACAAGCAAAAAATGATTTAAAAGTTTTATTTGAAAATTTACAAACCGGTGTGAACTTAACTACCGATGTTTGATCCGCCCCACACGGTTTACTGGAATCGTACCTTTGCGTCACCGCCCATTGGATAGATCTAAGTTCATGGCAAATGATGAAACATACGATTGCGTTTGAATTATTTGGATATCCGCATACCGGTGATAATCTATTTCAAATTTTAGATTTTGTAATCAAAACATATAAATTAGAAAACAAAATTTTCTCAATATCATTTGATAACGTCACGAACAACACATCCACCGTTGATAAATTAAAATTAAAATATAAACCGGTTTGTGACGGCGTATTTTTTCATTCAAGATGTGTTGCACATATTATTAATTTAGTTGTGCAAGATGGTCTTGCCATTCGTAAAGTTGAGGATTTCAAAACTTCTTTCAAAAATATGTTACGTGACATTTTTAAAACTAGTAGAAAAAGATATGTTAATTATAGAAAAATGTGTCACGATACGAATTTCATTTGTTTAGGACCAAATTAGGATGTCCCGACTACATGGAATTAAACTTGGAAAATGTTTAATAGTGTTTTACGACAAAAAGAAACACTTCATATTTTTCATGATGGTCTTGCGATGTGGGGTCGGGTTGTTCCATTTCCGTTAGAGGGTTAGGAATGTATTCAAGAAATAACTTAATTTTTAGAGGTTTTTAAAAACGCAACTACAAAATTATCGAGGGTTTATTATCCGACAAGTTGTCTAACACTTAATCAAGTGTATTTAGTGCACATAAATTAAGTGAATTTGAAGAAAGAAACGTCATTTTCAGCCATGGTAGCGCCTATGAAAGAAAATTTTTAAAAATATTTTTCTGAACTACCCCCCGTTTTTACTTGTTCCGCCGTACTTGACCCGTGCTTAAATGTTTCGGGGGTGGAAACTTTAATTGATGAGATAACTTATGATTTAGATTTACATGAATAAAATCTATTTTTTGCGTCTAATACAAAAAAAAAACAATTTAATGATTATCTTAAAATTTTGTTTAATGTTTATCTTGAAAAATATGGTATAACATCAAATATCCACCGGTCATCGACCGTAATGGAATCGCGTTCGTCGAGCTCAAGTAGAAACCCGATGCTTAATTTATATAATACTTTGAGAAATGAAAACAGTAAACGGCAAAGGGGTGACACCCCAAGTAGCGAGCTCGGGAGGTATACCGGAACCGATTTTTTATCTACTATGACTCCCGAGGAATTTCTATCGTTTGATATTCTGACATGGTGGAAAGAAAAGGAATCACAATTTCCAATCCTAGCCACTATGGCCCGTGATTTACTAACCGTTCAAGCTTCCACGGTAGCTTCGGAGTCTGCATTTTCTGTTAGTGGCAGGGACAATTAGGGCTGCAAACGAACCGAACGAACACGAACAAGGCCTTGTTCGTGTTTGTTCGTTAAGAAATATACTTGTTCATGAACTGTTCACGAACACTTACCGAACGAGATTTTTTGTTCATGTTCGTTCATTAAGAAAATGAACATGTTCATGAATTGTTCACGAACATTTACCGAACGCAAATTAACACAATTAAAAGCAAACAAACACAAATAACTATTCCTGAACATGACGAACACCAAGAAACTCATGAACACAAATGAATACAAATGATTATAGATTTATTTTAGAATAAAATTTATATTTTTATTACAAACATTACACAAAATCAATCAAAAATAAATAAGTACTTAACATAAATATCAAAAAATACTTGATATAATAGTCATAAAAATAACTGATTGACACAAAATAAGAATATAAACGAACACATTATCGAACTTCACGAATGGACATTAACGAACATAAACGAACAAATTATCGAGCGTTCACGAACATAAATGAACAAACGTGGCTTGTGTTCATGTTCGTTTCGTTTAACTAAACGAACGAAATTTTCTTGTTCGTGTTCGTTCATTTACTAACGAACGAACATAAACGAACTTTTCCGCCGAACGGTTCACAAACTGTTCGCTGAACGTTCAGTTCATTTGCAGCCTAAGGTAGGTTTTATCGATAAGAAGAACAAGGCTAACTCAACAACGGTAGAGATGGTGTTTGTTTAAAAGACCACTTAGATAGGCCGAACGAAGACAAGATAAATCAAACTTTGAAGAAGAAATACCAATTGAAGAAGAAATACCGAACAATAAGTACAAACCGGATTGTAGGAACCTCCGAGGTTATGAGCTGATGCAAACAAAGGATACCAAAACAACCAAGTCTTCCAACATGCACTAAGGAACAAAGAAGAACTAGCTTCGGAAGTTTACACACTCAAGTAAAATGCTAAGTGTAAAATCTTCCGAAGCCAATGTTTGAAGAAACTACTGATGAAACTTTACACTAAGTGTCAAGTCTTCCGAAGCAAAGACTCAACTCTTCCGAAGGTTAAAGAAGAAGTCTTCAAAAGCTCTCAAGACAAAGTCTTCCGAGCTGAATAAGATAGGACTGATTACTTTAGAAAGAGAGAAAATACACTTTTTCTGTCAACTTTATCATAAAGCAACCTCCTGTCCGCTGCGTGCTCTGGTGGTTCAACAACTATCATAAATTGGTGAAACTTCCATGCTTTATGATAAGTAGATAAGGTCTTTGTCTGCAAGTTTCTGTATTTGTTTCTTTTTTGGCTTTTTGTAATAGGAAGTCAGTGAACTATGGCCTGTCATAGTCACTAGTCACATCCAACTGTCTTTTGCATATTGACGGTTGTAGGTTTAGTATAAAGAGTCAAAGCTTCTTGTATTTCAAATATCAGTGTTAACACCTAATAGAACCTAAGAAGCAATATACTACTTCCTTGAAAATTTTTTCTTGTGTTCTTGCTCATACTTTACTCGTGTTGTGCATTGTATTATCTGTTTAAAGTTATTAGTTCCCCCTTTGAATTGTTAAGTGATCCTAAAGATCCTCCTAAGTGGTTAACTAAGTGCAAGTCCCTTTTAACGGTCCTGCATTTGGTATCAGAGTATTCCAGGCTCTTGTTTGCAAGATCTCACCATCTTCAAAACCTCTTAGTAACACACATCACTTAACTCTTCAAATGGCAGCTATCTCCAAAGCTGATATGGAAACTGGAACAATGACAAAGTCCCCACTGATCACTCCTGAGGATTTTGACACTTGGTGTCAAAGATGGAAGGCTTTATCAAGTCTCAAGATTCCAGATGTGGGAGTCTGTTGTCCATGGACCTCATGTACCATGCACCACTTCAGCTGTTGCTGGTGGTGGCATGATACCAAAGGAGAATGCTGAATTTTCTGATGATGATTGAAAAGAATTGATATTGATCAGAAAGCCATGACAGCCCTCCAAACCGCTCTTCCAAACTCCATGTACATAGGTTTCAAGAAGTACAAGACCACCAAACAGCTATGGGATGCGCTGAAGCTTATGTATGAGGGTTCAATGAACCAAGGAGAAAAAGAAAGATCTCTTGAAGCAGTAGTTTGAAAACTTCACCTTCAAAATAGGTGAAACCATGACTCAACAATACTCAGGTATGTTGAGATTGTGAATACTCTGGCTGATTTGGGTGACCATTGAGAACAGGGATATTGTAAGGAAGTCATGTCCTCTCTTCCAAGACATGGACATACTATTGTGTGGTCATTAAGAGGACTGAAAACCTCAAGACCCTCACTCTCACTGAGCTGTATGTGGATACTCAGTGAATACCAGATGAAGATGAACATGCAAAGTTCATCTGGTAACTCCAACACTCACCAGAGTTCAGCCCTTCATGTGGTTGAAAGGGATAGCAGAACCACAGCATCATCTCATCTGCTACCCTAAGACTTCACAAAAAGTTCATCCTTCCTCCCGAGACACCAAGGGAAAAGAAAAGTGTTCAAGCTCAGTCTTCTTTGAAAAGAAGGCTCTCAGAAGAAAGATATAGATTGTGTTATGTGTGGTAGTACCTTACATCTGGATAAGGATTGTCAATACAATCCAAAGGGTATTATCCACATGATCAAGAAGAAAACTTCTGAGAGGAAGAAGAAACAAACAGCTTCGGAAGGAAAATCTGTTTCCTTCGGAAGCTCCAAAATGAAGAAAAAGGTAAATGAACCATTGTCTTCGGAAGGAAAATTGGTCTCGAAGAAAGAATGCTTCCGAAGTACTAAGGCCTGCTACAGTGAAAGCAAGATCTTCCGAAGATCAGTCTCCAAAGCTTCTGAAGCCACAAAAGCTTTCGAAGCATTGAAGGTCAAGCCCATCTTTCAAGGTGGTGTGGAAGATGAAGGAAGACCATGTGGCTAAAAGTTTAATGATCCACCAAAGCCTGAGCATAGGATCTATTACTGTTTCATTACCTTTAACTCATTCTAATAAGCCCAAGACCAATGAGGCTTGGGTTTCCAAATGTAACTAAATCATCTCTTTTGTGCAAGGACAGCTAAAACCAACAAAAATATCTGGATTGTTGATAGTGGCTGCTCCAGGCACATGACTGGCAATGAGTCCTTGCTTCAAACTTTGAAAGGATTGATTGAAGACCAGTTGCTTTTGGGGGAGATGCAGGAGGGTACATACTGGCAGGGGCAAGGTTACAAATGGTAAGCTCAGCATTGAGAAGGTAAACTTTGTCAAAGAGCTTGGATACAATCTTCTGAGTGTGTCCCAATTTTTGACCAAAAACATCACATGCTCTTTACTGAGCATGAGTGCATTGTTCTCAAGCCCGGGGTTGACATTCCTCCTGAGCATATTTTGCTTAGAGCCCCCAGGAGAGGAAACATGTACAAGATGGACTTGCGGAAGCATCTCCATCTGGAGAGGTTTCTTGCTTTCTATCTAAAGCAAATAGTGATGAGTCTTTTCTTTGGCATAAGAGATGTGCCATGTAAACTTTAAAAACATGAATAAACTGATTAAGAATGATTTGGTAACTGGAATACCAAAGAAAGAGTTTATAAGTGATGACCACTGTGTTGCATGCCTGAAAGGGAAGCAACACAAAGTGTCTCACAAGCCAAAGGAAATGAACTCTATCACTACTCCCCTACACTTGTTACATATGGATCTGTTTGGCCCCACCAGTGTAATGAGTCTAGGAAGGACCTCATACTGTTTAGTGATCACAGATGATTTTACAAGATTCACTTCGGTGTTTTTCCTTAGAACTAAGGATGAAACCTCTGAAATCTTAAGAATTTCATTCTGAAAATTGAGAATCAATTTGATCACAAGGTCAAAATCATAAGATGTGATCAGGGAACCGAATTTAAAAACCAAATCCTTGATACATTTTGTGATGAGAAGGGTATTTCAAGACAATATAGTGCTTCCAGGACTCCTCAGCAAAATGGTGTTGCTGAGAGGAAAACAGGACACTTATTGAAGCTGCAAGAACTATGTTGTTTGACTCTAAGCTGCCCATCACCTTCTGGCAGAGGCTGTCAACACAGCCTGCTATGTGTAGAAGAGAGTTTTAGTAGTTAAGACACATGGTAAGACTCCTTATGAACTGTGGCACAAAAGGAGACCATTTATTGGTTTTCTCAGAACATTTGGATGTCCTTGCACCATCTTGAATACCAAAGATCAAATAGCTAAGTTTGCTGAGAAATCAGATGATGGACATTTTGTTGGATACTCTTCTCAAGCCAAGGCTTATAGAGTATACAATCTCAGAACTAGAATCATTAGGAGTCAGCCAATGTGACTTTCAATGAACACACACCCTGTGTGAAAGGTTCTGGTCCGGATTGGCTATTTGATCTTGATTTATTACCAACTGTTTTAACAAATCTTGTGAGAATGTTTCAGGATCTATGGATAACAGGTCAACAGAGGATCCTGACCCAAGATTTGAGCTGAGAAGACCAAACAAGAAGACTACTTCAGCTCCAATGGTGACTAACCCTGTCATTGAGGCTCCAATCAGCACAAGCATGACAAATACTGCTGATTCAACTGAATTACCCTCAAAGTCCAGTTCAGAGGCTTAGAATTCAGGTGAAAGAACCTCCAATGCAGGAGGAATGGGTGGTGGTGATAGTGATCAAGAATTTCTTGATGCTGATAACCACTCCATTGAAGACAACATCAATGATGTCACACACTCATTGGATCAAGTTTCTCTTGATAAGTGTGCTGATGTGGTGGTGGACTCTTCTTTGCCAGATCAAAATTTCTCTAATCTTGATCTGTCCAACCAACTTGCTGTGATTCCTCAACTCAGGATCCACAAGTCACATCCCACTATAAATATCATTGGAAATGTTGACTCAGGGGTGAGAACAAGAGAACAAACTCATGATAGCCATGTTTGTCTACATTCTTGTTTCTTATCTGAAATTGAGCCTAAGAAAGTTGATGAGGCTCTAAAGGATGGAAGCTGGATTGAAGCAATGCAAGAAGAGTTCTTCAAATCAAAAGACAGAAGGTGTGGAACTTGTGCCCTCTTCCTAAGGGAAGACTGTCATAGGTACCAAGTGGGTATTTAGGAACAAGAAGGATGATAGAGGGATCATCATCAAAAACAAGGCTAGACTGGTTGTCCAAGGATACACACAAGAAGAAGGAATTGATTATACTGATGTCTTTGCCTTGTAGCAAGACTTGAAGCTGTAAGGATATTCCTGGCTTATGCTGCATCCAAGGATTTCAAGGTCTACCAGCTTGATGTGAAGTGTGCCTTTCTTTATGGGGTGATTGATGAAGAAGTTTATATTAAACAACCACCTGGCTTTGCAGACCCAGATCATCCTGATTATGTCTGCAAGCTTGATAAAGCCCTTTATGGACTACATCAAGCTCCAAGAAAGTGGTATGAGACACTATCAACATACCTCTGCAATCATGGATACAAAGAGGTACTATTGATGGGACTCTCTTCATCAAAGATACAGGGAATGACACATTGCTAGTTCAGATATATGTAGACGACATCATCTTTGGTTCAACTTATCCAAAGCTCTGCAAAGACTTTGAGATGCTGATGAAGAATAGATTTGAAATGAGTGCCATGGGGGAACTCAATTTCTTTCTAGGAATTCAAGTGAAGCAGGTTGAAGATGGCATCTTCATCAGTCAGTCAAAGTATGTACAGGACATACTTACAAGGTTCAAGATGACTGACTGTAAAGTTGCTAAGACACCCATAGCCAGAAACCATTCCCTTGGTCTTGACATTGAGGGGGAGTATGTTGATGAACATCTCTACAGGGCTATGATTGGGTCACTTATGTATCTTACTGCTAGCAGGCCTGATATCATGTTTGCCACATGCATATGTGCAAGATATCAAGCAAACCCCAAGATGTCACACCTAATCACTGTCAAAAGGATTCTTAGATATCTTAAAGGTGCTCCAAATCTAGGCCTTTGGTATCCAAAGAATTCAGACTTTAATCTGTATGCTTATACAGATAGTGACTATGGTGGCTGCAACATGACTGCAAAGTCCACATCTGGGGGTGTCAGTTCCTTGGTGGAAGGATAGTCTCTTGGCAATGCAAGAAGCAATCCTGTGTGTCTGCATCAACTGCTGAAGCTGAATACATTGCTGCTGCGCCTCTGTGTGCTCATTGGATTCAAAATCAGATGCTAGACTATGGATTCAATTTCAAAGAGACTCCCATCCATATAGACAACAACAGTGCCATCTCTATAACAGAGAATCCTGTGCAGCACTCAAGGACCAAACACATCAACATCAGGTATCATCTGATTAGGGATAATTTTGAAAAGGGCTTGATAAAACTAATCAAGGTTAACACAAATGAACAATATGCTGATCTGTTCACAAAAGCTTTTGATGAGCAGAGATTTAAGTATCTTGTATCAGCCATTGGATGATTATTAACCTTGAATAGGTTTTTCTAAATAACTTCATCAATCTTACTACCTAAAATTGTGTGTCCTAGGTTGTCTATTAGATCACTTCATAAGCCCAGTTCTCTTTGGAAAACAAATTTTCAAAATGATATTTTTTAGAGTTATGAAAATTTACCTTCGGAAGAAATAAAATTGCCCTCGGAAGAAATTTACAGCTTATCTGCCAATTATTTGGAAGAAATTCATGAAGCATCTTCCGAAGCTTAAGTTGAATATAAGCTCCTAAATACATTTTAGAATAAATCTTTCGAAGGCAATTAAGTCTCGGAAGACCTGTTTCTCTTCCGAAGCCAAATTTCAAAACTCTTTGAAATATCTTCCGAAGCAAAATTGCCTTCGAAGCTTTTTCTGAAAAGCTTCCGAAGCTAAAATAACCTTCGGAAGTTTTGCAACTTCCAAGAAAACTACCTTTTTGGGCGCCTTTTTCTGAAGTAGGACCCACTTGCGGATTTCAAAGTTTATCTTTTGCTTTAACTTTGTTTCAAATCCTGAGTATATCTCCCCAAACGGTCCTATCTTCATCTCTCTATTTTTCCTTAACCTAAAATTACCCCAAATTCATCTTCTTCTACCTTCCTTCTCTGCAAAGCTTCTGCAAATGGCAAATCTTGATCGCCGAAACGACCCAGATTTCACCATGCATCTACACAGGCAACACAACCAGGTTGCTCTGTTAAACTCTGAGAAGGATCCAAGCTTCTCAGATGTTTGTAGGTATCTTTCTTCTCTCTCTCATTATCTCACCTCCCTTACGATTGATCCTCCCCTCTATGAGGATCAGTTGTTTGAGTTCTGGCGACCTGTCAAGAGGTCACTTTGGACGGGAGAAGGCACTGTCTGCCACAGTGCAAGGGAGGACACTGTTCATCACTCCAGCCATCATCAACACCCATCTTCAGCTGGATGATGAAGAAGGTGAAATGTCCTTCCCAAAGCTGCTGTCAACCATTCCTTTGAGCAGATGGAATATAACAGTCAAGACCTTCAGGAAGGGGAAGGTCTCATACCAGTGGAAGTACCTCCTCCATGTTGTCATCCACAGCTTGTCTAACAAACATGGAGGATGGGACCAGATTCCAGAAGACCTCTCCTTCATTGTCCATGGGATGGTTCAAGGGGTCAAATTCAGGTATTCTCAGTTTGTTTTCACAAATTTACTTGCAAATTTGGACTCCCTAGAATATTACATGTTTCCCCGGTATGTTCAACACATTCTCAACTGTGAAATGGGACCACAGTTGAGGGGAACAGGTAATGTTCTTAAACTTGCACATATGAGACCCGGATTTTCAAAATATTGAAAAGCCAACTGTTGGGTTCTCAGGGGTAGAAACAGCCCTTGTCCCAAAAATGTTTGAGCTCATTGCTCAGGGTGACATCCTAGCAGCACCAGCTAGTGATGAACCAACACCCTCTACCTCTCAACCACCATCAAGGCCTACCATTACCCTCACTTACCAAAGAAAATCCAAACGAACCCCTGCACCTGCTATTGAGTATGCAGGCCCCCATATCATAACCCAACCCACACAGGAGGAAGTGGACACTAGAGCTCCCACTTCCCCTGAGGAGCAAACCACTCCCATTCTTGACACAATCAGTGCTGAGGTTCCTCATGCTCAGCCTGATGAGCTCACACCTCCTCAAATAGCCTTAAGCCATCACTCTGAGTCTCAACACTCTGGTGATCAACCTTCAGGGGAAAGCTACCATCCCCAGCCTCTTGATCTTAATCAACCCATGCCCAGCCTTGACTTTTACTCTGATGAAGATTTGGGTTTCAGTGAGTACCATGAATCTCTCCTCCCACCCACACTCAAGGTGAGATGAGTACTCCTGCCTCACCCACTTCTAGCCCACATCAGACACCACAAACTGAGGTGGATCTCCTTCAGATTGTCCAGGAGATCCATGTGGCAGAGGCTTTCACTGTTGGCAGTGATTACATCTCTAAGACCTCAACCACGGCAACCCAGCCTCTTGAAATAGAGCAGGGAAATCCAGCAGCCAAGAAACCTATGCTGGTGATGAGGGAGAAGACTCAGGTCCAATCCTCTCATCCCCCTATGATTCTTCATCTGAAGATGAGGGGAGTCTGCAACAAAAGGTGCACAAACTCTCAAACATGTGCACCTACTTTGTGTCCAAGATAGCTCACCTGGAATCTCAGGTGACTATCTTGCAGAAAAGGTCAATGACCAGCAACTTGAGATCACCGATCTCAAGGGTAAGCTAGCTGAGAGACCAATGAGATCAACTCATCCAGGTCCACGAACCTATGGATGTCATGGATCAATCTCCCAGCTCACCTATGCAAGAGGGTGATGCTACCAAAAAGGGGAGAAAATCCTAACAATCACAGAACCTGGGAGTTCCTCTCAGAGTATGGACATAGAGGACTCACCATCCTCTCTTGCAGTTGTCCATACTCAGCAACCTCCTCTAGACAGTGATCTACATTTGTTAATACAACAACTGTTTGAGGAGGGAATACCAAGAGCAATGTCTGCCCCTTCTGAGAACCCAATCTGGGGTTGGGGGTATGACAGTGAAAGGAAAGCTCTTGTACTCTCTAAGAGTCATAGGACTCACGCATTGTCATACTCAGCATTCTAGAATCTACATTTGTTAATACAACAACTGAGGAAGGAATACCAGAGCAATGTCTGTTCTGAGAACCCATCTGGGGGTATGATAGTGAAAGGAAAGCTCTTGTACTCTCTAGAGCTCAGGGTCACTAGAAATTTTAAACATTTCAAACCTGAGTTTCTATGAGGGTATAAATCTGGTAGATCTGGCACTTGTCAACCTAAGCAACAACAGACAAGCTACCAGACTAGCCAGTAGAATTCAAGATTGGGTGCTGGAAGAATTCAAAAGGAGATCAGAACTATATAGACTGAGGCTAGCAGTTGAAGCCTTTGGTCAACTGGATGTTAAGGTGGACCCTAAGATTAGCTTCAAAGGGAAAGCCTTGACTGAAGGCCCAGAGGCTGAGACTGTGAACCTTAAGACAATATCTCCTCCAGCACCCCATACCCTCAGTGAGGCACCAGCTGGTGATGGTGCATCACAACCTCTCTCTGGCCAGAGCTTGACTGCTGAATCCAGCAATGAAGGCCAAAGCTCTCCTCAGCCTGAGTCATCAAGATCAGTACTTGACAAAGGCAAAAGAAAACTAACTGCTAAGGAGATTGAAGAAGAGAAAAGAGAGAGGAAGAGGAAGCTGAGGGAGAGAGTTCAAGTGGTTCCCCAGGATTCATGCAAGCTGCAATTCTGACTGCCCATGTTCCAAACACTCAAGAAGATGAGTTAAGGGCAGCCAGACTTAATTATCTTGGGACCAGGAACTACAACATAGATGAACTCATCTCTCTCCCTTTAGAGAAATTAAATGAACTGGCTGACACTGAGTTGTCAAAGGAGAGGAAGGAAGCTGAGGATGCAGCCTTGACCCTCAAGCATAAAGAGGAAATGAGAAGAAAAGAATATACAAGAATATTCCTGTCCTCTCCCCAGTTCAAGAAAGCCCTGAGTCAGAGGTGTGGCTGCTGATCAACCTCAGGTAGTTAATGAAGAAGAAAAGACAAAGATGATCAACTACCTGAGAGCCACAGGCCTCTACCAGGCACATGCACTTCTTCCTTGCCATATGATTACATACTGTTTGAATACAACAAGCAGCTGGAAGAGCAAGCCAAAAGAAATAGGCAAGCTGCTAGAAAAAGGGAAAGGGAAGAAGCTGCCAAGTCAAGAGCCATCATCAAGAAAAGTCAGAAAAAGTCTGTAGATAGGCAGAAGATGATGAGCTTCTTGAAGCTGTATGGGTTCTCCGAAGGAGGCTTGGTCCCATGTCTCTGTCCACAATGGATGAGCACATAAGGGTGATCAAGCAGAAGATTAAAAGGGGAGAGCTTGTGGATCTCCACTCACCATCAGAACAAGCTCAACCTGAAGTTGAGGTAAAGGTTGAACCTACAGAGACAACACAACCTGCACCTGAAGCTACACAACCAACTTCATCTTCTGATCCATAGCAGGGTTCTCCTCCCTCTCCTTCTGAACCTGGGAGAGAGGAGATCCCAACTGAGAGGGAATCCACTGAAGACCTGGTACTGAAGACCAACCCTCTCAGTTAAAATCATCTGGGAGGAAAAGAGGATGGCCAAAAGAAGATCCTCTAAGAAGAAGAAAAGAAGAAAGGCATCCACCTCCCAAACTCAGGATGAGTCAGAACATCCTAAGGAAGTGCATGAAGAGGGCTCTCAACCAAATCCTATCATAGTAGAGCCTCTCTCTGTTGGAAGACCAATTCTATCATGGACATTTGCTGAAGATCCTGATAGATGGTATGTCACTAGAGATCAGGGAGAACAACATGTCTACTTCACTAGTGACATGCTTGAACTCCCTCTGCATGATCTCTATGACATGAGAAGGTACTTCATAGGTCTGAAGAATCCTGATCTGCTAATGAAGAAATGAATTCTGAAGATTCTCATGTGGACTATCCCAGTCTAAAGACCTCTCTGTTTTGGTAGCATCAGCCTAGGGGGAGTTTGTAGGAACATCTAAGGTTATGAGGCTGATGCAACCAAAGGATACCAAAACAACCAAGTCTTCCAACACACTCAAGTAAAATGCTAAGTGTAAAATTTTCCGAAGCCAATGTTCAGAAGAAACTACTGAGGAAACTTTACACTAAGTGTCAAGTCTTCCGAAGCCAAAGACTCAACTCTTCCGAAGGTTAAAGATGAAGTCTTCCGAAGCTCTCAAGACAAAGTCTTCCGAAGCTCTCAAGACAAAGTCTTCCGAAGCTGAATAAAGATAGAATTGATTACTTTAGAAGAGAGAGAAAAGACACTTTTTCTGTCAACTTTATCATAAAGCAACCTCCTGTGCGCTGCGTGCTCTGGTGGTTCACCAACTATCATAAGTTGGTGAAACTTCCATGCTTTATGATAAAGTAGATAATGTCTTTGTCTGCAAGTTTATGTATTTGTTTCTTTTTTGGCTTTTTGTAATAGGAAAGTCAGTAAGCTATGGCCTGTCATAGTCACTAGTTAAAAGACAATCTGTCTTTTGACTTTAGGCTGATCTTGTTGTCTAGATTAGTCACATCCAACTGTCTTTTGGATATTGACGGTTGTAGGTTTAGTATAAAGAGTCAAAGGTTCTTGTATTTCAAATATCAGTGCAAACACCTGTAATAGAACCTAAGAAGCAATATACTACTTCCTTGAAAATTATTTCTTGTGTTCTTGCTCATACTTTACTTGTGTTGTGCATTGTATCATCTGTTTAAAGTTCTAGTTTCCCATTTGAATTGTTAAGTGATCCTAAAGATCCTCCTAAGTGTGTTAACTAAGTGCAAAGTCCTTTTTAACGGTCCTACACAGATGATCGTCACCGCTCTCCGACGAGAACTCGCTTATGATTTGTCTCAACGCATTGGCACACAAACCGATGAAGACGATTAAATTTAAAAAAACTTGTATTCGCAAGATGTATCTTTTGTTTTGTTTTAAAATCCATATAATGTTTTATTTTAAGTTTATTTTTAATGTACTTTTTAAAAAACACCATTAAATAAAAATGTATTTGCAATTGTCTTATTTAATCTACTTTTAAATAAATTGTATACTTTAAATATTATTTATTGAAATAAAAAAAATCCGGTTTTTGGGACCGGTTTTTGGACCCGAACCGGACCGGTTCCTATCGGGTGGGTTTTATTGGCCCGAAACCGGTTTCGGAACCGACCCAGTTTTGATCAACCCGGTTCAAAAAATTTGATCTGAACCCGGTTCGATTTGTACCAGACCCGGTTCAGATAAAAACCCCCGCTTGCGCACCTCTACTTCCAAATACCTTTTTTGGGTCGTTTGAAATAGAGGTGGGCATTTCGGGTTTTGGGTCGTACCCGAAACCGGGTACAAACCGGGTTCGGCCCAACCGGGTTATTTCGCACCCCGGTTGAGGCAAAACGGGTATGAACCCGGGTCGGGTACACCTACTTGAAAACCCATCCGCTATACCCAGGTAGGGTAGGATCGGGTCCGAAACCTGGTCCAATCGGGGCGGGTTTGATTCGGGTCGGGTTCCCTAAAAAACACAAAATCTAAAACGGGTCCAAAACGGGTACACCTCCCATCAAATACTACCCGTACCGGGTCGGGTCCGAACCCGGTTTTTATGCCCACTTCTAGTTTGAAATACACATTATTAACTTATTTTGATGATTCTAATTTATGTACAGGGGACATAAGTTTTGAGTTCTTCTATTTTGTTATCGTTATTGTGAGTCAAACATTACGACATTATTAATTGTTATCGTGAGTTTTGCGGTTCAAACACATGAAACCGTAGATTAAAGATAAATAAAGTAAATTAGTTTAAAGATAAAGGCTTAAAAGCATAAAAGAATTTAAAAACAATGCTTACAATTCATTTATGATTACAAGTTTATATTTTAAGAATTAGATCATTTGAGAACTCATAATTTATTTTTAGAATTGCAAGAACTATTATCAACACACGATATTTTTTTATGTTTTATATTATAAATGACTAATATATAATGTTTTCTCGTTTCTCTTGAAAAATAATGAATGGGTTTTATTTATGTATATAATCAACACATGTAATTTATATGTAGGTTATATTAGTTATACATATAATTAAACAAGTAAAAATTTATAAAACATATGAAAATATTATTTTCATGGTTTTTTATGTTACTTTGATGGTTTTTAATATACAAAAACATACAAAACTATGTATAGAAACTATAAAAATTGAAAACTATTGATATTATTTCTCGTAATTCTTAAGATATTTATAAATTCTCAAATAATCTTAATCTTATATTTAAATCATGATCGATGAGACTATAACATAATGTTAAAACTTAAAAGAGTTCGTGCGGTACATGTTTATGTGTAAATGTGCTTATCAAAATGTATGTTTTACTAACAACTAATATACCATATACCATAAAACATATTTGTATGTACATGTTTGTGCTTGATTCAAGTCTTACCCCTAATAAATGTTTCAAAACGATCTATTTTAATTCATTTATGCACAATATTAATACATACATCTCATTCAATATTCCGATCCAACGGTTCATAATAATAACGTCAAAACCTCCTCACGCTATAAAACGTTAGCTTCAGACCACTATCATCTCACACACCTTCACTTCAACCTTCACATTTCACCCAATAGGTACGTCAATCTCTCATATCAATCGTTCAACACGAATCAAATAATAACCAAAACGTCACATTAGCTTTAGTCTATTCACGTATATCCTACTATTAAGACACCCATCCTTATAAATCAACACCCTTTTATACGTCTCGTATAGTGTCGACGACATTGAAAACAAAGAAAATTCAAGTGGGTTGTCAGAGGGTTATACGCCCCATATAACCCTATACGACCTAACGTGTATAGCAAAATTTTACACTGAATACGAGAAAAAATCCAGGGGCTGTCAGGGGAGACATACGCCCATACTATACAACGCGAATATGGCTATATAACGTGTATAGAATTCTGAGAGTATTGATTTATAATTGAGGGATGTCTAGATATCGGGTCCCCTCACAAAGTGCAGGTAATTTTAGTTTCAATTCATTAATGTTTAATTTTGCAGCAAATTCAGATTGAAACGATGGGGAAGATCTACCCGAGTTTAAGTTTAGAACATAAAACAGCTGTTGATAATTGCAAGAGTGCTCTTAAAACCTTCATCACTGAGAAGCAATGTGCTCCTCTGATGCTTCGATTCGCGTAAGATGATCGAGTTTTAGATTATTGTTTATGTGATTTTGTAACAATTAGGAGTGAATTATTGTTTTGATGATGAAACTGATGTCTAGATTTCACTCTGCTGCGACTTTTGACATGAAATCGAAGACGGGAGGTCCGTTCGGGACGATGAGGCGTAAAGAGGAGCAGAATCATGCAGCAAATGTTGGGCTTGATGCTGCTGTTGAGATGTTGGAGCCGTTTAAACAACAGTTTCCTCTTGTTTCGTACGGTGACATTTACATGGTAATTATGGTTATGGTTATGATTATGATTATGGTTTAAATATGTATAGTTGTGAATTGTATTGTGGATCAACGTTAGGTATGTTTATTATTGATGTAGATGGCTGGTATTGTTGCGGTTGAAAGCACCGGAGGACCGCAAATTACTTTCAACCCGGGGAGACCGGTTTGTGCTTATCAATGTTGTTCAGACTGGATGGACCGACTGATTGGTCGAATCAGTTGGACTGTGAACCGAACCCTAACTTGTTCGGTTGGCATGGGTTCAAGTGTTCGACTAGTATTGGTTGGACCAATTGGTTTTCGACAAATGATGGTTGAACAAGTGATCCCGGTTCCGCGGTTAAGTTTTTAAGTAAAAAAGTTATATTTTCCAAATATTTTTTCTCATACATGTTTTAAAAGTGTTTAAGACTAATGTTGAATGATGTCTACATTAAGTCCAATTATCTCCAAAGTCCAAACAAAATCTTTTAACGAATTTGTTTCTTTACTAAAAGCAATCTGTTTTTAAAATGTGTATTCCTTTCGCTAATATAAATTAAACTCTTTATACCCATATATATGTATAACTTTTTTTCTGAATATTATAATTGATTAAGTTGTTAATTTCATTCTCTAAGGATATGGATGCTCCCCCTGAAGAAGGTCGTCTTCCTCTTCCTAACCATGGTTAGTGAAGAAGTTTACACTCTTTGGAAATCGATTATGTTTGGATTTTGAAAGTAAAACCATTAATAGTAAGTATTATGGGAGTTCACGGTTTGATGTTAACGGTTTTTCACCCAAACTGCTAACAGAGTTTTTGACCATTATAAACCAAAACAAAACATATTGAAACTAAAACCGAAGCAAACCAATCTTGTTTCCTACGATTTGGCTTTAGTTTGGTTTCATCATTTGAACTTATTGTGGTTTTATAATAAAAATAACATAAAATACGATCTAAACAAAAAAGCGATTCGTTATGGTTTGAAAATTCCTAAGCCGCCCAACTAAAACATTTTAAAAAGTTATCACAAAACCAAACCGATGAACGTTTTAATCCCGTTCGTTATGGTTTGAAAATTCCTACACCGCAAGACTAGAACTTTTTAAAAACCGATCACAAAATCAAACCGATGATCAGCTTAATCCGAATGATTAACACGGCTAACTAATATTTTATATTTGTCTTTCAGGTCCCGAACAACTAAGGAATACATTTGTGAACACCATGGGTCTCACAGACCAGGATATTGTTGCTCTCTCTGGTGGCCACACTTTGGTTGGTACCATGACCAGTTGACCACTATTCTATTTTATAAAATTATCGACCCATTTAGTTTTTTTTAACGGTAATTCTTAAATTTTCTAGAATAATTTTATCATAACCTACTTTTGATTATAAAGTACATCACATGTTACCTGAATATCCTCCGAAAACCCCAACTCATATAGTTAAAAAGTAAAAACTTATTAAGACTTACGTTTTACCAATCATGAAAATAGTTGAACAAAGTTATTTAAGTCAAAACTCGTTTAACATGTTTACTTGTCTTGGACCCAACTTTTGTGTCCAGATGTTTCGTAGCGTAACGTTTTGTGCTTTTTTAGGGATCGACACACAAGGACCGGTCCGGGTTTGATGGACCATGGACATCCAACCCGATGGTATTTGACAACAGTTACTTCAAGTGAGATTTGTTTCAGTTTTGGTCCGCACATTTACAAACTTATAACATCATTCACGATTATTAAATATCGACCCCTTAACCGTGTGCTACAGAGAACTCTTAGCCGGTGAGAAGGCCGGGCTCGTTCAATTACCCTCTGATAAGGCACTCCTTGCAGACCCCGCTTTTCGACCTCTTGTCGAGAAATTTGCTGCAGTAAGTACATTTTCTTGATCAATTAAACAACATTAATGTTAGTTTTTATATGTATACCATAATATGTAGTTATAATAATGGTTTTTTTTGGTCTTTACAATAATAATAGGATCAACAGGCATTCTTTCAAGCTTTTGCGGAGTCGTTCTTGAAGCTTAGCGAGCTCGGGTAAACCATCGAAAAACTATATTACTACAATCGAGTTGTGACCCGAACTTTCTAACTGTTTTGACTCGTTATGTTGCAGATTTGCCGACTTTTAAGATTTAAAGAAAGTTTGGACATGTTACATGTTTGTGTTCGTGCTTGTTTTCGTGTTTTTGTTTTTTTACACGAGTAAACAATAATGGTGTAGTAGAACTTGGTTTGGGATAGTTATAAATAATGGACGGCTATTTAGTAAGAGATTAAGTATGATGAAGGTTATCTTATTATGGAATAATAAGTTTATAATACAAGTATGTTGATGTGACAATTTGATGTTTCATGTTACATATACAAATTGTATTAACTATTCTTAGTTTAAATCATCTTCGTTCTAGCTCGCTAATTTTCCTTTATATTAAAATTAAGAATATCTTTTATATAACACACCCTCAATTGATAATTACATAAGCTAAATGCACACCATCTTTTTAAATTTTTAATGTACCCCGTTAAAAACATGAAGAGGGTATTTTATTTATCTTTTAATGTGATTTTAAAAACCTAATATGATCCTATATAGGCCTAGGTGAGTACCTAGACCATCTATAATACATACTTAATGTTTATGTTTCATTTTTAAGATGAAACTACGGGCATGCTTGGTTGGTGGAATTTAAAGGAATTAGAATTGAAAAAAGAATTTCAAAAAAATTGTGTTTGGTTGGTTTACGATGGAAATGAAATTAGAAAACATTCCATAAAACAAAAGAATTTAAATTCCTTTCAACATCGGATGGAATATAAACTTCCAAATAAATATTGAATAATTACCACTATACCCTTTTCTCATTCTCCGACTTTGAGTTCGATTTGGCAAATGCAAACAAGAACAACAATCGAACAAATGATGAAGAAATCGTTTTTGGAATAAAAGTCGCCCAAAATCAAGCTAAATTCTTGAAGTGTCGTGGAGGGGGAAAGGTTTTGAATTTTGATGAACGTATTTGTTGATGATGAAGAAGAAGAAAAGCTTTAAACATAAAACCTAAATCAAAAGGGGAAGGGTTTGACGAAGGGTAATTTAGTAATTTAAATTTTTAAACATTAATTTGTAAACCAAACGGCTCCAAAAAACTTTTTATTTATTTATACATAAAGCTTATTTGGTTGGCTTAACCAGGTTAATAATCACGTCAAATTATGTTATAGCTTACACTAATCTAATTGCACATAATGTTTTAGTTTAATTAAAAATTATGTTTCTAAAAAGGAAGATTTTACGGATCTATGGAAAGTTTTCTAATTAGAAGGGATGATGGAGGAGAAGAAAAGCACAGGAAGTTAAGAAATTGAGTTCATAGAAAAGAGACACATGACACTTTAGATCATTATTTATTAAACAATACAGATTAGTTCATTAATTGAATAATTACATACTATTACACACCTAATGACATGCAAGAGTAAAGTGCAACCGTTTATGCATCGAGTACTACTCCTTAATGTAGATACATGTTTTAAGCTGGATGTAAATTGTGGGTTTTTGTTTGTTGAAGCGTCGTTCTCCGGTTAATACGGTGATGGTGTTGTTGGATTTCATATACCCAAATTTTAGTTTGGTTTTGTTTTTTGGTTGTTTTATGTTGCCTAGATCGGTGATCTAATTCTTAGCTTTGAATCTTGGGTTCATTTACCATGTAAATTGTTGTTGTCGATGATGATGGGCCTGGGCTCATCTGAGACCCAAGAAAGGTTGTCGGTCTAGAGTTTGTGGAGCTGATTCTTAGTTCTAAATCTTTTAGATTTGGTGGTTGCCGATGACCGAGTTTGAACTCATCTGAGAACTTATGCATGTTGTCGACTTGGAGTTTTCGAAGCGTTTCTGGTGTGTAAATTATTGTTTTCGATGATGATGAGGCTGGGCTCATCAGAGACCCTAAAAAAGTTGTCGATCTGGAGTTTCTAGAACTAACTCTTAGTTCTAAATCTTTTAGATCCTATAGTTACCAATGATGATGAGCCTGATCTCATTCAAGACCCTATGCATGCTGTCGACTATTCATTGCATGTTTAGGGGTTAATCTAGAATGTTTAGAGGTGATGATGATGAAAAAAGGTTATGTTCGTTGTTACGGTGATGTAAACGTGATGTTTGCAGCCGCAATGAAAGAATGTTTTTGAGCCTTCTAATATAATTATTACATTATTATTATTATCTTCATTAAAAAGGCAACGAATTGAATAGTGGAGCGCAACTGTTCATGCATTGTGTACCACTCCTTGATGCACATGCATGTTTTAAGCTGGATCTACAACCTTTTCAACATGTTCTTGCTCTTTTACACCCTCAACCGCCTTTGTATGAACATTGGAATATGTGAAATATTGTAAACTACTACTTAATGCATGTGCATGTTTTATGGTTTGATACAACGTATTCATGCATGTTTGTGCCCTTATATTCTTTTTGACACCTTTTGACTCTTTACTTTTGAATGAAACAAACAGTTGCACGCACAAGTTGTACGATGATGTAATAAACGACTTATATTAGATGTTCCAGAGTGGTATATATATCATTTGCAGCCACAACGAACAATTGCTTCTGAGTCTTTTTTTTACAGAATATGTCGTTCCTTCCTATTTAAAAAAAAAACATGCGTATCTATGGTAACCATCACACTTTTGAGAATACGAGTAACTTAATCGATGTTTTCATAAACTTGTATCGATGTTGATCAAAACCCGCCATGAAACGGAGTTGGAAAACCATAGTAATTTGAAATTGACTTGATTTGTTTAAGTTGCTATGAATTTGTTATTTGTTTAATACTTCAGTAGTTGAATAGTTAAAGACTTGATTTTTGCTTTTTATATATTAGTTTAACAGTGCATTTGTTAAATAGGTGACTTCATTTCAAACTAAAATCGAAAATATGAATGGGGTTTTCGTAAGGAAAAGAAATTAAACGAGAACTTTTAGTTAAAAAAAAGCCACGTATTCTAATCTTGTCTTAAATCTCATAACGATTGAGCCGCTCTAGTTGTTTTTTTCTTTTTTTGAACGACTAATTGAATTCCTGACGGGCCACTGGCCCACCCACTCTGATTGTTAATGAGTTAATAACTTAACAAACGAAACTAACATACTTACGATTAACAAACATTACTCCCGGTCAAATAGGTGTAAAGACTAAAGATGTAATATCATTTCCAAACATAAACATAAGTCGTAATCGTTGACCATAGAATACATTTAATTAAGTCAAGCCCAACTCGGTCAAGTACTCAACTTATACACGCGGCAACTTGGTCAAACTCAAGCATTTTTAAAGTGTGAATGAATATATTATACACATCCAATGTATCGCATAATTGGTTAGATTGTGAGTGGGGATCGATCTAATGCCCGATATTTAACTTTTTATTTAAAGTTTTTCCAGAATATATATGTATATAAAATTATAATTATAAATTGAGTATCAAAACATTTGTTTATTTGATTTATAATTATGATTGTTTTATCAATTATAATTATAACTACGTATCGAGTATCGAGTAATAGACAAGTAATGATGATGTCTTTTGTTACAATTATGTGAGTTTAGAGAGTTTTTTATTTTGTCACGAAACTTTATCACAAAACTTTGTCACAAAAATTTAATATTTTAGTTTTTTTTTTTATTTTCATTCACCCATTCTACCATATATAATTGTCGTTTTAAACCAGTTTTATTTTCTAATAACTTTGTATATTTTCAATAAATTTTGGTCATTAGTTTTTTCCATTAAACATATATTTAAACTATGGTTGACTTTTGGGAAGTTTTAATATTGCCACAAAACTTTGGATTTCTAAAACTTTGCCACAAAGGTATAATGTTTTAGTTTTTGTTTGAATTTTCATTTTCACCCCTCTTACCGTATCTAATTTACACGTTGAACCCGTTTTATTTTCTAATAATTTTATTTTTATGTAATGACTATCGTTGGTTAACTTTTAAAAATAAGAGAATGCACTATATTTTTTTTAAAACATAGTTGCATTCATAATCGAATATTCTTAAGCATCGTTGTCTATAACGAGTGGAGTTACCGTAGTGGTACCGTGATGAATTGAACCGATAATAAGTAAAAAACATCATTGCTACTATTGGTATTTTCGGAAACGGTTTCGATATTCACTTTTACGGTTTTCAACTAGTCAAGATGATAATGGCTAAACTCATGTTGCGTAGCACGGAGGAAACACGACCGAACTCCCGCCGTGTAATGCGAGTAAATGACTATCTTTTGTTAACTTTTTCTAAAACACAGAACGCGTGTTTGTGTTTTGTTTTTTTCCCTCTTTCAGTGTTTCTATTTATTTTTTTTTAAAAACAAAGTTGTCTTCAAAATTAAATATTTTTTTGGTATCATAGGCTATAACGAGTGCGACTATTATTGCGGTAACATGGTAAACAGAATCGATTATGAGCAAACATCATCTTTCTGACATTAGTATTATCGACACTGATATATTGGTATTTTTTTAATAGTTTCTGATGAACCCAACCAACAATGACAAAAGTTACATCACGTAGCACCAGAAAAATACTACCAAAGTCCTGCAACGTAACGTGAGAAAAAAAAACTAGTTTTTATTACTATAATTAATTTCCGTGGCAAAGAATAGTACTATGGGTATTTTAGGAAATTTAATATGTTGCTATCTTCTAGAATTTAGGTATTATGAGGAGGTTTTGGTCTCTGTTCATCTGATTGGACAATAGAGGAAAAAGAACCCCTAATAGATTGAGTTGGTTTACTTTTCGATCTAATTTTAATCGAACAAGAAAGAAAGAAGAACGCAAATGGATCGAGTTGGTCTACGATTCAAACTAAATTTTGATCGGAAACAAGTCGGGTCAAATTTAGTTTGAAAACAAATCGAGTCGATTGTATTCTATACCTTATTATGTTACGTATGTCGTTGCTGTAACACGCAACGAGCTAAATAACTAGTTATTATTATTAAGGAGTGGGATGAATAATGGAATACAAGCTGGCTATGCATATGACGTTACAAGTGGTTCATGCAAACACTCAAACGGCGCTACACACTTCTTAATTTTTATTAGTTTAATATAATAATTAGGATAGGGTTATATAAAAAAGGATGTTTAATCTAAAAAACCTAAGAAGTATTGTGGGCTTGACATGTTATTTTGGTCATTGTGTCAAATACGTCAGCTCATTGTGTCAAATACGTCAGCTCATTGTGTCTTATACGTCCATTGTGTCAAATATGTCAGGTCATTGTGTCAAATATGTCAGGTCATTGTGTCTTATACTTTCATTGTGTCAAATATCAGTTTTTATGTTATATATTTTACATAATTTGTTATGTGTATTAATCATTATGTTTTACGTTTTAGATCATTTTGTGTTATTTTTGTCATTGTTTTTATAGATTATAAACTTGTTATTTATCATTGTGTTTTGCAATTAGAAGACACAATAATATATTTTCACCAATCTGGTTTTTAAAACTCATAGTGTTGAAGATAACACAATATGTTATTTTTGTTATTATTTTTTAATAGATTATATAAACTTGTTATTATTCATTGTGTTTTACCATTAGAAATAAACAATGATGTTATTTCAGCAATGTGTTTTTCATAACTTATGTTATTCAAGATAGCACAATAACGATCAAAAGGCACAATGCGACATTGTGTTATTTTGTCATTGTTTTTAATGTATTAGATTAATCAGTTGTTAATTTATTATTGTATTTTACATATTAGAGGTACACAACAATGTTGTTTTATTATTATATTTTCTAAAATTCATCATTTTAGAAAAAAACGCAATAGTATTGAAAATTAACACAATAACCAATAAAAGACACAATAACGAGATATGGGCTTAAAAAACATTATTTTTTTATCTTTTTACATAATAATATTGTACTCGTTTTAAAGATAAAAATGATCGTTTTTATGGTGTAATTTTTATAAAAAAATAATATCGTATATAAAAGTTATGAATGTTTAAAAAAATAGGGGAACTTGCAAAAAATCAACAAAGTGGTTGTTCCTAAATACCTATCTAACAAACTTTTTCTTACAATTTTATCTCAACGATTGATTAAATAGATGGGTGGTTGAGATTACTTCTTAGACTTCTTAGTTTTAGAAAAATTTTTATTTGAATATTTCTCTTATAATTATTCTTTAATTTATATTTTATTTTTCTTTTATAACTTTAATAATATAAAATTATAAGAAATTTAAAATATACATATCGATATAAATTATATTCGAACTGACTCGGGTCGAATATATTATATTTTTAATTTCTTACATAACTACACAATGTTTTTTTTGAATGTATCATAGCAACTTTATATTTTCACCTGCGTTTCGATATAAAATTTATTTAATTTCGAATTGTTGCAACACACGACCAAATCCCACAGGTCACATATAATATGTTTTGAAATTTTCACAAGAAGGTAATGTTTTTCTAATTACTAATATACCTTTGTCATGTTGTTATTTGTATCTTTGTTTTGATAAAATTTATTTAAGACTGAGCGGCCACAATGCTTGTTTAAATTATATGACCTTTAATATTCAAATAGCGTAAGTTAGTCGTAGAGAATGAAATAAAAAGTTGAGGGTGCAAAATATAAAGTTATCAAACTCGAGTGACCAATTTACTATATACACATTTAGGAAGGCCGGTGGTCTTTGCTATCGGCCATATCACCCCCTCAAGTTTTATTTTTGAAGTGTTGACCCCCTTAACTTTTTAAAGACTTTAAAAGTATCAGTTTAGTCCCCTCAAGATTCAGAAGTTTTGGGTTTAACCCATGTACATTTTAACTTGAAAAAACTAATTTATTACGTTCTGATTTTTATGTACCTACCGGTATAAATTCATGTTACCTTACGTTTTAACATGAATTTTGTTTGAAAATGAGCCGAGACATATATAAACATTTTCATGTTTGTTGTTAAGTATGTTTTGAGCTGGTTTACGTTTTAACGTAAATTTTGTTTGGAAACGAGTTGGGGTAAAATATTATATGTTTTCATTCGACGATATAAATTCGAGTTACTCTACGTTTCGACATAGATCTAGTTTTGAAAGAAGATGGGGCGATGTAGTTTATATTTTATAACGCCACATAAGACAACACTTATGTATGTTTTTAGTTGGTCTATATTTCGACATAAATTTTATTTGGAGTTTCATTCTACGATTTAAATTCGGATTACTTTTCATTTCGTCATAAATTTAGTTCGGAAACGAGTATGGTCGATTGTAGTCTATATTTTATCACGGTACATACGCCGCAACGTACGACGGGTAAAAAAGCTATTTATACAACAATTGTATACTACGATGAGATGACATGGGACTCGCAATAGGACGAAACTACGTTGCATGGAAGAAAGTATACGTTGACCGCCAAAATTGACGATTAATTCGATATCATTCGTTGATACAGGCGGCTATTTCGACGATTACATTACTTGCACAATTTGTTTACTCTTTCTTGAAATTATTTTGGTCTCAAAAAGTATGACAACTACAAAAGTATGTCTATTTTTATTTTACACAAGATGTATATATATGTAACAATTACTTAGATAATTACTATCAAAGATTATTGATGATATAAAGTTTTCCTATAACTATGTTATTCTTTCATAAACATTATAACGATGTTATTCTTTCATAAACATTTAAGGATGGAAAAACGTACTAAAGTGTTTTATTATATACCGTGTTAAATATTTTTTTATTATTAGTATAAAGCATATTATTATGGATTTGATATGCAATATTTTTGTAACCGTGAAACATGTCATTTTACTGTATCACTCAAGCGTAACCATTATGTTACCATTTTAAAAGTTAATATATCTTAATAAATATTAAGGAAAAGTGAATATCGTGTTGTCATGAATCTAAACTAAAAACTCACTAACTAAAATTGTGTTGTTTTGACTTAATTTGAATTGAAATATTCAACCACACCACTAATTTAACTTCAGTGTAGCTCACATCATTAAAGTACTACAATGTTATTAGGCGTTGTCCCGAGACCTCGCTAATGGGGCGCTGTTCACTTAGAACCTCATTGTTTAATGGTTTCGCCTTTGAGAACCTATGAGTTTATAATGCCGAAGATCACAATAAACTTAAATAAACGTGCACTTCACATCTCCTGACTTGATTGATAAATATTTTGATCACGTTAGTCAATTAATCAATCCAATTATATTAAAATATATGATATTTAATATGGTTATGAGCTGATTTTAATCAAAACTACTCATCACATTGTTAATCTCATTCATTATGAGGTGATCTCGCCTTTGTACTTGAATTCGTTTAAGTTTCTTTCTGTGATCTTATTATTCATTCACATTATTTGATAAATATGTTATTTTAGTTTTTCACCCTAGTCAATCTAGTTTCATGCGTACATTAAGGTATTAAAAGACCTTATGCCTTGTTTTACCTTTTACGCATAAAAACATTTACAAATGCCTAGATTATCCGATTAATTCTTTAAAATTCTTTTAGATTCCAATATGATTCAAATGCATGTTTAATTTCCTTCACCATGGCATTCAATATGTTAATCAAGCATAATATTTGACCATTTTCGGTCCACAATGGCAAAATCCACCTAAGAAATCACAACAAGAATATACATATATTGTTTTGACTGGTTAACATACGCTTTCTACTATGCTACTTTACCCCTAAAATCATTACACCTATACTATGCGTAATTTGAACAAATAACAATTTGATTGAGGGTACACCACTTTATTATAAGGATGTTCATTAGGACAAGAAAGATACATGTCTATAGAACGAACATGTTAGAGAGAAGGAGAATGGGAATGCACATTGGGTTTGCGATGGAAATGGCTCAACAACGACAGTTTGATGGTTGGAACAAGTGAGCATAAGGCGGTTTGAAGACTTGAGACATGAAGCAAATGAATCCATGGGTTGGTCAGCAACAATGCTAGGGTTGTGTGGCAGGTGGGCGAAATGTAGATCAGGAGTAACATGTATTTATTCCATTATTTTTGTGGATAGTAAGAAATTGATATTTATGTCTGCTATCTCACTGCTAGAAAATTGGTTGTTTTTAACGACATATCACCTGTGACGGAACAATATTATTATTTTAAACACGAATAACAATTATTATTTCTTGAGTTTGACTATTTAAATGATTTTAAAAGCTAAAGTTACTATACTATGATTAATTTATCAAAACTAGTGGCAAGTATGCAATTTGTAGTTACATAGAAATTTCGAACGCCCTAATGTTATTTTTCTTACTTTGTTTAGAAAGACCAAACTTTTAAACATATATATTAAGTAATGTTATAGTGCATATATCCCTTAGACTATTTCAATGAATTCCCATTTCACATTCGCGACTATTAGGGTCGTAAGTATCTTAAAGTTGTAGGAATTCAGGAAACATATTTCTTTGACTAAAAGAAACTTATTATTTATCATAATCATTCTTAAATCATTTATATTAATCAGTAGGCATGTTTTTAATAAACTAATCGAAAATAAACAAGCAACTAAAGTTAACTCTTTACTAATTTCTGTCTTTTGATTCAGTCATAACTAAATATATTATATGGTATATTTAATACATTATCATGACATAAAATTTATTAAGATATCAAATCGATTAAGATTAGAGGCATGTGTAGGCAACTCAGACTTATACATATTATATATATTATTAAATTAAATTCTTATGCCGGTGAATACAAGGAATTTTAAGGCTTTATAGTTTGGCCACCAAAGTGGCAAAGTTTGGTTATATATTTATAAGAACTAATTTCTTATGTTTATAGAGATAAGTCAAATATAAAATGTTTTATGCATATTTTTATATACACGTTGAGATGATCTACATGTGTCAAATATTAAACGTGTTCATTCAAATGTATACAATCCGTGTTACTCTACATTTCAATGTAAATTTAGTTTAGAAACGAGTCGGGACGATTGTAATCTATGTGTTTTTTATGAATGTTTTGAGTTGATCTACGTTTCGACATATTATTATTTAAAAAATAGACGAGTCAAGTATAATACATTTTCATTTAATGGTATAAATTCAAATTCTTTTATGATTCAGCATAAATATACTCCGAAGACAAGTCGGATCGATTGTTATTCTTACTTTATTACGCTGCGTACGCCGCCACGCGGAATAAAAACTAGTTACTTTTAATATAACACATAATAAGCATTTTAATTGTTTCTCATTATCCCTTCTACTATACGTCTATACCATTGTTTTACCGTTTATTACATTTACGAAAACCATCGAATGTTTCTTTCTTCCACTACATATTATTATTTTCCACACACTCCACATAAATATTTATAAGATTTCTATAGTTCACTATTTGAAATTTGTCATGTGACATCTCAATAATCTATATATACATATGTGTTTATACTAAAAAGATGTCCGCGCGTTGCATGGGAACCGAACAGATAATCTTTTTAATTAAGAAATATATAGTAATACCATACGCAAATTAAAGAAAATACAATGTTTATTTTTTAGTGTGACATAAGAAAATATTAATGTAAGAAGAAGTTATAGTCATTAAAAATCACAGGAGAAGTTAATTTTAAAATTAACAATTGTAATAACATAATTAACATGTATGTAAAAATAATCAAAATATTCAAATTAGTAAAAGACAATTTTTCCCCTTAAACTCTTAAAAAATTAATAATACTTCATACTCAAATATATTATAATATAGAATGAATATGGAAATGAACCATATAATAAACTTGGGCATATTGTTTTAACTGTAACACATAAGACGGTTACATAATTGCCGACCCATTATTTTCTCTCTTCCATCACACTAAGCACAAGTAACTCATTTAATTATCATATTTCTTAACATTAAATCTGTTTTAACGCTCATCTACATATATTTAAAAAAGCATCTTGACAAAATAACGGAATATAGGGGTGCAAATTGTATTAATAGAGTATCATTTTCCACACTCAAATGGTCAAATCCCACACGAGAAATTCCAACATGCAAACGCGTTTTGATACTTCTTCCAAATTTACCATTCAACGCCCCCAACTTCCTTCACTATATAAATCAAACCCCAATCCACTCATCTTCTACAAACACACGAACACCAGCATCTGATTACGTCATATTCCGGCCAAACAACCGCCGATCGGAAACTGCAACAGCTCATCAATGGACGACGTAAACGGCGGAGGTCTGTACACAAACTTTCCGTCGGAGCCGACGTACGGAGGTCAATTCGTTCGCTACAACATATTCGGTAATGAGTTCGAGATCACTGCGAAATATCGTCCTCCGATCATGCCTATTGGCCGTGGTGCTTATGGAATCGTATGGTATGTTTATGTTTGATTTCAGTAATTTTGATTTGTTACGGATCAAATACCAGAACTCAACTCGAAAGACTAGTATTAGTGGGTGGAAAATTCATTTGGTCTATAAACATTTTATCGGGTGGCCCGTGCTCCAAGTTTGGCTGCGATGTTACTGGATCAAACATGAGAACTTAACCTAAAATACTAGTCTGGTGGGTAAAAAATTCATTTGGTCTGTAAACCTTTCATTTGTTGTGTGACAACTCTATGGGCCACCGCTCGGAGTTTGGGTGTGATATTACTAGACTAAATATGAAAACTTAACCTAAAAGACTAGTCTGGTGGGTGAGAAATTTATTTGGTTGTAAACCTTTAATCCGTGGTTCATATGACAAATATGTGGGCCATAACTCCGAGTATGGCTATGATATTACTGGAACATATACATTATATATAAGAACTTATCCAAAAAGATTAGTATGATGGGTGAGAGGGGTCGTTTAATTTTGAAGTTAGACGGTGATTTAAGGTTTTGATTTGGTTGTGTTGTGGTTGTGATCAGTTCGATGTTGAATTCGGAGACGAATGAGATGGTTGCGATGAAGAAGATCATGAATGCGTTTGATAATTACATGGATGCTAAGAGGACGCTTCGCGAGATTAAGCTTATGCGACATTTGGATCATGAGAATGTGAGTGATTCTTCGATATGAGATTGTTGTTTGTTGTTGCTTAATTTCTGATTCTGTTTCTTGATTTTAGTGATCGTTTTTCTTTAGATAATCTTATGGTGTTGTATCTTTTTTGCCACTTCTAGTTACTCGCTAGTTAATTTTATTTGAAATTTAGCCGTTTGAAAAAAAGTGACCTACATGAAACATATATGAATCTTTGTAATTGTTTAGTGATCGTGTTTTCTTTACATCTTACTTAAATTGAATATTATGAAATTTGGTTATTGTTTAATGAATTATTTTCTCTGATATTATCTCATAAGTCAAGTTATTTAGAAAAAAATAATTTACTAAATAGTAATTAGGATTTACATATGTTTCATTCAGGTCACTTGACTTAAAAAAACAAGTTCATAAAAAAATTAAAAAAAAATTCATAAGATTAGAGCACCTATAGAAAATTGAGTGACTTTAGAGAAAAAGAAAACTTTAAACGACACTAGTGGACAAAAAAAACTTGATCACAGTTGTATGAAATTACCCCTACAATAGATTATTATTTAAATAATCAAATCATGTACATGTCATTGATTGTGAAATGAGAGTTCCATATAAGTTCTTAACTTTGATAATCTTGCATCATTTTGTGTGAAATTAGATGGTTATTTGGTTTACATGGTTATTAGATGGTTATTTGGTCATTTTGTGTGAAATCTTTTTATACTGTAAAGATTTTTACAGTAAACAGCTTCAACAAGGATGAAACTAGAGTTTCCAATCTGATTAAACCCTGTTTAAGGATTTTGGTTTATCTAGGGCAATATCTATTAACAATCTTACGGATGAATCGAATTTCATGTAGCTGCATGTATACATTATGTGCCCTTTATAACCATTGATGATTGAAATTTGAATGTAATTCAGGTAATAGCTATAAAAGATGTAGTTCCTCCACCTGTACGTCGAGAATTCTCAGATGTCTACATAGCCACTGAGCTAATGGACACCGATCTTCACCAAATCATCAGGTCGAATCAAAACTTATCAGAAGAGCATTGTCAGGTATTCATACTTCCAATTAACAAATGAACTAGCTTTAAGGTATAAAAACCGAAGTTCTGATAACCATATTGTTTTCATCGTGCGTGCAGTACTTCTTATATCAACTCTTACGAGGCTTGAAGTACATTCACTCTGCCAAAGTCATTCATAGAGACCTTAAGCCTAGTAATTTGTTGCTAAATGCAAACTGTGACTTGAAGATTTGTGACTTTGGACTTGCGCGCCCAAATGCAGATAACGATTTCATGACTGAATATGTTGTCACGCGATGGTATAGGGCACCTGAACTGCTACTTAACTCTTCAGATTATTCTGCAGCCATAGATGTATGGTCTGTTGGGTGCATTTACATGGAGCTCATGAACAGAAAGCCTTTGTTTGCTGGTAAAGATCATGTGCATCAGATGCGATTATTAACAGAGGTAGATGAATCCTATTTCAGTTTTCGGTTACTATTTCTTTAATAAAACAATAATGTATCTGTTTCTAATTACTTGTGATTATCTACTTTTCAGCTTTTAGGCACTCCTTCCGAATCTGATCTTGGGTTTATCAAGAACGAGGATGCAATAAGATTTATTGCTCAGCTTCCCCAACATCCCCGTAAATCATTGATAAAGTCATTTCCACATGTTCATCCGTTAGCAATTGATCTCGTTGAGAAAATGCTAATGTTTGATCCAGCCAAACGTATCACAGGTAAAGACCATACCTCTTATCAAGTATAAGTTTTCTAGAGCGGAAAAACAAACTACGGGTCAAAATGGGTAATTTTTATATGGGCCGGGTTGTTGGGTTGACACAAAACATATTTTGCCCAAAATAACCTTTTTTCATAAATAGTTAGCATGTCAGATATGATTATTAAAGATATTTCCTTAATGTGATATGATCTAAGAGGTTTTATACTTTTATACATCAAGAATACAATTTTTGCGAGTTTGAAATATTTACCTTTTAGGTAACTTTTAAACCGTTTGACCCGTTATCCTCTAAACAAGTAAACTTGTCGCAATTGACACATTTACTATTTCCATTTACTTATAAACTACACAAAATGAAACTAAATCACTGCTCGTGATTGCAGTCGAAGAGGCTCTCGCACACCCTTATCTTGAAAGATTACATGACATTGATGATGAACCGATTTGTCCAAATCCATTTTCATTTGATTTTGAGCAACAAGTTTTAGGAGAAGAACAGATCAAAGACTTGATCTACCAGGAAGCATTAGCACATAATCCAGAGTATGCTTAAAAAAGAAATACAACATTAAATCTCACATATACAACTCAATATAGGCACTAAATAAAATATGCAATTTTTTTAAACATATTGATCAGAAATATGCCACTGGAACTGCAATTATGTTGTATAACTAATCTATAGTAACCACTTTGTATTTGTATTTTTATTTTTATTTCTTTTGGTTCATCGAAGAGACGGTTTCTTCGATAGCCTGTGTGTTGTAGTAACGGATTTGTAAACTGAATTATTAGTTCCAGTTTTTTATAGAATGTTATACTGGAAGTCATGGTTCAAGCAATGTACGCCAAATTGTATTATTTTTTAATTTTTTTATGTGTAATATGATATGAATTTGTATATTTTTATTTCATAAATCTTGACGTGTATATTTCTATTCTTAAGATATATAAAAATTTAAACTGTTGAATATGTCATTTTGATTTTTAAATACAGTCTAAAGACTCTGGAGAAGCGATTCTAATAAAAACATATTGTTATGTGAAAACTAAAGAAAACCAATAAACCAATCTCATAATTTATAAATTTTTTATCACTATATATATATATATATACAGGGGAATGGATCAAATGAAAACAGTAACAAACATGTACGTAATAATTTTAATTCGACATAATGTTACGTATACATAAGACTCATCATTATCGTATTTATGCTTAATATATATGTAACAAATACTTAATAACCCTTAACAATTAAAAGGACAAACAAGTTGTGCATTTTGTTAGTGATTTATGTGGTTTTCTTTGATTTTCGCATAACTATTGGTTTTCTGAGAGCCTCCCAAGGACTCTAAACTCTAAATATAAAACTTATTTTCCAATTACATTATCTATCTATTTTATAATACCTATAATTAGAGGTTGGCATTATACCCGGGTTCGAACCCGACCCGGACCCAGGTACGGGTAGGACCCGAGGAGGGGTATACTCGGTTTGAAACCGGAAAAACCCGCCGGGTAGGAACTGGTTATAGATTTTTAGAAATTTCCCGTACCTGATCCGAACCCGGATCCGAACCGACCCGAATCAGAACCGGTTGAACCAGGGTAGTACCCGGTTCTAGCCGTTTTTTTTGTTTTTTTTGAAAATCTTTCCGTTTTTAACGGCTATATAGCCGACACCTTTGATATTTGACCGTTTTTTGGTCATTTTTGCCCTATAAGTTAGTATAAATAGGTATTGATTGATATGGTTGAGTACCCAAGTCCCAAACGTAAAAAAACTTACTCAAAAAACATAAAAATACTCTCGTTTTACACTTTCACTCTCTCGTTTTACACTTTCGCTCTCTTGAATCTTGATATGACTCACTCACAATCTTCCATTAGTCAAGGTTCATCCAAAGCTCCAACTGTCATTCGTGTTCTTGCACGTAATCATAACATGGATATTTGGTGCAATTGGGATATGGTTGAGTTGAGTGACGGGTCTGTAAAGGCTTGTTACAAGTATTATGGAACTTTGCTTGCTAAAGATTCAAACACGAATTTAAGCAAACGTATTAGCAAGAAGTTTTGCAAGTCGTTGAAAAGTAATCCGGATTCGCAACAAACACAATTGGGTGGAGACGGTGGAATATTTAATTACGATGTTAATACGGTTCGAGATTGAATTACAAAGTTCGTGATTCAAGAAGCTTTGCCTTTTAGTCGCTTCGACAATCCTCGATTGGCCAACTTGATTCGAGAGACGCTTCAACCTCGTTACACCAATGTAAGTCGTACTACACTTGGATGTTATTGTTTAAAATTATGAAAACAAGCAAAAAGTGATTTAGTTGTAGTTTTTGAAAATTTAAATACCGGTGTGAACTTAATTATTAATGTTTGATCGACTACACACGGTTTACCCGAATCGTACCTTTGCGTCACCGCTTATCGTCACCGCTCACTGGGTGGATCCCAAATCATGGCAAATGATGAAACGTACGATTGCATTTTAACTTTTTTCGTATCAATACACCGGAGAAATTTTGTTTTACTTTTTGGATAATATAATAACTACTTTTAATTTACAAAATAAACTTTTTTCAATTGCATTTGATAACGCCTCAAACAACACAATCGCGGTTGAAAATTTAAAATTAAAATATCTTTCGATTGCCAAAGGTGATTTTTCATACTCGTTGTGTTGCACATATTATAAATTTAGTAGTGCAAGACGGCTACCCATGCAATATGTTGATAACTTTATTAAAGATTTTCGATTTATGTTACACAATATTTTTAAAAAAAGTAGAAAAAATATCAAGATTATAAACAACTTTGTAAGGATACGGAATCTATATTTTTATTGCCTAATTGGGGTGTACCTACTAGGTGGAATTCGACTTGTCACATGTTTTATTATGCTTTAAAACAAAAAGACACTTAAAAGCTTTTCATGGTAGTCCTCGGATAATGGTGAAGCCGACGCATTTCCGGATGCGGGTTGGAACAATATTCAACGTCTATTCGATTTTCTTGACGTGTTTAAAAACTCAACTACAAAATTATCTAGAGTTTATTATCCCACTAGTTATTCGGTGCTTCAATAATTATATCATGATTTTGAATTTTAAAAAATTTCAAAATAAAAATAATATGCTTAGACAAATGATACAAAGGAAAGGAATCCTAATTTCCAATTGTTTCCACTAGGCCCATGATTTACTAAACGTCCAAGATTCTACAGTAGTTTTGGAATTTGTAGTTTCTCTTAATGGAAGGGTAATATCATTACGAAGAACAAGCTAACTCCGGAAGCTGTGGAGACGTGCATTTGTTTAAAAGATCACTTAGACGCCATGGATCGTATGCAAAACCAACAAGCATTGAAGACGAAATTGCACTCGAAGCTAAAGTACACGATTAAGAGATAGAAGGAGTATCTTCTGCCATATCGACGAAGAATTAGTATTTGAAGCCAATCGTAGAAAATAAAAATTAGACGATAAGTTAATAAAAGTTTTATGTTATTTTTTTTATCGATTCATTAATGTATTTTTAAGTTTTTTTGATAAAATAAATAATGAATTTGATGTTTATTTAATATTGTTAAAGAAATACATGACAATTAAACCGACGTTTATTCAAATTGATAAATGGTGAATAATAATAATAATAATAATAATATAATATAATAATAATAATAATAATAATAAATGTGCCCTCATTCCCACTAAACTAGTGGGTTTGCAAGAATTGAAGTGCCATAAAACTAGTGGGTTTGCAAGAATTGAAGTGTTTGAAGGTGCAGGTTCGGTGATTCCCTCCTTGGTTATTGCAGTTTTCACCTTGGCCATTGTTATCACCCCCACTTATTCCCGTTCACGTTGTTACTATTGTTAGCCACAGGGTGCTACTTAGTCCGGCGACCATGGTTGGGAGACAACAGCCATTTGCCGAGCAATCATAGCGGCGAGTTTTTGGTCGGAGCTAGCACGTTTTTCATGATGGCGAGACATTCTATAATATAAATAGAGAAGATATTAGAATTTTGGTGATAAACCAGTTCATAATCATGAATTTTGAAATTTATAAATGTAAACAGGATGGTTCTATTTTGTACCACACAGCCAATAGGAACATTGACACGTTGAGGTAACTTAATTCCAATTACCTTAGGGAAATGTGTATGTTGACCAAAATTTATCACTCATCCCGAAAATCCCCAGGTAAGCATAACAGGTCCCACAGTGGGATTTATACGAATGCTTACCTTAGCCCGAGGCTTTTTGCCAGGAAATCCAGAATACAGGTGTTTATGTGTCACACACTTCCTTATAGGCTATTAGAATTAAAACCTCGATGAGATTTTTCAAGATTTAGACATAATGTCTAAAGATTTTTTGTCCACTTGCTATAATGAGTAAGATTCCACACGGAGTCAAGAATAAGTTTTAGAAGAGATTAGACGTGGTAGAACTTAACGGCAGATGAAGAGGATTAGGAAGTTGGGGTATACAGATTCAAGTCACACACCTAAGACACCATTTTCTAAGTAAAGTCAAATGGCCCATAAGGGATTCCATGCAGCATGTAACATCATGTGATAGGCATATAAGCAAACTTACAAGATCATAACGAATATTCATGAAAAGGGTCCCTACATTAATCATAGTCTAGGCCACCATTTCTAATAACCTAAATCCCTATAGTTATGGGCTCTGATACCAATCTGTCACACCTCAATCTTAACGGCGAAAACGTTGAGATGTGAGGGTTTAGATTGTTCATGCCACACACACTAATTCAAAGTGTAAATATAATTAGATACCAAATTCATTCATGACATACATAATTATAAATCATAAGTCTCAAAACAACCAACATAATATAAGGTTAATTGACATCAAGTAACAAAATATGCCCTTTTATTATTCTCTCGGTCCAATCGTAGATGTTTACAAGTCTTCAAGAGTAATACTAAGCGGGATCATTACCTGAAACTTGTTAAATATAAGGTCAACATATAATGTTGGTGAGTTTCCATAGATTGAACATACATATATATATAAACATTACGATGACAATTCATGTCATAGGTTAAAGGATAATGCAAATATATATGATAACAAGTGTAACAATCAAACTTTGACAAATATGGCCACAACAAAATTATACGATTAGCTAAGTGTACTTGGTTCCCCTGATGAACAAGAATACGTCACCAGGAGCCGGCAATAACCTCGGCTTTAGCACCAAATAGGCTTGTCAGGCCCATAGATCTATGACATCGCTAGGCTAGCAATAGTTAATGATTGTATTTTACAGGTGTCAATCACATAATAATTACAAGAATCCAAATAACTATGACAAAATATAAAATGAATTGCACGAGTGTTACAAGAGTATAAACGTCTTTACAAGTGTGCTTTTAATAAGGTTCATGTTTCACCCCAAATGTGTAAAATATAAAATGGGGTATGGAAACTCACATGAATTATAAGGATGAACAAATATGGAGTCTTGTACTAAACGCCGAAGGTTCGTTAAAATTCAACCTAGAGAACAACATTTAATATTAAATCATATTTATTATAATTTAAACGGCTACTCGAGAATATACGGTTTCTTTTGGGGTTTTAGTTAACAACGTGATAATGTAACAATTTTTATTTAAAACTCATAAATCGTTTAACCGAAGATTATAAATTATAGAGTAAACACAAATAAATAATTATATTAAAATTTTAAATACCAATTAAGAAGTTTTGCAACAATTTCATTAGTAACATTTTAAGAATTTATTAGAATTAATTTGCAGTCTTAACTAATTATAACAAATGATTAAAATAAATTTATTAACTAAAATAGATGAAACATTTCAACTAAGCATATATATATATTTATTTTCTTTTTCAAAATTTTAAACTTGTAAATATATTTTATAAAAAATAAAAGATTTATTAAATTGAAATTCTTGAGAATTTAAAAGGAATAATATCATTTGATTCATAATCGTTTTTATTCAGTTTACAACTAAAAAGAAAATATATTTTATAAAAATTTTATAATTTCCAAGGTAAGAATAAAAAGTTTATTAAGTTAAATTCTAGAAGATTAAAGAAAATAACTTTATTTAGATTCTGATTAAAAAATGATTTTTATATAAATAATAATAATATAAAAACATTTTCTGGATTTTATAAATCACGAAAACACATTTTTTTTTTTAAAAAAATGCAGGGATTCGGGTTCGAACCCTGGTCCCTTGCCTATTCCCTTACAGCCTTAACCAACGAGCCAAAGCCCCATTTCTCGTCAAAACGCGTTTCAAATTCAGAAAATATTTTAGATCGAAAAACGCCCAAATACACCAAGAACCCTAATTTCGGTTTGATTCAATTGATCTTTGAAACGAATTCAGGATGAAATTAACCTTAGGGCTTTTATTCCCCTTGATCAATCGTGTTGTATAGGTGTTCAATTACCTGGTCTCGGTTTGATTTTGCAAAGATAGAGAGTTGAACAGGTCATCGG